>JAANDG010000106.1:0-322329 GCA_036852015.1 Pelodera strongyloides
GGTCCCATTTGAAGGAGGAAAAGTTGTAGCACTAAAATATAATATGGAACATGTTTATTAGTTTAATATGCTTATTTTTTTTTAAATTATCTCTTCCACGTGGAGAACTTCAGATTTCCGTCATTTGTACTGTTTTCGAGAAGCATTATAAAACAGTTATGAAACAGAAGATTAGATAAGTCGTTAGTATCTCCACCTCTTGCAATAATTGTTTTCACAAGTAAAATAAACAATGACATACCTTTTCTGAACAATTCTTCATACATCCAATCTGATTATAATATTCCTGAACCGTCACAAAACGGTCCTTTTCTGGTTCGATTGTGTTCGTGGTCAGGAAAAGAGAATGAGAAATTGATATAAATAAACTGATTAGAAGTAGAATCCTGCTCACACGGTTGTCCATCTCAAATGCAGGAAAATATTAGTAGTATGGTCTTGAGTATAGTTTGTGAATTAAATCTCAATAGGTAGAATGGTGCGCTTAGGTAGTAGTTTAAATTTATCGGAATTACTGGATTTTTAAGTATTTTAGGGAAGGACAGTAAAGTTAGCACCACCTTACTCTCCCAGCTGTTGTATTCGATGCGTGCCTGCCCCCTTACCGCCCTCCTTGCCGCTCCAGTAACCGCCCCCTTGAACCCTTGACCGACCTTGTTCCACCCTGTTTGTATGCAAATGACCCGGATTTACACTCCTTGCGCAATCCGCTTACTTTTTGTTGTCTTGCACTTTTATGCGTTACGGTCAAATGTTTGAACAGGGCGGCAAGTCTTTTATGATTTAAGAACTGTAATCGGTTGACCTCTTGGTATTCATATCAACAAATTTTGCCATGGCGTTGGGTTAGCCTGAAGATAAATAAATCCAAAATAAAACAACGCTATATTTATACTAACCGAACTAATATGGTCAGAAGTTAATAACTGGCGTCGGCTGATAATTGAGAATGAGAGAGTAAAACAATGTAAAAAATTTCCTTTCAGAAACTCAGGAGCTCTCAAATCACTCATTATTTGAAGGCGTTATATCAGAGGTGGGTATTGGATACTGTAATTTTTTGTACTACTATTGTACAACAGCTTTGATAGCGTATGATATGTTTGTAGTGGCCATCCGTGATGCTGAGAGCTAAATAAAACCAGAAACGATTTTTTGAAACTCATTTGTATTGTTCGGAATCGGAACTAACAATAATAATAATAATAATAATAATAATTTATTACACCACAAAGGTGCGCACAAACATACATAATTAAGACAATAAATACAGTTAAGACAGAAAAACGGTAATAAGGGACATAAGGTACATGTGTAAAGGTAAGCGGAAAGGTACTTCTATGACCTTTATTTCCGAGCTCGGCCCGCGGAAAAAACTAGCTAGTTTTTTAGTAGTTTCCTACTAGGTTTTATTCGGCCCGAGCTCGGAATACGAAAATTTGTCGGAAAAAGCTCGGAAAATCCTGTTCCCGATCTCGGCCCGAGAAACGTGTCGGAGAATAATCGGGAAATTGGCGGAAACCCCCCGAAAATGTAAAGTTTCACGGCAACGGCTCGGGATTCATTAACGTAGTTATTGTTGATATATTTAAATCGCTGCGTTTCGTTCAGGACCGTAGGCGACAGCTCGACCGCCTCAATTCTGGGGGCTTCATCAATGAACAACGACGTTTGGTGGAAGATCTATTAGATCCAGCATATTATGAGAAGACAGTGCATCCGAGGGTCAGTTTACTACAGTATGTTGCGTTGTGAAGCGCGGTATCCTAGGGTTGCCTTTTGAGATATGTTAACTTCCTCGTTTACGCTTCATCAATAATCTATTTATGTATTATTATTCTAAACTGGGCGCGTTCTCTCGAGGCACCTAGTGAATTTATAAGTATTTGACTCTATCTTTGAACCATTGCCCGTAGTTAGCTTTTCATATTTATGCCTCGCCCAGGGGCTTTCGAAGCCGCTGGTCCAAACAAAGCCCTAGTATTTGCCCTAGTATTTAATAACCTTTTTTCATAAGCATGGACTGTTGAGAAACATCATTGAACAACAAAAGTACGTATATATATCTTTTCAGAAAGATCACAATCTGCCTACACGGGTCAACTTCTCCATTAGTTTGTATCAAATACTTGATGTTGTGAGTTTTACACTATTTCTGAGTGGGCCTTTGTCATCGACATGCATGTTTTATTAGCGCGACAGCGCTAACATAGTTTGGGTATCATCCGAGTCCCCCTTTTTCCGTTTCCATCCTAATTTTGTTCTTGAACAAAATAATGTCATTCTTTCATTTTGATTAGTTAATATAGCGCATTTTGTAATAGCTGCGAAATTTTCAGCCAAAAGTGTTAACTTTCGCATAAGTTTCTTACTTGGTATTCGTATCGAGATACAGTGCGTTTCATAAGTATAAGAACACCCAAAAAATTTCGTTTTCGGGCCAAAAATGACAGAAACGCTTCAAATAAGTCACACCATTGGATTCAGCGTGGAAAACTGGTCCTGTACAGGAAAATTCGGAATAAAATATTCAGAATTTCGCCAGAAGGAATTCTTGAATCAAAAGGGTCGTTTTTGCAACTGTTTCATAAGTAAAGGAACACCTGTGAAAATTATTATTTAATTAAAAATTAAAGTGATAAAGAGCTTGATTGTATAAATTAATTATCGGTAGGTCCTTCTTATCCTGCGTCAAGGTCAAATTCTCGGTGGCGCTTCGAAGAGGCGCGATTCTGGAGAATTCTGACGTCGCCTGTTCTTCGAGGCGTGCAGCTGATATTCGACCGTCGAAAAAGTGTGCCTTTGTGCGCAGTTTCCACAAAAATACCGCCAAATGAGTTTCGAATGGATTCGCATCTGGAGAACATGCTGGAAAGCTCCATGCGTCCTCCAGATGCTTTGTCATCTAAACTTCTGAGGATGACTGACGTTCATTGACTGTTTTACATTCTGAAGCACAACTCCTGGCAGCGGAAAACCCAGTACAAACACTGTCGAGAACATTCTGGGTGATGACAGTGTCCATCCGTGTGCCTGGAAACTCCAGATGAGCATATTGAACACTGAAGCACCAGGATGAGATGTACCGTCATCAACAACAAAATTAGACTTAAAAAATAGTGTACCAAAGCGTTTGCTCTATCTTTATCAGATACGTGTATTCTGCTCGCTAAGTCAATAACTGCACGATTACTGGCAACAGAGCGCGACGTACCCGAAGAGATATATTTGTAGAGCTGCTTTAGTTGGCCGGAAGCTATAATTTTACGTTCTACATTACTATAATACTTTTCCGACTCTCTTTTCAACCGTTTGCTAACAAGCTTGTACTTTTCCTCGTGTCCGACACTACGATTCACCAACGTAAAGAGTCTTTCTTTTTGGCGTATCAAATTTTCTATATGTCGTGGAATTCTAATGCCACCAACTGAAACTTTCTTGAGAGGAATATGCTCATCTGGAGTTTCCAGGCACACGGATGGAAACTTTCTTGAGAGGAAATAACATCAGCTGCACGCCTCGAAGAACAGGCGACGTCAGAATTCTCCAGAATCGCGCCTCTTCGAAGCGCCACCGAGAATTTGACCTTGACGCAGGATAAGAAGGACCTACCGATAATTATTTTATGCATTCAAGCTCTAAATCACTTTAATTTTTAAATAAATTATAATTTTCACGGGTGTTCCTTTACTTATGAAACAGTTGCAAAAACGACCCTTTTGGTTCAAGAATTCCTTCTGGCGAGATTCTGAATATTTTATTCCGAATTTTCCTGTACATGACCACTTTTCCACGCTGAATCCAATGGTGTGACTTATTTGAAGCGTTTCTGTCATTTTTGGCCCGAAAACGAAATTTTTTGGGTGTTCTTATACTTATGAAACGCACTGTATGTCGACTTGCTATGATTTACAGGCGCACTATCTAGCACGATGTTATACGTTTTGATTACATTAATATATAATTATATTTCCATAAAAAGCTAGAATTGTTCTATTCAGGATGAGCACTCTCAGAGTCTCAGTGTAAACGTTTGGGTCGTACAGGTTGGTTTCATAAATATAATCTTTAATTTTATAATTATAACCTTAAAGGGACAGGCCCATCAAAATAAACCTATATTTACGATACGTTCATAATGACTATCAAGCATTTTTATTACAATATATACAAACTAAATTTCACCATTATTCGCCCTAGACAACTTTTTTCCAATGCGCTCAACGCATATGTATACCATAAAACTGCAGATTTCAAAGCTATATATGCAAACTTTAATCGCATTATAATTTCACGATAAATTTGCATTGACGACAAGGATATTTGCGGCTTTACGGTATACATTTGATCTGAGCGCATCGGAAAAAAGTTTCCCATGGCAAATAAATGTGAAATTTAGTTTGCATATATTGTAATATATATGCAAACTTTAATGTGAAATTTAGTTTGCATATATTGTAATACCCCTACAATCCTATGCTCATGGTTCAACGCACCGTAGGGGTGAAACGGGTAATGCCGGCGAAATGAGCGGGCGTCCTGCGAGAAGATTGGCACCCGCAGGACGTATTGCGAAAACCAACTATGTCAAAGTCAAATCAGCAAAGACCCCGAGTTCCATGCGCCGCAAGGCAGGGGTGCTATAGCAATCTCACGGCCGTAGGGAAACATAATTTTTCCTATTTTCATATATCTACGTTTAACGCCCGGACGCTGCACAAGGACGCTGATGTCGATCAGTTGATCGGCGAGCTCGATAATGTGAACGCTGGCATCGTTGCTATCCAAGAGACGCGGTCCAAGGAGAGCAAGTGCAAGACCTGGCACAGTGGCCACCGTGTGCTCATTGGAGCCAGAGAGGAGAGGTCGAGGTCTGGCGGTGTGGGCTTCATAGACCCCCAGAATACCTGCCATATGTCAGCGATATGAGAGCAGTCAGCCCGCGTGTGGCGGTCCTTCATGGCGAAGTGAAACGGTGACATTCACCGTTGTTAACGTGTACGCTCCCACCAGCGAGTATGACGACGAGGTCGTGGAGGAGCTTTATGATGACATTGAGCGAGAACTGACGAACAGTCGTGCAATGTCAAGCTTGTCGTCGGTGACTTCAACGCGTCCATCGGTCCCAGGGACGATGGGGAGACGTACGTTGGGCACTACGCTGCAGACACCCGTAATGACCGTGGTCAACGGCTAGCAGATTTTGCGGAAAGTCAGTGCATGTACGTGTTGAACACCATGTTCCAACAACGAAAGCGTAGACTTTGGACGTGGCAGAGCCCGCAAGGTGCAAAGAAACAGCTGGACTATGTCCTTTGCAACGACGCCCATCGGGTCGTTGACTGTAAGATCGTCGGTAGAAGCTGGTGCGGCTCAAGTTCAGATCACCGCTTGGTCAAGTCCATCATCAACTTTGGTTCTGTTAAGTTCAGAAGGCGCACCTCCAGGCGTGGAGACGTTGATCCGGGTCTAGCCCGTGCTATAATGAACCAAGTGGACTGGTCGAGGTACGGTTCACCTCAGTCGTACTCCGAACTGAGCCGGGAACTGGCGAGGGCATCAGCTGAGGCTAGGCCGGTCATTCGTGCTCATCCTAGAGAAAGACTGACGTCGAAGACCATTGAAATGATCCGTGAGAGACGAAGAAGGCTACGTCAGGGTCAAAACGTACAGAGCCTCAGCCGCGACCTACGAAAGATGGTTGAAACAGACTACAAGAGCTTTAACGAGGTTAAAGCTCTCGAAGCGGCCCAACGTCTTATGTCCATAAAGAAAGTACGCCAACGCTATTCCTTGCATAAGGAGGCAACTGTGGCCATGATGGACAAAGACGGTACTTTGAAGACCAAGATCCAGGATATTGCCGATATCATCAAAGATTTCTATGGGGATCTCTTTGCTTCGAAGAAGCGTGTTCCGAAATCAGGCATTGAAGTCAATGAGGACGTGCCGGAGTTCATGGAGAGCGAGGTTGAACATGCTTTGAAGAGAATGCCTAATAACAGGGCTCCTGGCAATGATGGCATTTCCATTGATCTCCTCAAGTACGCTCCGAAGTCCGCTCTATCCGCAGTTTGCAGGTTGTTCAACAATATCCTCTCAATGAAAATCGTCCCTGAGAACTGGAAAGGTAGTAACACCATCCTGATCCATAAGAAGGGAAGCAAAGAGGACATAAACAACTATCGTCCAATTGCGTTGATGTCACAGCTGTCAAAGCTGTTTTCTCGCGTCATCTTGAACCGAATCAGCAAGTGGCTGGAAGAAGGCAATAGACGAGAGCAGGCAGGCTTTCGAGGCGGGTACTCGACTATTGACCACATTCACACTGTGTGTCAAGTTATCGAGCGGTCTAGGGAGTACAAGATACCCCTCTGTATGTTGTTTGTCGACTTCAAAAAGATTCGGTTGAGAAGCAGGCGGTCCTCAATGCTCTGAAACATCACGCAGTGCCAGAAAGCTACGTGTCTATGATAGACGAGCTGTATAACCAGTGCGCCACGGACATCCAACTCCTTCATACACCAGTTAAGGTGCCCGTTGAGCGCGGAGTCAAACAAGGGGATGTCATTTCACCCACTCTGTTTTCTGCTTCTCTGGAATGTGCTTTGAGAGACTCCAACATGTCCGGTGGTTATGACATTGACGGCGAAACATTACAGTTCTTACTGTTTGCCGACGATGTGGTTCTTATAGCCAAAGACCCATGTACACTGCAGAAAAACCTAGACGAACTAATTCGAGTAACGTCGCTAATCGGTCTTGAAGCCCACCCAGGCAAGACGCAGTGGATGGCTAACGATCATTGTCCAAACGGCGGTGCAGATATACGTATTGGCAACAGCACGCTCGAAAAGGTCGGGAAGTATGTCTACCTTGGCGCGAGGTTAACCCCAGCAACAGCCTCACCGCCGAACTCTCTCGGCGTAAACAGTCTGGGTGGAAGGCTTTCGGAAGCTACGAGATGTACTCACCAATGTGAAGCTGTCAAAAGAAGTGAAAGCCAAGGTGTTTAACACGCATGTGCTGCCAGCAATGACCTATGCTTCCGAAACTTGGTGCACGACAAAGAAAGACGAAGAATCCTTACTTGTCACCCAGAGAGCCATGGAGCGTAAGATCGTAGGCACGCGCTCCGGGATCGTATGTCAAACGTCACACTTCGAGAAAAGTCCGGCGTAGATGATATAATTGATAGGATATACAGCTCGAAACATCGATGGGCTGGTCATGTCATTCGTAGAAATGACAATCGATGGACCACTCGGGTCACAGAATGGCGTCCCCGAGATTACAAGCGTCCTCAAGGGCGACCGCCAACGAGATGGGCAGACCCGATGGTTAAATCATTTGGACGTGCATGGAATCGCATCGCAAGATGCAGGTCTTCATGGCGTAGTTGCGACCTGCGCTGTTGGCGAGCCAACAGCTGATATAACGGTCTTCAAGGTATTCAAGGTAAGGTATATTGTAATAAAAATGCTTGATAGTCACTATGGACGTATCGTAAACATAGGTTTACTTTGATGGGCCTGTCCCTTTAAACAAGAAATAACCGTAAATATGGCCTTTCTAATTCCAACTTTCATAAATACAACCTTCATAAATATTACTTTCATACTTTCATAACTTTCGTAAATAGTCATAATTTTTACGGCATTTTTCGAAATGTTTCATGCAATACACATGAGGTGATGTTAATTTGGTAGTTGGTGTTCTGTTCTCGCGTTGAAGTTCAAATGATTATATTAAAACTAATAATTATATTAAATATAATCAATTAATTATATAACATAAACTTTAAATCAATTATATACACATTTTGAATAATAATTCCAGGATTGGTTTGATGAGTTTCTGGACTGGGATCCGAGAAACTATGGAATGTTGAATAAAACGATAGTTCCTTATAAAGAGTTATGGATACCGGATACGTATTTATATAACAGGTGTGCTTCTTTATACGTTGTGTGGCCATATGTAGTCGCCTACAAACTATCAAGTTGCGTTGTGTGCGCCGCACTGAAACGGGAAAGCATGCTGACTGCAAAAAATGACCCTTTATGACCTGCCGGAAACGCGGCTCGGGACAAGGTTTCATACCGACGGGAATTATTGCCCTTCTAGTTGGTTCCCAATTTGTTTAAAGGGATAGGTTCATCTCAAATCACCTCTCTTTTTATTGTTTTTATTAATAATAGCACAAATATAATTCACAATGAAAATTAAATCAATCACGGAACTATACGCCCAGCAGAAGAAGCTTCCTTTATTGGAAGCTAGGTGATCGGAAGCCAAAATCTAAAGGCAAAAACTAATACCGTACGCAGATCAAGCGGGCTAATGGCAATTAGCCAAGTTACAAACTACACTCGGCCAAGCCATTAAATGATAATTCACCGTGCGAAATAATGTCCTGCCAAGTGTAGTTTGTACCTTGGCTAATTGCCATTAGCCCGCGCTATCTCTGTACGGTACCAGTTTTTGCGTTTAGATTTTAGCTTCCGATCACCCAGATACCAATAAAGGAAGATTCTTCTGGGAGGCCTATTGTTCTGTGATTGATTTAATTTTCATTGTGAATGATACTTGTGTTATTATTAATAAAAACAATAAAAAGAGAGGTAATTTGAGATGAACCTATCCCTTTAAAGCGGAATACCGACCGGTTTTTGAAACGCATCGTGGACTGCTGAATTCTTTCATATTTATGCCAATTTGCTCGAATGCAGCTCGATTTGTTATTCTGATTTATGTTCATTTGCATATGTTGCATAAGGATGCTGGTCTACTCGATATGTTTCAAAAACCGGCCGGTATTTCCCTTTAAAATAATCTCATTTCTTTTCTTTTAGTGAAGCTCTTGAACAGAAGAAGACGGAGGCCTTGATGAATGGGATAGTGACCACGGGACACTGGACAAATGACTCCCGGGGAGCGCGAGTTCAACTTATGTTCCCCGCGATTTACAGACTATCGTGCAAAATGGATGTAAGTTTCTTAAAGCGAAATACCGGCCGGTTTTTGAAACGCATCATGGACAACTTTATTCTTTCGAATTTATGCTAAGTTGCTCGAATTTAGCTCGATTTTTTATTCTAATTTATGCTAATTTGCGTAAGCTTGTTTCAAAAAGTGGCCGGTATGTCGCTTTAAGTTGAGCGTTATCTAAAGTTCGCTTTGCAGACAATGAAAAACACTAACTGCAAGACATAACATAAAGCTCGTTTTGTAGATAACAACATCGTATCGATTTATTTTGCCTTTCAGGTCCGTCTATTTCCGTATGATGTACAAAACTGCACTTTTATTTTTTCCTCATGGACACACGACAGTTCTACGATTGATTATTGGCCCAAGACACCGTAAGTCTTACTGTATTTTGGATTTGCTTTCATGACAAGGAAATGTTTAGAAATGTTTATTAGACTCTTAAAAAAAATTGGAAAACGCTTCACGAATTTGGGTGTCATCCTTGCGCAAGGAGGTGGGTAATGTGTAGAAATAATTGTCACCATTTTGGTATAAATTGTTGTGCCTTAAGTTGTTAATATTGTTGCTTGTTGTTGTTGATACATCGTTATTTTATTAATTTGTACTTCACTTCTCATTATTATTTGCGGTTTATTGGTACTTTTATTGATTTCCACCCATATGGGTGTGTGCAATAAATGTTTAAATGTTTATAAATGTCTACCATACTCTCACAAATACCGCCAAAATAAGATGATCTTAAGAAAGCCGTCAAATAAATTATTTTCAGCACTGTCAACTTGAAAAACATGGCCAACAACGAGGAATGGTCGGTGATTTCTTTTGATTTCAATCGCGTTGAGGTAATGTTTTTTTTTTAAATATTTTCTGCATTTTTTCTAAATTTTTAGTTTCGATAGTTTAGTAGACAGTATATAAAAAGTGAGGGAGCCGACAGACAGACAAGCAAGATGCAAGCAGAAGACGCACTAAGACCTGTGCTGACGCGGGACTTTTGTTTTAAACCCTAATTTTGAGAGCGCCTGATACAGTATCCGGGAATTTGGGTTGACGTTCCCTTTCATAAATAATTCTAAATCAATTATTATTACAGGTATTTTACAAGTGTTGCGAGAAACCGTGGATTATGCTGTATGCACATTTGGTGATCCGACGCAAGCCGCTTTATTATGTAGTGAATTTGGTCAGTTTTCTTATTTTCGATATCTTCACTCGATAAACTCAAGTATTAATTTTATTTTTATTACTTAATCTTTAGCTTCTATTAGTATATACCTCTGAAATGTTCTATCCCACTAACCGAAGCCCAAGCACACTAACGGCGTTTCAAAGTTTTCAAAGTATCCTGAAAATTTACCGTATTTTGGAACACGAGAATATTTTTTAATTTTTCATGTGAAATATGCAGGTTTCGTGCTAAAATACGATATTATTGACAGAATCACGGTCATTTTTTGGGATACCTTGAAATGAAATCCCATAATGTTATGTTCATGGCTACTATGAGGGAACTATGCCAAGATTCCAAGATGCTTATTCACATGTTACGCTCGCATTTTAAAATGATAATAAAAATTAGTATACTGTAGTCTGTAGTCTACCCAAAATAATAATCAATCGATAATGTGATTGCAGGTGATTCCCACGTCGATAATCACTCTGGTGGCCATCACCGGATTCTTCACACCCACTTCGTCTTCGTCGGAAAGGGACGAGAAGTTATACTTAGGTATGTAGTTTGTTTGTTTGTTAGTTTGTTTGATGTGTAAACTTTCTAATTCGTAATTTCTAGTATCCTGCGTAAATTAGGTGTCTGTTGTAAATACCGGCCACTTGAAATACATCGAGTACTCCAGCAAACTTATGCAGCTTATCCAAATGAATAGAATAAAAAACCGAGCTAAATTCGAGCAACTTAGCATACATACGTAAGAATTCCACGATGCGTCCACTATCCGTTTCAAAAACCGGCCGGTATTTCGCTTTACACGGATTTCAATATTTCTTAGAAATGCATAACAATAATATGGTTGGTTGGTAGCCAATAGAGAAACAAAACATAAACGAGCATGCAAGGTAAAAGGTAGAATAAGTAGAATAAAACTAATGCGGACCAACAGAAACCCTAAGATACGGCGCTTCACAACCACGTATACTGACGAGGGACCAAACGACACTGTAGTGTAATTACAAACAAAATGCATAACATCAAGTATCATTGTTATGACCCTACTGCCTTGCACAGTATTTTTTGAAAGTTTTCGGATATTACAGTAATAATTATTTTGATGGATTTGGATTAATTTACTGAATTTCCAGGTATCAACACCCTCCTAACAATGTCAATTATGATGTTAATGGTGTGCAATCAAATGCCCTCTACTTCTACTTACGTGCCACTTATGAGTGAGTATTGGATTAAAAGATAAAAGATAAAAGATAAAGTGCACCCCGTTTATCAACCGAAATCTCCGCAGAAACGGTGCAGGGGGGTCTTGCAGAGCAAGGCTGCATGCCCGAGTATTCGATTGTCTTTCTTTATTACATACCATAATATACTACATTATATACTACATATTATCTTTTATTTGAACTCTGGTTAGACGTACGTACGCTGCACGTGTAGAGTAACCCTAACTAACAAAAAATCAGTGTTCTTCAATGGTGTTCTTCAATGGTGGGGTAGTGTTCTTCTATAGAGGGGTAGTGTTCTTCAATGGCGGGTTTTTTTTTTGGTGTGTTTTGGACAAAACACGTGTTTTTTTCGTGTTTCCGTTTTCCTGTGTGGTACTATACGTATGCGGTACGCTGCACGCGTAGAGTAACCCTATCTAACAAAAAATTCGTTTGATAACAACTGATGGTGTCTGTTTGGCTCATTGCCAGTAGAATAGAGAACCCAATAATTGTGTTGATTAGTTCGAAAGCCATTGCAAACTGTAGACTGTAGGGTAGGCAACAAAAAGAGAACCAACAAAAACGCAGAAGTGCCACCAAATAAATGTCGATTAGATATGTTCATGTTGAAACGTATTTTGCTCCCTTTCTCATTGCTTCAAACACCTCAAACCCCCGTTGGCTTTTACCTTTTCGTAAGATATTTGTAATTTTCAGGTTGGTACTATATGGGTATCATTTTTGTGATAGTCATCGGAACACTGTTGGCAACCATTGTGTTAGGTACCATTTTCATGCACTATTTATATATTTACTTTGTGAATAATAATGATTTTAATAATTTTAATCGAATTTCTATTTTTTTCTACAATTTTTTTTACAATTATTTTAAGCAGTTTATTACTTTTTTATAAATTCAATTTTCAGCAATCCACGGTCAAAAACACTACTTGCATCCAATATCGTCTCGGATACGACGTATGGTCTACAATAAATTTGTCACCACACTTATTTTGGAGGTAGTATTTTTCTTATTTATTTTCACTTGTAATCCATTATTTTGTGTAATATTATATTTTATAAAAAAGTTCCCAGTTTCCTGCTTTTTATTTTTATATATTCCATATTTATTTTGGGAGTGATTTTTCCTAACTATGAGCAGCAAGCCAAGATAGCACAAGAAAACGAAATAATTGCTGAAACCACACAAAAACCGTCGTTGGCCGGTCACCAAATGAACCATCCTGTGACTGGTTCTTGAATGGCTAGTGACCATCTGGTGACCAGTTGATGACGGTTTTCGATGAAAGTTGGTCACGAAGAGGTCATCAAATGGGCTGTCCCACGAAAAAAACCAGCGAACCGTCACAATTAGGTTCACCCATTTCCTATGAGGTAATATTAAATAAGATATTTATTATATGTAATATTAAAATGAAATTAATTTTAGCCTCCAGCTTCGCTCCTGGACCTGTGGACAGAATTCGGAATAATAGACATTCAAAGGTTATCGATGGAGAATATGGACCCTTTATTATTAAAGAGATTGGATCCTATTTCGGTTGGTCACCTTTCAGTTTATTTTATTTATAAAAAAAGTTTTACCAAAGTTTCTTCCGTATCTAGATCCTAGAATCTGAATCTTGTCTTCAACATATATCATGGAAATGTATCATATGGAACAGACATCGGATATAGTTCATAGCTCAGCGTCTTTAGTTAGCGCTGGTTTTGGATATATTTAGTTAGTACCTTTTAGTAGCATGTCTGTTCTTGTCATGGTTATGTCATAGTGATGTTGACATGGTAGATAGCAATCCTATATTTGTGCTACAATACCTTGTGATTCAAAGTATAGACTTGTCAAACTGTTGAAAGGTTGATAGTATCTTCTCGTATTCTATAGGAAGAAGTGGAAAAAACGCCTTCACAAACGCCAAGAAACACAAATTTCTTTCAAAATTTACGAAAGAAAATGGTAAAGTATTGAGTGTGAAAATGAAACTAATTATATACAATAATCAATCACCAATAATCAAAAACAAACTCTAACCCCGTTCCATTCTTACCACAATAAGTTATTATAACACTTCGTTTGTGAATTTATTAACATTTCAAAATTTCAATCCCTTCTTGTTTTAATTCCTTTTCACTTTTTGATAATGTTTGTGCACTTTGTTATGATCAGCAACAGTTATGTTCACATGAGATGAATATTTTCGGTGGTACCACAAGCTCCCACAGTTCCCAAGCATTTCGAAGACATAAGTAAATGTATCATTTAGCAATTACCGCCTCGGCCGAACGTATTCTTTTCGTCGATTTCTTCAGAAGTTACCGATGCAAAAGGATTTCATTATGAAAGGTTAGATTAGAGTTTTAAACTTACGCGTTGCGCCGCCGCAAAAAAGGCGCGCAACGTCATAAGCGCGCGAACACGATGCACCAGGGAAAACTTTGTTTATGTCTGTGGCGCTCTTCTCGCGCTCGAGTTTTCCTATAATTATAATGCGGCTATGGTCTTTGTACAAGACTTTGTTCCGACCATTTTTTGTTGTTGCTGTATATGAACTTGAGCACACACGGGTCCAGTTAGGGATTGCTGGCCATGCATCGAATATCACCTATCACTTCTCAATTGTTTTAAACCTAAACTAAGTATTTTGTTCATTATTTCAGGAGGCTAGCTTCAATCACCAGGCAATACACCCAACATATGCGACAAAAAGAGCGAGAGAGGGCGAAATATCGGGGAATAATTGGAGGACGAGAGGTGAAAAGACAGAAGATGATGCGCAGGTTGGCTGTTTCCACGGTTACGGTATTCTTGAATTTCAGATGGGGTTACCCTGAGCTGAGCCGTCAACTTTACATAAGTTTTAAGCCTCAATTCCAAGATGGCGCCCTGGATTCGAACTCTCGTTGCTTGTGCCAGAGACAAGGGTGCTAGCCACTTGGCCACGTTATTATATATTATTTCAGATGTGCCCTCGAGTGGGAATATCTGGCCAACGTGCTGGATCGAATGCTGCTCACTTTCTTCTGTTCCATCACCTGTGTTTTCTTCATTTTGTTGGTTTGGTTCGAGAATTTTTTTCAACCACACGGAGAATATTCAATTGCACGAGAATAATTGAGACAATAAAGGTTTAAACGGGTCATCGGTGTTTATTGGTGTAGGTCAATGACTGTGAAATAAAAATTATTACAGCACAGTTATATTTACCGTTATCAGAGAGATACGCACACGAAAACAAAAATGGGCCTACCACAGGAAATCAAGCTACCGTAATCATGCGTTACAATGTGCAGTCGTTTACGCTAGTTTTTATTATTCCAACTCTCGACCCCTCATAACAGACAAAACAATGGTACGCACCGACAAAACATTTTTTTACGGGAAAACGGTTTGGTAAAACATTGATAGATGATTGGGGCACACATTTATTGACACATATTGACAATAATAACAATATTCCAAATGTATAACGTCAAATCGCATTGCGAATAATATCTGTCATCTGTTTGCGTTTATATGTTCGTTTTAATTTTCATCCTCGGATGCACACCTTCTAGTGTATTTAATAAATAAATAAATAAATACATTGATTTTCCTGCTTTTTTTTTGCTTTTTATTTCGAAATGCCATGATAGAATTCTGATTATATAGGCAATTTGCGTCCTACCGAGATCCAGAATTAGAATTTTGAATCATTGTCGTCTGAGACACATAAGAAGTATCACAAGAACGAGAGAAAGAAAGAGAAAGACAGCAAATACGAAATACAAACATTGGACGGAGGAAAAGCTGCGCGCAATGAGACTTCATCATGCAATGAATCAATTTCAATCCAACAATTTTGTTCGAATCAATATATTTTATATATTTTTAGTTTATTCTACCTTCACTTACGTATCTATCCATTATATTTTTCAGTGAGCAACTGCATAACTTATTCAACCTCTAACCTCGCTCGCAGCACTCTAAAACTAAAACAAAAGAGGAAGAGAGCCATAGAGAGAGGTATAAAGGGAGAGAGAGAGAGAGTGAAAGAGAGTCAGAGAGAGAGAGAGAGAGAGAAAGTAAGAGAGAGGGATAGAGGGCTTCTCAACTATGACTATGTTATATGTATGTTGTAAGTATTTCTGTTTGTTAGTTTACTTTGTCTGTTTATCTGACTACTCTAACTCTAGTGCCGCTCAGTCACCAGAAAAAAGTTAGAACAACGAAGTAAAAAAGAAAGGCTGGAGTACATACACACTTTCCATGCACAAACAATTGCATACTAGAGATTAAGAAAGAGAATTTTTGGTGAACTATTCAAGAGGAAACTGCATTTCAGCCAATCTTGACTTACTTCATAGGTTCTTTTAAACATACTCTATCTTGCCGCTAAAGCGAAATAGCGGCCGATTTTTGAAACATATCGAGTAAGTAGGCCAGCATTCTTATGCAGTTCATGCAAACGAACATAAATTAGAATAAAAAATCGAGCTAAATTCGAGAAAATTTGAAAAAAATCGAATTAAATTCGAGAGAATTCAGTTGTCCGTGATGCGTTTCAAAAACCGGCCGATATTTTGCTTTAATGATATTTTTTGGAACTGGGTAATTCTTATTGTCGTCCTTGTTGCTCTTAGATGAACCATTGTCAGCATGTTTGCATTTTAGAGTATATGCACATTTTTCTCAGATCTTACCGATTTTGAGGTTTTTTACGGATAACTGAAGCTGTAACTATCATGACATTGGATTAGAATCTTTGTTTAAGTTGTTATTGCGTAGCTTCCAACAAAAAAACGGCATATGAGGCCATATTCACCACTCCGATTCCCTCGGGGAAATATTCCCTGGGGACAGAAAATGGCATTCTAATTATTCTAATATGAGCCACGGAGAGAAAAAGACGGAATAAGGTTACACAAAGTCGATATGCTATCAATTGGGTGAGGTATCACTTGAACGATCAACTTTTGAATAGTTTATGAAATAAACCTGAAGCCAAGGATTATGATTCATAATATAAAAACTTCCATCTTCTCCCTTCTGAACATTATGTTCTCAACAGTTCCAATTTCCTAAAGTTCGCGCACGTGGCGCGCGAGAGTCTTTTTCTATTTGTCCTCAGCTTTATCCAGGAATCTGCAGCATTTTCCCCTTTTTATTTCTCGATGTCTTGTATTTTCTCTCTCTCTCTCCCTCTCTCTCTCTCGCTCTCTCTCTCACTCTCTATCTCCCTCTCTCGCTCTCTCTCTCTCCCTCTCTCTCTCTCTCGCTCTCTCTCTCACTCTCTATCTCCCTCTCCCGCTCTCTCTCTCTCTCCCTCTCTCTGGGACTTAAGACTAATGAAACGCGCAAAAAAGTGAAGGGTCTCGGACCCATTGTTTCCGCAGTCTCTTCTTGACACTAGCACAATGATATATTCTCATGTTTCAGATAAATTTCCTCTTTTGGAGTTTGTAGTGTTCTTGTATAATTAGGCATAACATGTATTTTAAATCGGTGTTTTCGTGAATACTCTGGATCACCTGTTCATAAGAAGTTACAAGATACAGAAAATATTTCGATTTTTTGCATAGCCGTCAGAGGTTGTTCGATTTCGCAGAGTATAACGTTCTAAATTAGACTCACAGTCAGATGGTGGAAAACACGGCAGTTACATTGGCAGACGCCCAGTACAGAGGAGGTTCGACAGCCGAGAGGAGAAGTTGTGAGTTGTATAATAATAAATTATTAATGAACAGTAAGCAGAGGTACTGTATTAGTACAGTAATAGCATGAAGGCAGTACTGCAGCAGCTACACTCACGGTCAGTAGTATTACTGTAGCGTACAGATTCTTTCCCTATTTGTATGCGGAGAGATAGGCTACATTTCTTATCGGTGGAATGTTTTGCCTGTCTGTGGTGGTATCTGTTTGTGTTTATATGTTCGTTTTTAGTTTTCATCCTGGGATGCACACCTTTTTGTGTATTTAATAAATAAATAAATATACGACCCAAAAACTTGTGTCATTGTCTTACTGTCTTTAGCTACAATTAAAGGATTTTATCAATAAAACCATCCCATTCTAGCATCTCATCAGGAGAGATCCCGCCACGAAGCATCTAGACAAGAATCCTCCAGACATGAATCTTCCCGGGTTGAGCGAGTATTTGTGGAGAGCGCCAGAAGGTATTACTTTATTTTTCGTCCGTAAACGTCCAGTCCGGGCGCTGCCCCAGAATGAATTTCAAAGTTTATGATGAAGTTTGCAAATGGAGCTCCGCAGATACGTTTCACAAGAAGCATTTAAAACAGAACAACAGCGACGAAGTTAGTGCATGTTCGACCATGACAGAGTGACCATTTAAAAATTAAAATTTGCCTATGACATGTTCCGCAGAGGTTCCAGATGACAAAATGCTCGACGTCTTCGGGCTAGGGCCATTTCCTAACGTCTGAGTCTAGTCAACAGTAGTACAATGCACACATATCACAGATACAACGTAAAATTTATATTAAAATATATGCAGAATATTATTTTAGAAGACGCGGTAGTGAAGGAAGTGATACAGCTGCTATCGACTTCGTGTACGACGACCGAACGGTACGTTTTCATGTTAAGTTATAGTTTACCGAAGAATCCACTCCATTTCTATTATTTTTTACGGATTTCTGAGACTCATAATATTAATACACAGTAGGAATTATAATGATCTACCGTAGGAAGTAGGAAGTATTACCTCATCTCAAAAAATTGGATCTTGTCCAACTCCAGTTTATTGTTTCTCGCACCTCCTCAGTTTTTTTCTGAAACTTTTCTTATACTTTTCTTATACACGCCTAAAATGGACGCAAACATTTTCGACCCACAGAGATGTTGAATATTTGTGTTTTGTACATCACATACCCAGCCCCAGACGATTCTTTAAAAACCAGCCCTTATGAAATGTCTGTGTGTCCCGGGACCATCCCTTCCATGTCCATATTTGCATTACACGCAAAGTCGATCATTTCTCTCCATTTTATTATTATTGACTGGTGACGTGCCGCGACGCCGTTGCGCGCGCTATTGTCGATTTTTTGTGCGTAAATATATGCTCTAAGCCCATATACAACCCATTCTATTGAAAATTACCTTTTGCCTATTTCTATTCAGTGCGAAAGCTCTGCAGAGCTTAGTCCATTTGCCACCTAAACTGGAATCAGAAGGAGCTGTGTCCTTCTTACTAAACATATCGTATTCCGAAGGCAGCTCTTACAAGCTATTCTTGAGACAGTGAACCATCATATATTCTTGCTCACTGTTCGGCTCTGTCGATAATCTGGAACCTTTCTAATAATATTTTAATATTTATTATTTAACTTATTCTACTATCACGTCGTGCCCAGCTATTACAAGCTCCAGTATTCAAAGGACAAAATTTGCGAGGTTGATTTCTAAACCCCAACAATGTACCGTAGTGAGAAACTGCATAATCCAAATTTGGACTGGGACGATGAAGTTATTTACGAAGTAGTCGAGGAAATACAAGAAAGGAGAGAATATGAAGAATACGAATATGAACCGGTGAGTTAATTTTCTAGGGAGAAGTCCCGTCGATGTCCCTTGATGTCAAGGCTACCAGAGATATCAGATTGTCTGTGTGTCCTGCCACTTCGTTGTGCGGCACATGTGCCGCGCAACGAGGTGGCAAGTAAATGTTTCCCGTGACATAATCATGTACGATTTCGTAAATTGTGTAATACTGTGTCATCACTGCGAAGAAATCTTGTCATTTTCTAAATGTACATAACCAAATTAGAGAATATGTAAATACAAACCGTTCCATTATCTTTTATAGTGGTTTCAAAACGAGTTCCAAAGAAATGTTTGTTCAAAACTGACTCTATTCTGTTTTCATCAGTTGCAGACCGTGCAGGTAACAATTAGATGTCTTATTGCGACGTTTGGCTATGGATATAATTCATTCTCTCTCTCCCTTTCATTTCTCTCTCTCTCTCCCTTCTCTTTCTCTTTCTCTGTATCTCTCTCTTTCTCTGATTTCTCCTCTCACACCTGCTCTCTCACAGGAGCAGTTTCCCATCATTTCCGCCTCTGGCAAAATGTGTAAACCGAATCATTTCGTAGTTTATAGCCTTTTCACTTTTCACCCCTCAAACTGACCAATCAGCTGTTTGACAGAACACCAATCACTTTAGTTATTGATTATTGTCCAATATTTTGGTACCTGCGCGTACTGTAATTTACCAATCATAGTACTGTAAAAACTTCATATACATCACTGCTTGTTGTATTTCATTCGTACAAACTCGATCATTTCTATTTACGTCAAATTTCTGTTTCGATTCAATTTCCTTACTCTAATCTTTAGAGAAAAACCCTTTTCTTCCACAATGTCCTTTGTTGAAATGTTTTTAAGGGACAGAAATCCGTGTACACTAATTGAATTTCTGTCTCGGAAAGCGTAGAGATTTGCTTCAAAATTGAATGTTTTTGGTGGAAAATTTAAATCACAAATTTTCTTTCTTCCTCCTTTGTTTACGTCTTCAGTGAATGGTTAGTTCCATAAGTTTTTTAACATAAAATATTTTACGGAGTAAAATAAAAATTTCGAATAAAAATGTAAGAATACAGGGAAAAATAACATATAATTTGTCGCACATCTTTCCCTTTTTTTCGGGAAAACCGGGTTATTAACGTTTTCGCACATTTATTATCAATTTAACATATAAGCCTTGTTAGACAATTAATATATGATTTAAATAAGATACAAAAGTCTCCTTTGTATGTATATATTTCTGGACCAAAAATGATGTTGGCCCGTTGGCCCTCGTTAGTCATTTGGGAATCGATTCTGGTCCTATTCTATTCTCCTTTTCTATATTGCAAAAGACCCTCCCTGCCCCCTTCCTCAGGGGCCCAGCTCCCCCTTTTGGGGAACGGGGAACACCTTTAGTTACCCGGGAAAAGTAATAACAACGACGTTCCCGCGGGGATGTTCCATAGTTATTGCTATTTTTTATCTTCGTTATTTCACGATATATTTCGTCTTTTTCATTTGAGGTTGTTGCATTTCTTATGCTAATCAGGCGAACCAAAATAGAGTGACGAAGACAAAAACTGCCTTTGACAATTCATTTGATATCATTTTCCAATAATTTATTGGACGTTGGACAATTCTAAGCTGGGCCCCCTTTCCCTTTGATCGACTTTTGATGCGCGAACTTTTTTTACTCCTAGACCGGTTTGCTGGTCCCTTCTTAATATCTATGTAGTTCGGTTTCTCTCCTTCTCTCTCTTGCTTCTCTCTCTAAAGCTCTCTCTGTATGTCTGTCTCTGAAGCTCTCTCCCTCTCTCTCTATCTCTCTCTTTGTCTCTCTCTCTAAAGCTCTCTCTCTCTCTAAAGCTCTCTCTCTCTCCCCCTCTCTCTGAAGTTTCTTGAGTAAGTTAAACAAAGATTTTTTTGCGTAAAGCTCAGAAGCACTGTAGTGGAATACTGTTTACGCGTGCACCCTCTCATATAAACTCAAATATTAGTGGGGGAGATAGAGAATGAGTACTCGAGAAATTCACTCCCACAGAGAGAGTTTATTTGATGGTTATTGATCAAGGGATATTCATAACTCTTTTAATGGTATCGACTTTCCCTCTCTCTGATTCGTACAGCTTAATAAACGAATGCGTAACAATAGTTACACTTTTGAGCTATGGCAGCTGTTTAGTGTAAATTGTATTTTAGGTTTTTCAAGTGGGTTACGTAGATAGTGGTATGTTAGCACCTGTTTGTTACCGCCCAACGTCGCACCTCGTTGGCACCACAGTGGTGTCTCGCATAACTCCATATCATATATGTATACAGTCATGCCAATGATACGGCATAAACTGTTGAACTCGTCCAATGCGCATTAACTTATGAGAAACCATTGTCTATGACTGCTTATTTAGCTGAAATCCACCAATCCATTTTCAAAAGAACCGAATATGCAAACAAGTTCCATGACTGTATCCATTGGTCATACAATGGTTCATAGTGTTGACCCATGTTAACGGTTTCTTTTGACACCGCTTGTTTACATAGGAAATTAGCATACACAATCAGCTTTTATTGCGTGGCAGCTCTCTCACCTTCGGCCCGTGATTATTCTGCGTGGCAGCCCCTCCCCCACACTTCAACTGTTTGTATATTTGTGAATATATTTGCTTAAGACTCTCGCGTGTGTACGCCCGTGAGGCCCAAGTTTCTTCGCTTTGCTTAGCAAAAGACTTAATCCCCAGGATTATCTTTTCGACACACAATAACTGTGGTTTACGTAATAATTTTGGAATTTTGAAGAATACGTGTCTATTTTTATAATTCACTGGTTTTATGCTGCACATCACAGCAAATTGGAAACACATGGTTGAAAACGTTAGAAAAACACAGCACTACGCCAAAGAGTCAGGTTTTTTTCAGCATCATGATTTTTCGTGAGCCTGACCCTTTGACACTTGCTTACTCATTATTTCCCTTATACAATTATACCTGAAAAAAGTTTCGCAGATAAGATTATAATATAATACACATGCGTTTGTAATAGCACCTCGGTAAACAAAATTTCGAACCTGTAGTTCCTTCAAACTTTTTTCACACCAAAAAAAATAATGGATTTTGCGCAAAAAAAAACTCCAGAAAAGGAAAAGTTGTAGGCTTTCTGTGCAAGTCGATTCATCTTTTACACTGGATTCAAGCAAAAACGCCCTTTCAAGCGTTTTCTTACAAATAGTTATTTTAGCTTCTGCTTCTATTATACAAAATATTCTATGATATTAAGATTCTAATATAATATTAATGATCATTATTATCACACCAAACTGGAATTATAAAACCACATGGAAAATATGTTAAATTTTCATGTTGTTTTCGAAACTATTATTATTAATATTGGAAAGGTGGAGATTTTAGCTTATTACGTACAACTTTTATTTATTTATTTTTGCTTCTGTATGCTGCATGCACATATTCATATGTTATATGCAAATCTCATGACCTCTATTCATATCTCCCTCCGGCAATCTATGACTATGACAACATAGGAATAGCGTCATAATCTACGGAGGAATAAGTGACAAAGATGTATACATTGCACTTATTTTTCTTATTTTTTTTTAGATTTTACTTGCGAATTGCACTTTTTATTTACTCGTATCCTTCGTGTGGCCGTTTTCTGCAAGAAATTAGTATTTTGGGTATTTTGTATTTTGCCTTGTACATTTGTGTGAACAGCTGTTATTACGGTAGAAGTTATATAACAGTTACATAATTAAATAGCAATATTTAAAAGTGGAAGTTATTAATCGACAAACAGTGTGCCCAGTATCCGAGTATCCCAGTAATATGCCATTGCAGTGTACTGAAGAAACCCCAAATTTTCTCATAAATCTGTAATATTCCCTATTATTTGTGTATTATTCTTTGAACCAGGAAGCCTACATAATATTGCCCTCTCTCTCCCTTGGGAATAAATAGAAACCCGAGCAATTTGTCCCTTTTAATCGAACTTTACGGAAAACACGTTATTTCTCACATGTTGAAAGGGTCAGTAGATTTATTCAGTTCTTACTTTTTTATGCATGTTTAATGATAATTATTATTATTATTCTTTTCTTTCATAGGTAGTTATGACATATGTGCATATCGCCCTTTCTCCTCTCTCCTTCTCTTGTACCAACACCTTACAATGTTGCCTATTGTACGCATTAGTCATCTAGAGAGGACAGTCATACACTATCGGCTTTTTATGCAAATCGATACGTCATCTCGGCAAAATATAATTTGTAAAGATTCTTCTCATTATATATTTTAGGGACATACACGTGAAGCAATTTTCTCACGCTCGTTATTTTTCTCTTGTAATTAAGTTTTCGACATAAAAAAATTGCATATGAAATAGTTAACACCTTACAACTTCCGCACTTTTTCAATTAACTAGGGTAGGCGCTGATAAATAAATAAATAAATAAATCTTTTACGCTTCAAGGGCATGCATCTTTATTCAAGGGTGGAAATACAGTTTCAAAGTTTGCTTATGACATGGTCCGCAATAGGTGACGAGTTCCCCAGATGACAAATTGCTCGTCGACTTCGGGCTAGATGAAGAGCCTCTCCATTTTGCCTGAGAGCCTAAACTTCGAATCGTCCATTTCAATAGTTTCCCTTATGTACCCAAGAAAATTGGATTAGTAGTGAGTCTAACACTCTAAACGGCTTGGTTGAGTAACCACAGTGTCTTTTTTCCGAAAGCTTTTATTGCTGACTATATCTAGTAGTCATAAATGTGCATAATGGATTTATACATTTCTCGAGAGGGGTTCGCTATGTCTTCTTTTTGCTTTCCACGTCTGGGATAATGTGTTTTATTTGTAGAAAAAGATCGGATTTTACTAAGGTCGTTAATATAGCGGCGGTCCTGAAAATGTCCTAGAAACTGTGCTCTTTTCTTACTATGTTTCAAAGTCGATTTAATCGAAACCTTATTTATTGAGCTTGTTGGCTGTTAACATTGCCTATATCTTTCGTAAATAAATAAATAAATCTTTTACGCTTCAAGAGCATGCACCTTTATTCAAGGGTTGAAATACAGTTTGAAAGTTTGCTTATGACATGTTCCGCATAGGTCCTGAGCAGTAGGCGACAATATCTTAAATTCTTGAATATATCTTATACCTTATATATCTTATCTTGTATATTTTATATTGAATATATAGGCGATATCTGACAAATAATTATACCTTTTTTAAAATTATTATTTTTTTTTGTTTCAGCAGGAGGACTTAGCAGGACGTCATCACTCTGCATCTGCATACAGGTCTGCCGAGCAGAGGTAACAATTTGTTTTACCTATTATTCATATTTTCTAGTGACTGTAACTGTAACTGTGTTATAAAGGCTGCCTATCATCTTCTGTAACTAATCGATAAAATTAGCACAATATTTTCTTTCATATAACATGTTTACTGTAGCAATTCCATTGCTAATATTGGTGGCAGTGTATTGTCCTTGATTGAAAATAAGAGAAAGTCAGCACAGCCAGTATTCGGTTTATCTGAGAGTTTCTAAAATACCCTTGTAAAGCGTTGACTTTCACGTCGGCGCAGTTGAGGTACTAGGAGCTCGGTTTAGTTCCGCGGTTTATATTTTTAACGAATGCCTAATTCAACATTAATTTTCCAGAGAGGCGCACTACGGCGGTGGATATCGTGAAGAAGACGAATACATCACACACGCACACGCACAACGCTACAGTAACGGAACGAGTAAGTTTTTCTTACTGTAATCAAATGGACGGCCTACCAAAATTTTTGTAGGCTTTGGGTTCACTTTGGGTGCCCTGCAGGCTCAGTAATCTGGGTTAGAGCTTTTTAGTTGACATTTACTATTTACAACACCTGCTTGTGAGAATCTTAAAGTTACTTTCAAGAAGCAGGTGCTTCTTATACTAGTACGATTTTGAACGAATTCCAAATATTTTCCACCTTGTGAATTCTTATGCACCGAGCGAGTGACCTTGAAGCTTGAGGCGATATTTATTACTCTCTCTCTCTCTCTCACACTCTCTCTCCTTCTATCTCTCTCTCTCTCCCTCTCTTTCTCTCTATTTCTCTCTATTTCTTTCGGTTTCTCTCTATTTCTCTCTGTTTCTCTCTATTTCTCTCTATTTCTCTCTCTCCCTCTCTCTCTCTCTTTCACTCTCCCAACCCGAACTCGTAATTTTACTTCAGAATCGCGTGACGACCGCCACGGAGAGATGGCAGTCGACTATTCCGCGCAGGACTTTCGCCAGTCATTGGCCGCGATCGATGCGGCGAGCAGAGATGGTACCTATACTTATATGCTTCTTGTTTCCTAACATTATGATCCTCTTACATTTATGAATAGTTATGAAAAGTTCACAAGTGAAGACAGACTTGTTGCCTCTATAAATTATTATTAAATTATGTATATAGACACTGTTTGTGTGTGTGTTTCGCATAATAGACGTAAACTTTTACCTACCAGATACTTACTTCACAGAAATATTTATCGTATATTTCAATCTCAGGCGCTTTATCCCGAGAGGGAGTGCGAGTGCGCAGAGAAGGAGAGACGACTATTGTCACAGAACACAGAGATCCATACTCATTTTATTGGCAATTAGATCAGGTAGTCGAATTAATCAATATATAAACTAATTCCAGCACTGATAATAGTTATACTTTCAGGGCGTTGCCAGTGTAGAAATTTTACCGAGAAATAGAGAAATTCTATAGAAATTTAGAGAAAACTTATCTACAAAATACCAGCGTTAGCAAACATTACTCACTGTTTTCAAGTACCTACGAGAGGTGGGGTTTGGCAACCTGAAACCTTTCAAACTAAATCGATCAAGCCAAACTTCTAAATTGACTATTTTCTAAATGTATTCCCCAATACCGTACTACAATTTCAAGCAACGGCGAGAGGCAGAAACCCCGCCCAGAAGACCTCCACCCACTGATTACGTGATCGATGAAGAGGAGGTTAGTGAACCTTCTGATTTGGCAATAACTGGGAACATTGGGAGTTGCCACCCAAGAATTGGGGGAGCGGTTCCCGGTGCAACCTGAGCAAAAAGTATCGCTAGGGGCACTAATTGTTGTTAATTCGCCGAGGAGCATGCTAGGTAGCTTTTTTGTGGTTCGAAATGATGTGTGTGTCCATCCATACCATAGTGGTATGCGTGGACAATGATTAGTGATTATATATATACGTGGGGACCTAGTGATTTAGGACTGTGGAAGATATGCACTATGCACACGTAGTTTCTTCAGCATAAAACTTTTCGGCATTTATTCATTTGTCTTCAAAGCAACGAAATGTTTAGGTGAACTTGCAAGAAACGGTGATGAGTCCCGAATCACAAGACTCAGGTACAGAATTTGAATAATATACATTTTTTGTGGTCTGTCGTAGGTTAGTCAGCATACGTGCTGTCACCCGTGTCGTTGTAATTTATATTCAAGCCCTGCATATGGTACGTTATCGTTGTCAGCGTACTGTAGCAATTGTCATTAGTGTTTTGCACAATCTGATTGAGATCTGACGTTTGTCCACCAAGACGTCGGTTGTTTTAGTGTGTACTAGTTTGTGATGTAAACTATGCCGTTTTATTAATATTCACCTGGTGAGTGTGTCTGTCAGTCTGTGATCTGGCTCCTCATCGTTGTTCTGTGCCGTCGTCTGGTCATGTATGGACTCTCTTGGATCGTCGTGGACTTCGTTAATCTCTCGTCCTTTCAGACGTAGTTCCAGGAGTGATGTTCGAAAGTCAGTACAGCCGACCCGTCAGACAGCCAGAGATGGACGTCGCTCGACCCCTGCCACCTGGTTGGGAAAAACATCAAGGTACGGTAGTTTTGCGGAGGTTTAGAATTTCAGGTAGCCCTTAGGGTAGTTTTGTGGATGTGGAACATCTCCTAAATTGGAGATAAATGTGAGAATTTCCGTGGATTTTTAATAATATTTGATTCAGATCCTACTGGTTTCTCATACTACTGGCACGTTGACAGCGGTACGATACAGCGAGAACCGCCGGTAATTTGTTGTTAATTCAGTTTAGATGTAGGAATTAGCAGATAACCGCATCCCGGTGTGATAAATACCACATGTATGTACTCCAAGACAAGCCTAATATGATTAAGCACCCATGAGATCCTCTATATGTACTGTAGTGAAATCACCTGTTTGTGTCTGAGTGTCTCTCCTCTCGTCCCCTATTCCACTCTTTTCTACCGTGCTCACCAGTTGGATCGGTTTTCAGAAGGCTGCTACTCCTCCGAGAAGTATTTCACCTCCACCACCACCGGTATACGCGAGGAGTCTGTCGGTAAGTAACCCTGGTAACAACGAATAAACAGTAGCCTCCGCAGGCTACGTCATGGTAACCAAGTCACAAAGGTAAAGCGGTATGACAGGTGGTTTGAAACAAAAGCTGAACAACCACTCTCTCGGGTATTTTATGAGAACGGTGTTCCATTCTGGCCATCAGCTCAGCAAATCCACGTGTCATACCGCTTTGAGATTTGCGCATCGGATAAAAAACGGGATTCTCTGTATTGTCCTCATAACATTACCAACTATACCCCACCTCGTTGAATATTAAACTGCATGATGCATGATAACTTTAAACACTCCCAAAACTGAGAGAACCATTTCAGAAAATTGTCTCCTTACAGTGTTCTGTGCAATGAAATGAAATGATTTATTACTGACAGACAAAAATCAATCAGCGTACGTACAAACAATGACAATGTAAATCAACAAATAAAGATGGTGATTTCTCTAAAGGAGCTAAGGAGCAGACATATCGTAGAGTTCAGAATAATTACATCGATAATTGCCTAATTGCAGTCGAAAGGAGTTCAAGCCGACGCGCCTTCTCCCCCTCCCCAAGTGATACAACTGCCCCCTCAGCAGCCAGTAATCGAGGAGCGCGCCTTCAAACAGACCACCACCAAGAGGAGAGTGGAGAAGGACGAGGAGAGCGAGGGAGAGCAGGAGGAAGACGGACAGAATAAGGTGAGGGTGGCGCCGTGGCAGACTTCTAAGTTTTGATGAGATATACGGGAGTTCAAGTCCCTTCCGAAACGTTATCAGCTTGTGACACTCGCAATGTTTCAAATACAATTCATAGATGAGGCCCACTGAGGAACACTTGTTATTTGGCATGTCATGTTGAACGTGAAAAGTGTTGACTGAATAGATTGTGGATTGTTATGTGCTTCTGTGGGGCACTATCTTTGTCTCTCATCTACTAGTTCTTCAGTGATGCGTCTTGCTTGTGGGAACACATCAACAAACCAATATATCTTTCCAAGTGTTCACGTTTTCTTTTTCTAGAGGAGTTCATATATTCCCAAGAAGCACGAAATTCGAACCATCTTTTTCATACGCATACGTATAGATATTAGGTACAATTTGCCTAAAATCAAGCACATTGACACGTGAAACCGTGTTACTTTCCTGGGTTATAGTGCAACAATACTGCGTCGAAGTACGTTTCCGCTCGATCGCAGGCTCAGATACTCCCATAAAGATAAAAAATATAAAGAGTACCGGGTTATATCAACCGAATCCGCAGAAACGGTGCACAGGTTCATTTCTGAAGAGAGATGAACTGGCCTTTGAACTTCCCGGAGGCCAATTTTCTCGGGAAGCCGATTTATCTCCGCCAGTATTTACCCAGCTACCAACTTTACACCTTTGGTGGGGTGATACTCCCATTTCCATATTATTTTGTTTTGCTCCATCTTATAAGCAAAAGTATTGACTTCATATTGCTTGTCTACTGTCTCCGCGCCCATCCATCTAGGGGATTACCGAGGGTATTTAGGGTAAAAACCAAAGAAAGACAATATAGAATGATATTGCTACTTACTTACTTTCCCTTCTATTCTAGGCACATCTCTGCTGTCATTGTCGTTTTATCTTACAAATCATTAAACGTTTACGTTTTTTACTTACACGTAGTTGTAGATTCCATACTTGACTAACTGTATCCAGCAGTGTTACTTCACCCAAACTTGACTCAAAGTTAAATGTGTGAAAGTTGTACAAAATGTCCATCACCACGTATGCTGGTTTAATACTCCACATTCGGGAATCTCTTATGGTGAGGAGGCTATTTATTCACATTCTCATATTATTTGAGGCATCATATTATTTGATGCACACCTCGGTGTTATTTAATAAATAAATAAATAAATTCTGTAAACAGGATTTTCCCGTAACAAGGGGTTGGGTGTGTATACGTATACAGTATACTACTTACGTTATATGATGTTCGACATACAGTACACCTGTGTACCAAAACACGTACTACCGTGTCAAGTATTCCTGCATATTTTGTACAATTAACGATTATCATAAAAAAATTACAGTAGGTGAAACATCAGTTCAGCTTGTAAAATAGTAATTTCAGCCGATTCGCTTCGCAGTCCGGTCACTCGGATGGACAGAAATTGATGAGAGCGAACTCACAGCCGACAGGTTGGAATTGAACACAGTTACTGGAACTAGCGATTTCGTTAATGTATCTCTCTCTCTCTCTCTCTAACACACACTCTCTCTTGTCTCTCACGTACTCTCTTTGTTATCACTCACTCTTTCTTTATAAATCTCTCTCTCTCATGTCCTCTCTCTCTCTCTCTCTCTCTCTAACACACACACTCTCTCTTGTCTCTCACGTACTCTCTTTGTTGTCACTCACTCTTTCTTTATAAATCTCTCTCTCATGTCCCATCTCGCTCTCTCTCTCTCTCTCTATCTCTCTCTTTCTTTCTTTCTCCTTGCGAAAAGCGAGCTCGATTGCGGATTCTTGACTTTTCAGAAGTTCGCGTGCCGTGAACCGTGCCATCGTTGATCTTTCCACTGGCCGTCACGATGTGATGGACAATGTGAGCAAATGGGGAGATGTAAGCATTTTTATATTAATTTCATTTCCTGATCTGGTAAAAGCCGACTATTTGTTTATCCGGATGCGTTAGTTACATTTGTTTCTATGCAAGCTGTTCGGAAGTGGGGCACGGACCTGGTCCGGGCTTTGCAGCTTGGTTGTCCGACGGTGTCCCGCAAGAGCTTTGATAGCCCCAATTTCCCGACACATTAGTTTTTGGTATTCTTGAAGTTTTCAGTCTACAACATCGTAAATATTCAGGGTCGCGAGCTGATCATGGAGCTAGACGACAACGAGCTCACACTGATCGACCCCGACACAATGGCAGTCGTGCACTCAGAGAAGATACTGCAGATTAGAGTGTGGGGAGTGGGAAGAGACAACGGACGGTAAGGGCACTTGAATTTATCGATTAGTATGGATGCTTGATTTTTAATGAATATTTAACAACTAATGCAAATGCCATTATTCGTAAATTGAATGTTTCCCGACTAATCAACTAATTTTCATGTTGACGCTTACAGAGATCGGTAGGTTTCAATGTTGTATCGTGATTGTTTCCGAACATATTTTGCTGAGCTGATTAAAGCGAAAGACCAGCCGGTTTTTGAAACACATCGAGTGCCCCGGCATTCTTATGCAGCTTATGCATAAATTATAATAAAAATTCGAGATAAATTCAAGCAAATTGGCATAAATACATAAGAATTCAGTTGCCGCCGGTATGTCGCTTTAAATGTTGTGGGAAAGAGCTTCCTTGATGGTGCGAGATAAACAGTTACGCTATGATTGAGGAGCTCAGCCCCTACTGTAGCTGTGTCAGTGTTTGGCAGCTCATCAACTCTAAAAGGCCTCCGGAATCATAGATATTCTTTCGTTAGCATTTTTCGTTGTACCTTGTTTGTAATGTGCATGTGCTTGTATAATTGTGGTTTCCGAATTTTATCGGTATTTTCTAATAAGACGTTATAAGTTATAGATCGTACATATAAGGTACTGTACTTTGCCAGCCGGATATCACCAAATTGTCCTCTCAATCGATAAACAGGATTTCAACATAATACGATTGGTTTCAGCGACTTCGCCTATGTTGCCCGCGACAGAAATTCACGCCGCTTTTTGTGTCACGTTTTCCGATGTGACACCCCAGCGAAGACAATTGCCAACACGCTCCGGTGAGTGAATAATGTGTTATTAATTTTTTTCGAATTTCAATTAAAAATATTTGGCAGATTGCCATCTAATTGTAAGCCTAATTCTTACAAAAGATACCATAAAAGAAACAATGGCCCTGTGGGTGTTAGTGTAGTTAGATAATTAAGCCTGTCACCGATCGGTCAATGATACTGTCATTAGTAACGCGACTAAAACGCATTACACATTTCAACTGATGGGAACATTTTTTTGAATAATATGGTACAATGTGAATATTCAGGGACATCTGCAAGCGTTTGATGTTGCACCGCCGTCCGAGCAGTCTACATGCCATTGAGAGCGGAGAGAAACGTGTGGTTAGAAGTAGGGGAATATTCATGTTTGTTTAAGATTCTGAAGTACCAAAGTTACCGTAGCACATGTAAAGCCCGAATCCCACTAAAGTAACTACAGTACATGTATGTAAGTCATACGGGACTGTACTCCCGTAACTCTAATGTTTCAGGTGATTTGGCCACTCCAATTGAAGAACCGAAGAAAGTGATCCGATGTCATTTTCTGGGAGTGACCCAAGTGCCCAGAGCCACAGGAATTGATGTTCTTAATGAAGCTGTTGATCGACTTGTCTCACAGGTGAGTGTGTTGTCCGCAGACCGCGCGTCAGCCGAATACCGTAAACCCAATTGTTCCTTCAGGGTTTAGTGGCGGGACAACTTCTATAAACTCGATCTTTACCAGAATTAATTTCTTTTTTTCATCATCGTTTCCATCATTCATATATATCAGCTTCGCTTCTTCAATTCTTTTATATTTAGATACATGTACTCAACATTGGTAGTGAATTGGTTGTGAGTAAAACTTGTAGTAATATTTCTCGATTCTGGATGCGTTTATTGTGTTAGCGCAGAAATATTCAACGATGACTCCTATTCTAGGTCCGGCAAGAAAGATGGATCTTAGCAGATGTCGCCATTGCCCCATCAAGTATGACAATCAGCGAGGTTGGTTAATGGTTGCTGATTTATTTGTTTAACCGTTTGTTTGACTGTTCGTTCGACACCTAGACTTAGAAAGTAATTTTAGCGTGGGCGAACTCAACTGAATGAATTAAGCGATTTTTTATACTTCTGTTTCGTTCTCGGCTTTTATCGTGCAGTACGCTCCTGGTCCTTTTAGTTTTGCTCTCCTAGCATTATGATTTTATTTTTTATCCTTCTGCCTTCAAACTTGTTTAGCAGTTGGTTAAATTTTCCACTTAATCATTAACAGTTAGCATCCTTTCTCAAACTTTTATAATATCATTTAAATCAATCAATCAGTGAGAATTCATGAGCAATCGGTCTACTTATTTTAACCTAAATAGCACCGGAATAATACACAAATAGTTCAACAGTCTACGTTTGATATAAGTAAAATGTAGTTTCAGTATGGGCCTACCTTGGTTTAACTTTTTAGGAATGGACAGGGACAGTACTTTCAAACTTTAAGCCTCTAAATAAGACTGAAAAGTAGATGAGGCTCATAGCTTTAGTGCTTTTTGGAAAAATACTTTTTTTTGTCAGATATAGGGGTCTTCGAAAAAAAGCGCAACGCACATCATAGGTTGTAAGCTTGAATGGTTGCACAAATTGTTGGGTGATAATTAGGTCAATTGGATATAGGTAAGCTTCCTAAAACAATAAAAGCTATAACATTAAATCGAGTAGTACTCTAGAAAAATTGTTTCTCGAGAAAATTCTGATCGCTTTTAAAGGTGTCCTCTTTAACATTTGCTGCCCGTTTCCTTTTGGCACACCGCCTTGCTTCTTGCAATAAACTGGCGATATAGAGGTAGTTGATTGCATCACGAGAGCCCAAGGAACGCAGGTAGATCTAGTATGAAAATAGTATTGATTTGGTGTCATACTAAGCTATTAGTATTGAGTTTGCTTGGATGAATTATTAGGTTTGAATCGGGTTCGATAGCTGTAGAACCGAAAAGAAAATAACCATTTATTGTCATTGTTTAGAAGTCCATAAATAGAATATGATATGAAGATAAGTTTCTTACCGAAATCTTAAAAAATTGCGACGGGCAATTTTCTAACACGTGTTGAGCGGAGAAAATGTCCGATTTCATTAATCGACGCACGTCAGGCTGCAATTAGCTGATAATTAAGGGTAATTAATATATTAATTGCCTGTGAGTTAGGAATCAACATCAGAAAGCGGACCATGGTGCCCTGTGACTAGATTCACATACGATACGGTGCAATTACTCTTATTTGTTTTATTCTAATTGTAAGCGGGACTCACCGCAATTTCCTCGCAAATGGCTTTCACTTCCGGAAACTGAAAAGCGAAATAGTTATTCAATATTTAAAACCTTGCCCTTCGGGAGAATCATCTTAAATTCATGGGTCGTACTGCCCAGTTTGAGCATATAGCATATCTCCATAACGTGTCAGCGTAAGTGCTGGTGGCTCCTACATACCAAGTTTTGTTGTTACCGTTTGCTTTACCCATCCGGCTTCCACCCCCCCCCCCATATTTGCTTTGGGAAAGAAAATGTAAGTACTATAAAAATAATAAAAATAATTCTTCTTACGTGAGTTCTCTCAATAGCGGCCCATGCTTGCGGGACGTTCGTTTTGCAACACCTCCATTCGACGATTGTATATAACCAACCCCACAGGTCATCGATAAAATACTGTAATGATATTTTGTCATTTGAACATTATATTTATATTTTTGCTAATTATCTATGTGGTTATCAGCAATTATCTTGGTTTAGCATGGCACATTTACGATTTACACTTTGCCTCTAGAGAAATTTCGTGGATAGCACGGTTGATAGCGTAGTAGCTAATGACCCTACCCGTATCTGGTTTGAGGGTACGGTACTAAATGTTAACCGGTTACGGTATCCGATGGGTATTCTAACCTGCTCCCTGCCCATCTCGCTGTTCAGACTGGCCCATTCTTCGGTACCTCTAACTCCGACCCAGGACCGGGGCTCTCGGAAATGGCCCTTTTCGTCTGTAACCACTCTTGACATTCCCATATCGTACATTACTGCCGCGCTAGCATTCTGAAATTGCTTACTGTAATTAGTTGTAGGGTCTCTTTCTCTAGGTATCGCTCCATTCACTTCTCTCTCTCTCTCTCTTCTATCTCATCTCGCGTCTCGCGTCGTTAACTTCAGATACTGTAACCATTTGAATTTAAATTATTCTGCGAAGAAGAAGAAGGAGTAAATAGAAATAAATAGAAAAACCTTAGTAGCTCCGATATTTTCCGGTTTTATATCGCGATGGATAAAGCCCAAACAATGTAGATCGTACATGGCCTGGAAATATAGAAAAGTAACTCCCAAAAAAGCCTGTGATGCGGCTCCATTTATTTGTTCTTTCTTGTAGAAGCAGAAGAGAGTATCACCCACCGTAATAACGAATGTTCTTTACATTAGAAAAAGCCTATATATTAATTAACTGACACGTAGTGTATGCATTGCGAAATCGGAAACAACTCTCGAGAGTGTATCGGCGTCAGTCGTTTTAATGATTGCCGTGTATGGACTAAGTGGTAGAAGTTCCATGATCACATAGCCGACCTGAAGGAAAGTTGGAACTTTATTGGGATTAGCATTTGGACTAACAATTTATGACTATGAATATCAATCAATTTAATTTTAACAACTAACGGGATTTCCCTCTCGGTCGTTGACTGTTCCCGCAGAATAAATGCGAACCAAATTCTGTGACCGATCTTCTTTGTGATCGTTCTGAATTCAATTATCAGTTGTGTAGTTGTGTTGTTTCTGAATCTGGTGGTTTTTAGCCTTCTTGATGAAAAGTAAGATGGTGAGTGTTAACTTTCTGGAAAAACACAAACCTCAACTATCCTCTTCATTACATTAACTTCATAGTGTAAACTGCCAGTGGCATCGGGTCGTAGAGCAATTTTACAAACAGCCTCCAATCCCTTGTGCTTGGGATGAGAACATTTTAGGACAAAGCCGTTAGCACCTGAATTCATCATTAACGGCATATTTCTATTGCAAGGCTTTATTTCAAAGCATAAGTGAATAGTTAATAGTACTAGGCGTTTGCCATATCAACTGTTATGACTGTAGACTAAGAGGCCCATAAATCTGCCTAAGTGGGGTACGAACTCTGGTTTACAGCGCCACCCACATACGATCTACTTATTAGAACACTTCATCGTACGATCATACAATGCAAATACAGTTACCTTTTCCTAAATGCTCGCCAAGTTCCCATCCGACACTGGCTTTTATCTTTTTCTTTAAATGTTTAGTTAATAGCTCAATTTCTTCTCTGAAGGTTTATGTTATATTCGATGGTGACTATGTATTTTAGCCAAGCGTACTTGGCATATGTCTTAGATTAAAGCATTGTATGGGTACATAGTGTATAGTAGACATAGTATACTACTAACTATGCCGAGAGTGGTATGTTTCTCAATGTTTAGAACTACCGCTGGCTGTTAATTGTTCATCGTAAAGCATAATTACAAATAATACTAATGAAATAAACTGACTCCTCTGTTTTGGGCATTTGTCAACACTGCTCGGTTGTCTGTTTGCAGTATCCAAGAATACAAGCAGATCGCCGTGTTTTAACTAGAACAGTTTTATGCTAATGTGGTTGTTTACCATAGGTTTGCATTAATGTTTCGTTGGAAGTTCTCAATGCATCTATATAGATCTTTCAAATACAATACTTGACACTTTACTAAACTTTAGTTCATTCATAAAGTGTCAGATTAAATTATATCATGCCGTCAGTGGGAAAAAAATTGTTTTTCAAATCAATTAATTTCAGGTGAATGGAAACCAGATCGCTCAATGTCGTGTCAGATATCTTTCTTTCCTGGGAATTGGACGAGATGTGAAGTGAGTAATCGCTAATTGCCTTGCTCATTAATTAATTACCTTATTATGTAAGCTCCTAAACTATCTGATTGATTGATCAGACCAGCTCAGAACAATTTGGAGGATGAACATCGATGTCTTAGAACCTCTTGTTCAACTCGCGAGCCTTTAGGACTACAAGTGCCAACACTACGTTAAAGCGAAATACCGGCCGGTTTTTGAAACGCATCGAGAACATCAGCATTCTTATGCAGCATATGCAAATTCATAAATTAGAATAAAAAATCGAGCTAACTAACATATCGAGCAAATTAGCATAAATGCGTAAGAATTCAGTTGTCCACGATGCGTTTCAAAAACCGGCCGGCATTTCGCTTTAAACTTCACTTTCAGACATTGTGCCTTCATCATGCACACATCGTCTGAGAACTTCATGTGCTACGTTTTCCACGTGGAACCGTCAGCGGCAGCAATGGCTAAGACAATTGAAGCCGCTTGCAAACTGCGCTATCAGAAGGTGGGAAAGTTTATTAATCAATACTAGAATTGGATTGCTTCATTGTTGCGCAAGCGTTGAACGCATGGATCCGCGAGAAAAGGCGCAGCTTCTTAATATTCATTTGTGAAACCCTATTCAGAATCACCATCAGTAGTTGGGTTAATATTCATTTTCCTTGTAAGTTACGGTGGTAAAAAAAGCTGATAATAGACCATCCGGCATGAAAAGCGTTAACGCCATGGCATCTATGAGTAATTTCTGACTTATATTTGGTGGACCACGTGGTCGAGGTTGAACGTCGGACAGCTTCGGATATTTGGTATTGAACCACCTTATGACGCTCTTGGAGATTGAAATTATGTTTTAATTGCAGGTTCTGGACGCTCACTCGGGCCGCATCACCGCCTCGCCCGCCATGCAGGCCATAGGTGCGACTCCTTCGCATGGAAAGGTTTTCCCACTTTCTCTCGCTCCTACAACTCACAAACATTTTTCCGCAAAACTGTACGCGTGTGTACGGGCTGACGACTGACCTGTTTGCCAATAGGAATTATCTCGTACTCTATGCGAAAATCGATATGAAAATTTTTGAATTGTAATTCAAAAACACAATATATAGTCAGTCGAATGTCGGTGCGGTGAATTCCATCCCCTATTAACAATCTGTCACACACGCACATTGAATACATAGATGGTTATGGGTTAGTAACTTTGGGCATACGTTTGTTTGTTTGTTTGTTTTTTGAGTACAGTCAGTACAGTGTGGAAGTTTATTTTCGATTTTTCTTTTCTTTTTACCGTGAAGTATATTGGTTGGTGATTTACGTATGTTGATTTTTGCCAGCAAACTTCTTCGAAAAAGAAAAGGCCAATAATTCCGCACTCTAACTCCGTCCGTAGGACGTCTACCCCACACCTAATCAATATCGATCGATTTATGGTTACCGTATCCTAATCTCTTTTCAGGGATGGACTGAATCGCTACGAGACGCTCTCGGATCAGTCACACAACGAATCGCGCCGTCCAGATCTAGTCACAATTTGTGACACCAAACGATCGATAATCAACAGAACTGTAGTCTGTAGTTTGTATACATAATGGGTAATAATGTAAAAAATGGAAACCTAAACTTCTAGTTTTTTATGGTGCTTGGACGGTACGAGTGACAATCTCTTTATATTTTTGTGGATATGTTGGTTGGCTATTTTAGTGGAACTTGTTTTTTTTACTGTTTTCTAATCATATGTACATCCTTGCTGAATACAGTGAATTATGCTTCAGTGATTAGTATCGTTATACATTGCCTTATTCTCGAATATTTTGTTCTTTTCAACCAAAGATACGAACTCTCGGAAGGACGGAAACGGTGCCTTTTTCTTTACTATTAGTTTCTTTATGATTATTATTGATTACTCTTTGTCACTTATTTGTTTTCGTTGTATTTTGCCATGGTTGATTTTTTTCAATAACAGAACTACCGTACTTAACGTGCGATTTGCTCTGTTCTTAATTCAACTTATTCAACCCAATAACTGGCGTTATGTACGTTTAAGTATACACTAAAAATTGTACTTGCAAGTAGATGAGCGCAGATTGTTTGGAATAAATACAAGGTTTCTTTGCTCAATCTTTTTATACAGCTTTCATATTTTTGAACAATTTTTGCGACTTTATTTAAAATGCATTTGTGTTGTAAGTTTGCTCCGAAATACCGTAACAGACTGTAGTTTTCTTTTTGTTAGAAATTGTGATTAAAACTACAAAGTGAGTATCCAACAAAAGTACCCAGTGATGTTCTTGAATTTGCCTCGAGTTCCGTTTTTTGTTTGAATAAAATGACCTTTTGCTGTTGTTGGGAAAATGATCTATGGGCATGCCCTGTATGGGATTCAGACTTGAAAACAAGTGTACCTCAACGTAAAACACAAAGGTCACCTTTCGTTTTATTTCGAAACTGAACAGTTTTGCACCTCAAAACACAGAGCTTGGACTTTGACCTTTCGTTTTATTCGAACTGATCTTGCCACCCACTTTTCAACTAGAAAACGAGGTTGGACTTATGCACCCCTTCGTTTTATGTCGAAACTGATATTGCCACCACTATTTTGCACTTCAAAACACAGAGGTTGGGCCTTGACCTTTCGTTTTATTTCGAACTGATCTCTAGCCACACTGTTTTGCGCCTCAAAACACAGAGGTTAGACTTTGACCTTTCGTTTTAAATGATCTCCACACTGTTTGATTTGTGTATCAGTTGAAACTGATATTGCCACACGTTTCACCGAGGGAAACCATGTGGCAAGATGTATTTCGGTTGAAACTGATATTAACACACTGTTTTCAACTAGAAACAGTAGATGGCAAAGATGATATTTCAGTTGAAACTGATATTGCCACACTGATTTTAACGGAGAAAAAACCTTGTGCAAATTTCACTTCGAAACTGATATTGCCACACTGGTTTCAACTTAGAAAACCCTTTTGCTTTGACAGAGATTTTGCATATTTCGCCGTTCCGATGATGATTGAAATGATATTGCCACCACTGTTTCAACGAGGAAAAAACTAGTGCGCAAGATTGTTTTCACTTGAAACATGTGATATTGCCACATGTTTTCGTAACGAGGAAAACCCTGCATGCGACCAGATGTATTACGGTTGAAACTGATATTGCCCACCTGTTGCAATAGAAAAGACCCTGTGCAAGATGTATTTCAGTTCGAAACTGAATTGCCCAACAATGTTTTCAAACGAGGAAGAAAAACCCTCTGTGCATGGCAAGCAGTATTTACGGTGAATGATCATTGCCACACTGTTTTGCTCCTCAAAACAGACTTTGACCTTTCGTTTTATTTCGGAAACTGATTTGCCACACTGTTTGATCCTCAAAACGGACTTGACCTTTCGTTTTATTCGAAACTATTTGCCCCACTGTTTTGCCTCAAAACACAGAGGTTGGACTTTGACTTTCGTTTATTCGAAACTGATCTTGCCACACTTTTTGACCTCAAAACACAAAGGTTGGACTTTGACTTCGTTTCATTTCGAACTGATCTTGCCACATGTTTGACTCAAAACACAGAGGTGGACTTTGATTGTTTAGTTGAAACTGCTCTCCCACACAGCCTTTTTCCAAACCAGAGGTTGGATTAGACCTTTCGTTTTATTTCGAAAACTGAACCACATGTTTTCACGAAAAACCCGACTTGCGGATGTATTTCAGTCGCAATGATCTTGCCACAATATTTTCAACAGAAAACCATGAGGCAAGAAGTATTTCACTCCAAACTGATCTTGCCACACTGTTTGCTCCTCACAACAGACTGTGACCTTCGTTTTATTCGAAACTGATCTTGCCATCTGTTTGCACCTCAAAAACAGAGGTGGACTTTGACTTGCGTTTTATTTCGAAATGATTGCCACACCGTTTTGCTCCTCAAAACAGAGTTGACCTTTCGGTTATTTCGAACTGATCTTGCCACACGGTTTGCACCTCAAACAAGAGGTTGGATTTGCATTTCGTTTTATTTCGAAACTGATCTTGCACATGTTTATCAAAGTCACGTGACCTTTATTATTGCGAACTGATTTCCCAAGGTTGCCAGTATTTCCGTGGGAAACTGATATTGCCACACTGTTTTCACCGAGAAAACCTGTGGCAAGATGTATTCGGTGAAACTAATATTGCCACATGTTTCAACGAGAAAACCGTGGCAAGGATATTTGTTTACTCAAAAGCATTGCACACTGTTTTCCAACGCGGAAAACCCTGTGGAAGATGTATTTCAGTGAAACGGATATTGCCACTGTTTTGCACTAAAACCAGAGGGCAACCTGTTTATTTGAAACTGATAGCCACACTGTTTTCAACAAGAAAACTGTGGCAAGATGTATTCGGTAAACTGATTGCACACTGTTTTCTCATCAAAACCCTGTGACCTTGTATTTCGAAACCGATTGCCACAATGTTTTCTCGAGAAAAACCAGTGGCACTTGATTTCGGTTACGATATTGCCACACTGTTTCAAGAGAAAACCAGTGGCAAGATGGTTTCATGAAATGTATTGCCAACTGCTTATGACCACGAAAACCTTTGGCGGATGTTTTGGTTGAAACTGATCTTGCACACTGTTTTCACGAAAACCAGTGCGTTGGACTTTGAAGCTTATTCCAACATTTTCACACGTGGAATGTATTTCATTGAAACTGATATTGCCACACTGTTTGCACTAGAAAACCTGTGGCAAGATGTATGTCGGTTTTCGTGAAAACTGATATTGCCACACTTTTGCTCTAAAACAAGGTTGTGCCCCAAATGATTTCAGGTTTTGCTTTTGAACTAAAAACCTTGGGCGACTGTATTTCACTTGAACTGTACTTGCCACACGGCTTTAACCTCGGAAACTGAGCTGAATGTATTTCAGTTGAAAATGATGTTTTCACCAGGAAAACGGGAATGGTATTTGTGAGATGAAACTGTGAAAATGAGATTGCCACACTGTTGTCAACGAGAAAACCCAGTGGCAGATGTATTTCGTTGAAACTGATATGCCACACTGTTTTCATTAAAAAGTGTGAGTGGCAAGATGTAATTCGCGTGAACTGATATTGCACAATGTGCTCGAAAACCCTGTGACACGTTTATTTCCGAAACTGATATGCCACACTGTTGTTTTCAAGAAAACCCGAGGCACAGATGTTTTCATTGAAAGATCTTGCCACACCGTTTTCGAAAAAACACAGAGTGGCAAGATGTTTTATTGAATCTGATCTGCACCTGTTTTGTATAAAACACATGTGGCAAGATGTGTTTCTTGAAAACTGATTTGCCACACGGTTTTCAAAAAACCCTGTGGCAAGATGTATTTCATTGAAAATGATATTGCCACGTTTTGCCCCCAAGATGTATTTCACAGACGTTGGACTTCGTTTTATTTAAACTGAGATTGCCACACTGTTTTCAACCAGAAAACCCTGTGGCAAGATGTGTTTCACTTGAAAATGATATTGCCAAACTGTTTTAAACTAGAAAAACATGTGGAAAGATGCTTCTCACTTGAACTGATATTGCCACACGGTTTCACAGAAAACATGTGGCAAGGAGTATTTCACTTAGTGAAGAACTGATTTGAACACTGTTTTCAACGAGAAAACCCTGTGGCAAGATGTGTTTCACTGAAAATGCTATGCCACACTGTTTTCAACAGGAAAACCTTTGGCTTTGATTTCGTTTTGAAAATGATATGCCACACTGTTTTCAATTTGAAAACCCTGTGGCCAAGATGTATTCAGTTGAAACTGTTTTGCCACACTGTTTTCTCAGAAAACCAGAGGTTGGACCTTGACCTTTCGTTTTACCGAAATGTGCAATGTTTTGCTCATCAAAACAGATGTACCTTTGTTTTAACGGAAAACCCTGTGTCAAGGTCTTTCCAGTAAAGATATCCGCACAGGGACTTTCGTTTTATTTCGAAACTGATCTTGCCACCACTTTTGGCCCTCAAAAACAGAGATTGGACTTTGACCATTTTATTTGAAACTGTCGCAACATGTTTGATGTATTTGATAAACTGATATTGCCACACTGTTTTAACTAGAAAACCCTGTGACAAGTGTATTTCTTTGAAACTGATATTGCACACTGTTTCAACCAGAAAACCGTGGGCACGATGTATTTCGTTGAAAAACTGATATTGCACAATGTTTTCAACGAAACCCTGGGCCCAAGCACTGTTTATTGAAATGATATTGCCACACTGTTTATGAGAAAACCAGTGGCAAGATGTTATTTCGTTGATCTGTCTTGCCACACTGTTTTGCTCCTCAAAACCAGAACAGAAATGTTACCACCTGTTTTGTCCTAAAACCTGTGACAAGTTTATTTGAAATTGATCTTCCACACTGTTACAACGAAAAACCTGTTGGCAGATGTTATTTCGGCTGAACTGTTTTAAGCCACCTGTTTTAACTAAAAACTTGCCAGTTGTGTATTTCAATGATAACTGATATTGACACACTGGTTTCAACTAGAAAAACCCTGTGGCAAGAGTATTTCTCTTGAATGATTTGCACATGTTTTCACGAGAAACCTTGTGGCAGATTGTATTCGGTTGAAAGATTCAATTGCCACACTGTTTCACGAAAAACCCGTGCCAGTGTATTCACTATGAAACTGATATTGCCACACTGTTTTCAACGAGAGAGAACAACCCCTGTGGCAGATGTATTTCACTTGAAACTGTATTGCCACACTTTTTCAACGAGAAACCCTGTGACAGATGTATTTCACTTGAAATGATATTGCCACACGTTTCATCCAAAAACCTGTGGCAAGATATTCACTTGAAACTGATATGCCACACCGTTTCACGAGAAAACCCTGTGGCAGGCGTTTTCGTTGAAATGATCTTGCCCATGTTTCAACGACAAAAACCAGAGGTTGATGGTTCGTTGAAACTGAACTTGCCACAATGTTTTCCAAAACCCTGTTGTGATGGTTTATTTAAACTGATCTTGCCACACTGATTTTCACGAAAAAGCAGTGGAAGATGGATTTCGTTTAAACTAATTGCCACAATTTTTCCTAAAAAAACGTGGCAAGCTGTTTATTTGCATGATTGCCACACTGTTTGATGTATTTCAGATGAAACTGATATTGCCCACTGTTTTCAACAGGAAAACCCGTGGCAAGAGGTTCTTTCTTGAAACTGATATGCCACTGTTGTCACGAGGAAAACCCGTGCAAGATGTATTTCGGTTTGAAAACGATTTGTGGAAACTGAATGTGCACACGGCTTTCAACGAGAAAACCCTGTGGCCGATGTATTCACTTGAACTGATATGCCACACTGTTTTCAACGAAGAAAACCCTGTACAGGCAAGATGTATTCAGAAACGATCTTGCCACACTGTTTATGCACCTCAAAACACAGAGGTGGGACTTTGACCTTCGTTTGATTTCAAAAACTTGCCACACTGTTTGCTCCAAAACCAGAGTTGGGCTTTGACTTCGTTTATTTCGAAACTGTCTTGCCACACTGTTTGCCACCCAAAACACAGAGGTTGGACTTTGACCTTTCGTTGATGAAACTGATCTTGCCACTGTTTTGATGGTATTGCAGTTGAAAATGATATTGCACAATGTTTTCAACTCGAAAAACCCTGTGCCAAGTGTTATTCCTCTTGAACATGTATTGCCACACTGTTTTCAAGGAAAACCCGTGGGCAAGATGGCATTTCAGTTGAAACTGATATGCCCACTGTTTTCAAGAGAAAACCCTGTGGCAAATGTATTTCCTTGAAACTGATATGCCACACGTTTTCAACGAGAAAACCCTGTGGCAAGATGTATTTCACTTTAAACTGATTGCCACACTGTTTTCAACAGAAAACCCTGTGGCAAGATGCATGATTTCGGTGTGAAACTTGAAACTATTGCCACACTGTTTCAAGTGGCAAGAAAAACCCCACAGTGGCAAGAGGTTTCATTGAAACTGATATTGCCACACTGTTTTAAGAAGAAACCTGTGCAGATATTTCACTTGAAACTGATCTGACACTGTGTTTTCAACGAAGAAAAACCGTGGCAAGATGTAACTTGAACCAGATATTGCCACACTGTTTTCAACTAGAAAACCCTGTGGCAAGAGTATTCCTTGAAAATGATATTGCCCACTGTTCAACAAAACACTGTGGCCAAGATGTATTTACTGAACTGATATGCCACACTGTTTTCAACGAGGAAAACCCTGTGGCAAGATTTATTTCACTTGAAATGATATTGCCACACTGTTTTCAACGAAGAAAACCGTGGCAAGATGTGTTTCACTTGAAATGATATGCCACACGGTTAACTAGAAACCCTGTGCCAAGATGTATTTCACTTGAAACTGATATTGCACACTGTTTTCAACGAGAAACCCTGTGCAAGATGTGTTTCACTTGAAACTGATTGCCACAGTTTTCAAGAAGACCTGTGGCAAGGTGTATTTCATTTAAACTGATGGCCACATGTTTTCAACGAGAAAACCCTGTGGCAGAGGTATTTCTTAACTGATATTGCCACACACTGTTGTTCACTGAGAAAACCCTGTGGCAAGATGTATTTCACTGAACCTATATGCCACACTGTTTTCAAGAGAAACCCTGTGGCCACAGATGCGTTCCACTTGAACTTTGCTAAGATTTTTTTTATCTGACACCCTGTTTTCAAGAAGAAAACCCTGTGGCAAGATGCGTTTAACTGAGCTGATATTGCCACACTGTTTTCAACTAGAAACCCTGTGGCAGATGTATTTCACTTGAAACTGATCTGACACACTTTACTGAACTTCACGTTTTTCAACTAGAAAAACCTGTGCAAATGTATTCACTTGAACTGATGGTTGTCAACAAGAAAACCTGTATGTATAGAAAACCTGTCTACACGAAAATATTGCCACACTGGTTTTCAACGAGAAAACCCTTGGGCAGATGTATTTCAGTTGAAACTGATATTGCCACACTGTTTCAACTAGAAAAACCCTGTGGCCAAGACGTGTTTCACTTGAAACTGATCTTGCCACACTGTTTTAAACAATGCGTTTCAAAAAAACACAAACACAGAGGTTGCACCTTTCGTTTTATTTCGATGTATGTTCACTTGAAAATGATCTGCCACACTGTTGAACTCAAAACACAGAGGTAGATTTGATTTGACTTGAAACTGATCTTGCCACACTGTTGTCAAAACACACAGGGTGGGCTTGACCTTCGTTTATTTCGAAACTGATCTCCCACAATGTTTTCACCTCAAAACAGAGGTTGGACTTTGACCTTCGTTGTATTTCAAAAAACATCTCGCCACTGTTGCAAGATGTATTTCACTTGAAACTGATATGCCACACTGTTTTAAAGAAACCCCTGTGGCAAGAGTATTCTCTTGAAAATGATATTGCCACACTTTTTTAAGAAAACCTGTGGCAAGATGTTTTCGGTTGAAAACTGATATTGCCACACTGTTTTCAAGAGAAAACCCTGTGGCAAGATGTGTTTCACTGTGGCAAGATGTGATATTGCACACTGTTTACAACGAGAAACCCTGTGGCAAGATGTATTTCACTTGAAACTGATATTGCACATGTTTTCAACGAGAAAACCCTGTGGCAGATGCATTTCACTTGAAACTGATATTGCCACTCTGTTTTCAACGAGAAACCCTGTGGCAAGATGTATTTCGTTGAAACTGATTGCCACACTGTTTTCAACTAGAAAACCGTGTGGCAAGAGGTTTCACTTGAAACTGATCTGCCACACCGTTTTCACTCAAAACACAGAGTTGGACTTGATTTCGTTTTATTTGAAACTGATTTGCCACACCGTTTTTCAAAGACTGTGACCTTTCGATTTTATTTCGTTTTATTTGAAACTGATCTGCCACACTGGTTTACTGTTTTGATGTAGGTGAAACTTTGCCACACTGTTTTGAAAACTGATATTGCCACACTGTTTTTCAAGAGAAACCCTGTGGAATCCACTGATCTGCCACACTGTTTCAAGAGAAAACCGTGTGGCAAGATGTATTTCACTTGAAACTGATCTGCCACACTGTTTTCAACGAAGGAAAACCCTGTGGCAAGATGTATTTTACTTGAAACTGATATTGCCACACTGTTTTCAACGAGAAAAACTGTGGCCAAGAGTATTTCATTGAAACTGATATTGCCACACTGTTTTCAAAAGAACCCTGTGGCAAGATGTATTTCACTTGAAACTGATCTTGCACACTGTTTTCAAGAAGAAACCCTGTGGCAAGATGTATTTCACTTGAAACTGATCTGCCACACTGTTTTCAAAAGAAAACCCTGTGGCAAAACTGATATTGCCACACTGTTTTCATGTGGCAGATGTATTTCAGTTGAAACTGATATTGCCACTGTTTTCAACAAAAAAAACCTGTGGCAAGATATTTCACTTGAAACTGATCTTGCCACACTGTTTTCAAGAGAAAACCTGTGGCAAGATGTATTCACTTGAATGATGATCTTGCCACACTGTTTTCAAGAGAAAACCCTGTGGCAAGATGTATTTCAGTTGAAACTGATTTGCCCACACTGTTTTCAACGAAGAAAACCCTGTGGCAAGATGTATTTCACTTGAAACTGATCTTGCCACACTGTTTTCAAGAGAAAACCCTGTGGCAAGATGTATTTCAGTTGAAACTGATCTTGCCACACTGTTTTCAAGAGAAAACCCTGTGGCAAGATGTATTTCACTTGAAACTGATATTGCCACACTGTTTTCAAGAAGAAAACCCTGTGGCAAGATGTATTTCACTTGAAACTGATCTTGCCACACTGTTTTCAAGAGAAAACCCTGTGGCAAGATGTATTTCAGTTGAAACTGATATTGCCACACTGTTTTCAAAGAAAACCCTGTGGCAAGATGTATTTCAGTTGAAACTGATCTGCCACACTGTTTTCAAGAAGAAAACCCTGTGGCAAGATGTATTTCAGTTGAAACTGATCGCCACACTGTTTTCAAGAAGAAAACCCTGTGGCAAGATGTATTTCAGTTGAAACTGATATTGCCACACTGTTTTCAAGAGAGAAAACCCTGTGGCAAGATGTATTTCACTTGAAACTGATCTTGCAACTGTTTTTCACAAACTGTTTTTATTTCTGAAAACTGATCTTGCCACACTGTTTTCAAAAAATGTGGCAAGAGTATTTCACTTGAAACTGATCTGCCACACTGTTTTCAACAGAAAACCCTGAGGTGGCAGACCTGTATTTTACTTGAAAACTGATCTTGCCACACTGTTTTCATGTGTATTTCAGTTGAAACTGATCTTGCCACACTGTTTTCAACTAGAAAACCCTGTGGCAAGATGTATTTCAGTTGAAACTGATCTTGCCACACTGTTTTCAGCAAGAAAACCCGTGGCAAGATGTATTTCAGTTGAAACTGATCTTGCCACACTGTTTTCAAGAGAAAACCCTGTGGCAAGATGTATTTCAGTTGAAACTGATCTTGCCACACTGTTTTCAACGAGAAAACCCTGTGGCAAGATGTATTTCAGTTGAAACTGATCTTGCCACACTGTTTTCAAGAAAAAAAAAACCCTGTGGCAAGATGTATTTCACTTGAAACTGATCTTGCCACACTGTTTTCAAGAGAAAACCCCTGTGGCAAGATGTATTTCTTGAAACTGATCTGCCACACTGTTTTCAAGAAGAAAACCCTGTGGCAAGATGTATTTCACTTGAAACTGATCTGCCACACTGTTTTCAAGAAGAAAACCCTGTGGCAAGATGTATTTCACTTGAAACTGATCTGCCACACTGTTTTCAAACGAGAAAACCCTGTGGCAAGATGTATTTCAGTTGAAACTGATCTTGCCACACTGTTTTCAACGAGAAAACCCTGTGGCAAGATGTATTTCACTTGAAACTGATCTTGCCACACTGTTTTCAAGAGAAAACCCTGTGGCAAGATGTATTTCACTTGAAACTGATCTGCCACACTGTTTTCAAGAAGAAAACCCTGTGGCAAGATGTATTTCACTTGAAACTGATATTGCCACACTGTTTTTCAACAGAAAACCCTGTGGCAAGATGTATTTCACTTGAAACTGATCTTGCCACACGTTTTCAACGAAGAAACCCTGTGGCAAGATGTTTCACTTGAAACTGATCTTGCCACACTGTTTTCAACGAGAAAACCCTGTGGCAAGAGCGTTTAACTTGAACTGATGCCCACTGTTTTCAACTAGAAACCCGTGGCAAGATGTATTTCACTTGAAACTGATCTGCCACACTGTTTTCAACGAGAAAAAACCTGTGGCAAGATGTATTTCAGGTTTGGAAAACTGATGTATTGCCACACTGTTTCAACGAGAAAACCCTGTGGCAGATGTGTTTCACTTGAAACTGATATTGCCACACTGTTTTCAACGAGAAAACCCTGTGGCAAGAGTATTTCAGTTGAAACTGATATTGCCACACTGTTTTCAACGAGAAAAACCCTGTGGCAAGATGTATTTCACTTGAAACTGATATTGCCACACTGTTTCAACGAGAAAACCTGTGGCAAGATGTATTTCACTTGAAACTGATATTGCCACACTGTTTTCAACGAGAAAACCCTGTGGCAAGATGTATTTCACTTGAAACTGATATTGCCACACTGTTTTCAACGAGAAAACCTGTGGCAAGATGTATTTCACTTGAAATGATATTGCCACACGTTTTCAACGAGAAACCCTGTGGCAAGATGTATTTCGGTTGAAACTGATATTGCCACACTGTTTTCAAGCAAACCCTTGTGGCAAGATGACTTTAAACCCTGTGGCAAGATGTATTTCAGCTGATATGCACACTGTTTTCAACTAGAAAACCCTGTGGCAAGATGTATTTCACTTGAAAACTGATCTTGCCACACTGTTTTCAACGAGAAAACCCTGTGGCAAGATGTATTTCGTTTGAAAAACTGATATTGCCACAATGTTTTCAACGAGAAAACCCTGTGGCAAGATGTATTTCAGTTGAAACTGATATTGCCACACTGTTTTCAACTAGAAAACCCTGTGGCAAGATGTATTTCACTTGAAACTGATATTGCCACACTGTTTTCAACGAGAAAACCCTGTGGCAAGATGTATTTCAGTTGAAACTGATCTTGCCACACTGTTTTCAACAAGAAAACCCTGTGGCAAGATGTATTTCAGTTGAAACTGATCTTGCCACACTGTTTTCAACTAGAAAAAACCCTGTGGCAAGATGTATTTCACTTGAAACTGATATTGCCACACTGTTTTCAACGAAAACCAGTGTGGCAAGATGTATTTCACTTGAAACTGATATTGCCACACTGTTTTCATCGAAAAACCCTGTGGCAGATGTATTTCACTTGAAACTGATATTGCCACACTGTTTTCAATAGAAAAACCTGGGCAAGAGGTGATTTCACTTGAAACTGATATTGCCACACTGTTTTCAACTAGAAAACCCTGTGGCAAGATGCGTTCAGTTTAAAAACTGTCTTGCCACAGTATTTGTAGCAAACAAAACACAGAGGTTGCACCTTTCGTTTTCTTTCGAAACTGATCTTGCCACACTGTTTTCCTCAAAACACAGAGGTGGCAAGACCTTCGTTTCATTGAAACTGATCTTGCCACACTGTTTTCACTCAAAACACAGAGGTTGGAATTTGACCTTTCGTTTTATTGAAACTGATCTTGCCACACTGTTTTGTTCAAAACACAGAGGTTGGACTTTGACCTTTCGTTTTATTTCGAAACTGATTTGGACTTTGAAACAGTTGGCCACCTGTTTTCAAGAAAACCCTGGGCAAGATGTATTCCTCTTGAAACTGATCTTGCCACACTGTTTTCAAGAAAAAACCCTGTGGCAAGATGTATTTCAGTTGAAACTGATATTGCCACACTGTTTTCAACTAGAAAACCCTGTGGCAAGATGTATTTCGGTCTGCCACACTGTTTTCAAGAGAAAATCCTGTGGCAAGATGTATTTCGGTTGTTGAAACTGATATTGCCACACTGTTTTCAACGAGGAAAACCCTGTGGCAAGATGTATTTCGGTTGAAACTGATCTTGCCACAGGGTTTTCAAGAGAAAACCCTGTGGCAAGATGTGTTTCACTTGAAACTGATATTGCCACACTGTTTTCAACGAGAAAACCCTGTGGCAAGATGTATTTCACTTGAAACTGATATTGCCACACTGTTTTCAACGAGAAAACCCTGTGGCAAGATGTATTTCACTTGAAACTGATATTGCCACACTGTTTTCAACGAGAAAACCCTGTGGCAAGATGTATTTCGGTTGAAACTGATATTGCCACACTGTTTTCAACGAGAAAACCCTGTGGCAAGATGTATTTCAGTTGAAACTGATATTGCCACACTGTTTTCAACTAGAAAACCCTGTGGCAAGATGTATTTCACTTGCAACTGATATTGCCACACTGTTTTCAACGAGAAAACCCTGTGGCAAGATGTATTTCAGTTGAAACTGATCTTGCCACACTGTTTTGCTCCTCAAAACACAGAGGTTGGACCTTGACCTTTCGTTTTATTTCGAAACTGATCTTGCCACACTGTTTTGCTCCTCAAAACAGACTGTGACCTTTCGTTTTATTTCGAAACTGATCTTGCCACACTGTTTTGCACCTCAAAACACAGAGGTTGGACTTTGACCTTTCGTTTTATTTCGAAACTGATCTTGCCACACTGTTTTGCTCCTCAAAACACAGATGTTGGGCTTTGACCTTTCGTTTTATTTCGAAACTGATCTTGCCACACTGTTTTGCACCTCAAAACACAGGTTGGACTTTGACCTTTCGTTTTATTTCGAAACTGATCTTGCCACACTGTTTTGCTCCTCAAAACACAGAGGTTGGGCTTTGACCTTTCGTTTTATTTCGAAACTGATCTTGCCACACTGTTTTGCTCCTCAAAACAGACTGTGACCTTTCGTTTTTATTTCGAAACTGATCTTGCCACACTGTTTGCATCAAAACACAGAGGTTGGACTTTTGACCTTTCGTTTTATTTCGAAATGATCTTGCCACACTGTTTTGCTCCTCAAAACACAGATGTTGGGCTTTGACCTTTCGTTTTATTTCGAAACTGATCTTGCCACACTGTTTTGCACCTCAAAACACAGGTTGGACTTTGACCTTTCGTTTTATTTCGAAACTGATCTTGCCACACTGTTTTGCTCCTCAAAACACAGAGGTTGGACTTTGACCTTTCGTTTTATTTCGAAACTGATCTTGCCACACTGTTTTGCACCTCAAAACACAGAGGTTGGACTTTGACCTTTCGTTTTATTTCGAAACTGATCTTGCCACACTGTTTTGCTCCTCAAAACAGACTGTGACCTTTCGTTTTATTTCGAAACTGATCTTGCCACACTGTTTTGCACCTCAAAACACAGAGGTTGGACCTTGACCTTTCGTTTTATTTCGAAACTGATCTTGCCACACTGTTTTGCTCCTCAAAACAGACTGTGACCTTTCGTTTTATTGCGAAACTGATCTTGCCACAGTTTTGTAGCTCAAAACACAGAGGTTGGACCCTTCGTTTTATTTCGAAACTGATCTTGCCACACTGTTTTGCTCCTCAAAACACAGAGGTTGGACTTTGACCTTTCGTTTTATTTCGAAACTGATCTTGGCACACTGTTTTGCTCCTCAAAACACAGAGGTTGGACTTTGACCTTTCGTTTTATTTCGAAACTGATCTTGCCACACTGTTTTGATGTATTTCAGATGAAACTGATATTGCCACACTGTTTTCAACTAGAAAACCCTGTGGCAAGATGTATTTCTCTTGAAAACTGATATTGCCACACTGTTTTCACCGAGAAAACCCTGTGGCAAGATGTATTTCAGTTTGATGAACTGATATTGCCACACTGTTTTCAACGAGAAAAACCCTGTGGCAAGATGTATTCACTTGAAACTGATATTGCCACACTGTTTTCAACGAGAAAACCCTGTGGCAAGATGTATTTCACTTGAAAACTGATATTGCCACACTGTTTCAAAGGAAAACCCTGTGGCAAGATGTATTTCACTTGAAACTGATATTGCCACACTGTTTTCACCGAGAAAACCCTGTGGCAAGATGTATTTCGGTTGAAAAACTGATATTGACACACTGTTTTCAACGAGAAAACCCTGTGGCAAGATGTATTCGGTTGATGAAACTGATATGCCACACTTTTTTCAACGAGAAAACCCTGTGGCAAGATGTGTTTCACTTGAAACTGATATTGCCACACTGTTTTCAACTAGAAAACCCTGTGGCAAGATGTATTTCACTTGAAACTGATATTGCCACACTGTTTTCACCGAGAAAACCCTGTGGCAAGATGTATTTCGGTTGAAACTGATATTGCCACACTGTTTTCACCGAGAAAACCCTGTGGCAAGATGTATTTCGGTTGAAACTGATATTGCCACACTGTTTTCAACGAGAAAACCCTGTGGGAAGATGTGTTTCACTTGAAACTGATATTGCCACACTGTTTTCAACTAGAAAACCCTGTGGCAAGATGTATTTCACTTGAAACTGATATTGCCACACTGTTTTCAACGAGAAAACCCTGTGGCAAGATGTGTTTCACTTGAAACTGATATTGCCACACTGTTTTCAACTAGAAAACCCTGTGGCAAGATGTATTTCACTTGAAACTGATATTGCCACACTGTTTTCAACGAGAAAACCCTGTGGCAAGATGTGTTTCACTTGAAACTGATATTGCCACACTGTTTTCAACTAGAAAACCCTGTGGCAAGATGTATTTCACTTGAAACTGATATTGCCACACTGTTTTCAACGAGAAAACCCTGTGGCAAGATGTATTTCGGTTGAAACTGATATTGCCACACTGTTTTCAACTAGAAAACCCTGTGGCAAGATGTGTTTCACTTGAAACTGATATTGCCACACTGTTTTCAACTAGAAAACCCTGTGGCAAGATGCGTTTCAGTTTAAACTGTCTTGCCACAGTATTTTGTAGCTCAACACAAACACAGAGGTTGCACCTTTCGTTTTATTTCGAAACTGGTCTTGCCACACTGTTTTGCTCCTCAAAACACAGAGGTTGGGCTTTGACCTTCGTTTTATTTCAAAACTGATCTTGCCACACTGTTTTGCACCTCAAAACACAGAGGTTGGACTTTGACCTTTCGTTTTATTTCGAAACTGATCTTGCCACACTGTTTTGCTCCTCAAAACACAGAGGTTGGGCTTTGACCTTCGTTTTATTTCGAAACTGATCTTGCCACACTGTTTTGCACCTCAAAACACAGAGGTTGGACTTTGACCTTTCGTTTTATTTCGAAACTGATCTTGCCACACTGTTTTGATGTATTTCAGTTGAAACTGATATTGCCACACTGTTTTCAACTAGAAAACCCTGTGGCAAGATGTATTCCTCTTGAAACTGATATTGCCACACTGTTTTCACCGAGAAAACTCTGTGGCAAGATGTATTTCGGTTGAAACTGATATTGCCACACTGTTTTCAACTAGAAAACCCTGTGGCAAGATGTATTTCGGTTGAAACTGATATTGCCACACTGTTTTCAACGAGAAAATCCTGTGGCAAGATGTATTTCGGTTGAAACTGATATTGCCACACTGTTTTCAACGAGAAAACCCTGTGGCAAGATGTATTTCGGTTGAAACTGATATTGCCACACTGTTTTCAACGAGAAAACCCTGTGGCAAGATGTGTTTCACTTGAAACTGATATTGCCACACTGTTTACAACGAGAAAACCCTGTGGCAAGATGTATTTCACTTGAAACTGATATTGCCACACTGTTTTCAACGAGAAAACCCTGTGGCAAGATGTATTTCACTTGAAACTGATATTGCCACTCTGTTTTCAACGAGAAAACCCTGTGGCAAGATGTATTTCGGTTGAAACTGATATTGCCACACTGTTTTCAACGAGAAAACCCTGTGGCAAGATGTATTTAACATTTAACATTTAACATTAACATTTATTAGCAATAAAGCACACACCAGTCAGGTGGAAAATGAAACATAACATATAAACAACACACAAACTAAAATGATAATCATTTTAAATAAAATAGTATAGCAAGGGTAAATAAACATTCAACCACAATACAACAAGTAAATTCTGAATTACCATGAGTGAAAAAAACGTGTATAATTGTATGATAACCAGCTAAAAAACTGTGATACCAAGTGAGACCTGCCCACGTCTAACTTGGAGGGATTGAAAGAAACGAAACTGCCATGTCAAAAAATATGTGTTGTAAGGCCTCCCCAAGCGTTACAACAGCGGAATTGTCCTATACAACCAAATGCAGAGAAGAACGTACAAAAAACCAGCGAATATTTATTTATTTCATTCTTTTGGAACAACCTTTTTATGCCGTGCGTTTTGACACGGAACGGAAATTTGCCGTTGTTGTGCGAAAGTTTCGCCACAAATGCTTTGCGACTTGAAAAACACAAAGGAGTTAGCAAACCGCGCCGTTTGGCCATAGGACCATTGCGTAAACCTTGGCCTAAGTGACACAAGGAAGCTGAAAGAAACTCACTAAATCAATTTTTTCAAGAGCCGCCTGAAACTGAATGGAATTTTGTGCTTTAAGAATATCACTTGGAAGCTTCATAAGCCAGACAGCCGCTCGAATAAAAAAGCTGTTTTAAATGCACTGCATTTAGTAAACGGAATATGGAAGTTGTAAAACTTCGTTCGCCCATTAGTAGGCTTAGGCCTGAAATATTTACTTCGGCTCAACCGAACTTCACCTGAAATAATCTTAAATGCAAGGACTAAATCCTTGCGGATTCTCCTCTCTTGCAAGGAAACAAGTTCTAAACGACGTAATCGATCCCTATAGTTGGGAAGATCAGTATAACACCTCACGCCAAAACATTTAAAATAAACAATACGAGTAAAGCTAGATTGCACACGCTCAATTTTTCGAATATCTTTCATTTTGAATGGACTCCAAACTGAGCTCGAAAATTCAAGTTTTGGAAGAACCCAAGTCTTGAAGCAGTGAACAAGGATAGCGGGATCACGAATATGAACAATACGTAATAAGATATGCATTTTCCAGATAGCAGAATTATAAACCAAATTCAAATGTTCATTGAATTGTAGATTATTCTGAATTTTAATGCCAAGGTCACGAACAGACTTTACTTCGGCAATATCAGTTGAAACTGATATTGCCACACTGTTTTCAACTAGAAAACCCTGTGGCAAGATGTATTTCACTTGCAACTGATATTGCCACACTGTTTTCAACGAGAAAACCCTGTGGCAAGATGTATTTCAGTTGAAACTGATCTTGCCACACTGTTTTGCTCCTCAAAACACAGAGGTTGGACCTTGACCTTTCGTTTTATTTCGAAACTGATCTTGCCACACTGTTTTGCTCCTCAAAACAGACTGTGACCTTTCGTTTTATTTCGAAACTGATCTTGCCACACTGTTTTGCACCTCAAAACACAGAGGTTGGACTTTGACCGTTCGTTTTATTTCGAAACTGATCTTGCCACACTGTTTTGCTCCTCAAAACACAGAGGTTGGGCTTTGACCTTTCGTTTTATTTCGAAACTGATCTTGCCACACTGTTTTGCACCTCAAAACACAGGTTGGACTTTGACCTTTCGTTTTATTTCGAAACTGATCTTGCCACACTGTTTTGCTCCTCAAAACACAGAGGTTGGGCTTTGACCTTTCGTTTTATTTCGAAACTGATCTTGCCACACTGTTTTGCTCCTCAAAACAGACTGTGACCTTTCGTTTTATTTCGAAACTGATCTTGCCACACTGTTTTGCACCTCAAAACACAGAGGTTGGACTTTGACCTTTCGTTTTATTTCGAAACTGATCTTGCCACACTGTTTTGCTCCTCAAAACACAGATGTTGGGCTTTGACCTTTCGTTTTATTTCGAAACTGATCTTGCCACACTGTTTTGCACCTCAAAACACAGGTTGGACTTTGACCTTTCGTTTTATTTCGAAACTGATCTTGCCACACTGTTTTGCTCCTCAAAACACAGAGGTTGGGCTTTGACCTTTCGTTTTATTTCGAAACTGATCTTGCCACACTGTTTTGCACCTCAAAACACAGAGGTTGGACTTTGACCTTTCGTTTTATTTCGAAACTGATCTTGCCACACTGTTTTGCTCCTCAAAACAGACTGTGGACCTTGTTTTATTTCGAAACTGATCTTGCCACACTGTTTTGCACCTCAAAACACAGAGGTTGGACCTTGACCTTTCGTTTTATTTCGAAACTGATCTTGCCACACTGTTTTGCTCCTCAAAACAGACTGTGACCTTTCGTTTTATTGCGAAACTGATCTTGCCACAGTTTTGTAGCTCAAAACACAGAGGTTGGACCCTTCGTTTTATTTCGAAACTGATCTTGCCACACTGTTTTGCTCCTCAAAACACAGAGGTTGGACTTTGACCTTTCGTTTTATTTCGAAACTGATCTTGGCACACTGTTTTGCTCCTCAAAACAGAGGTTGGACTTTGACCTTTCGTTTTATTTCGAAACTGATCTTTGATGTATTTCAGTTGAAACTGATATTGCCACACTGTTTTCAACTAGAAAACCCTGTGGCAAGATGTATTTCTCTTGAAACTGATATTGCCACACTGTTTTCACCGAGAAAACCCTGTGGCAAGATGTATTTCGGTTGAAACTGATATTGCCACACTGTTTTCAACGAGAAAACCCTGTGGCAAGATGTATTTCACTTGAAACTGATATTGCCACACTGTTTTCAACGAGAAAACCCTGTGGCAAGATGTATTTCACTTGAAACTGATATTGCCACACTGTTTTCAACGAGAAAACCCTGTGGCAAGATGTATTTCACTTGAAACTGATATTGCCACACTGTTTTCAACGAGAAAACCCTGTGGCAAGATGTGTTTCACTTGAAACTGATATTGCCACACTGTTTTCAACGAGAAAACCCTGTGGCAGGATGTATTTCGGTTGAAACTGATATTGCCACACTGTTTTCAACGAGAAAACCCTGTGGCAAGATGTGTTTCACTTGAAACTGATATTGCCACACTGTTTTCAACGAGAAAACCCTGTGGCAAGATGTATTTCAGTTGAAACTGATATTGCCACACTGTTTTCACCGAGAAAACCCTGTGGCAAGATGTATTTCGGTTGAAACTGATATTGCCACACTGTTTTCAACGAGAAAACCCTGTGGCAAGATGTATTTCGGTTGAAACTGATATTGCCACACTTTTTTCAACGAGAAAACCCTGTGGCAAGATGTGTTTCACTTGAAACTGATATTGCCACACTGTTTTCAACTAGAAAACCCTGTGGCAAGATGTATTTCACTTGAAACTGATATTGCCACACTGTTTTCACCGAGAAAACCCTGTGGCAAGATGTATTTCGGTTGAAACTGATATTGCCACACTGTTTTCACCGAGAAAACCCTGTGGCAAGATGTATTTCGGTTGAAACTGATATTGCCACACTGTTTTCAACGAGAAAACCCTGTGGGAAGATGTGTTTCACTTGAAACTGATATTGCCACACTGTTTTCAACTAGAAAACCCTGTGGCAAGATGTATTTCACTTGAAACTGATATTGCCACACTGTTTTCAACGAGAAAACCCTGTGGCAAGATGTGTTTCACTTGAAACTGATATTGCCACACTGTTTTCAACTAGAAAACCCTGTGGCAAGATGTATTTCACTTGAAACTGATATTGCCACACTGTTTTCAACGAGAAAACCTTGTGGCAAGATGCGTTTCACTTGAAACTGATATTGCCACACTGTTTTCAACGAGAAAACCCTGTGGCAAGATGCGTTTAACTTGAAGCTGATATTGCCACACTGTTTTCAACTAGAAAACCCTGTGGCAAGATGTATTTCACTTGAAACTGATATTGCCACACTGTTTTCAACGAGAAAACCCTGTGGCAAGATGTGTTTCACTTGAAACTGATATTGCCACACTGTTTTCAACTAGAAAACCCTGTGGCAAGATGTATTTCACTTGAAACTGATATTGCCACACTGTTTTCAACGAGAAAACCCTGTGGCAAGATGTATTTCGGTTGAAACTGATATTGCCACACTGTTTCAACTAGAAAACCCTGTGGCAAGATGTGTTTCACTTGAAACTGATATTGCCACACTGTTTTCAACTAGAAAACCCTGTGGCAAGATGCGTTTCAGTTTAAACTGTCTTGCCACAGTATTTTGTAGCTCAACACAAACACAGAGGTTGCACCTTTCGTTTTATTTCGAAACTGGTCTTGCCACACTTTTTCAACTAGAAAACACTGTGGCGAGATGTATTTCAGTTTCACTGGTCTACCCACACTGTTTTCAACTAGAAAACACTGCGAGATGTATTTCAGTTTAAACTGATCTTTCCACACTGTTTTTAACTAGCAAACACTGGCGGGATGTATTTCATTTAAACTTTTGAACCTCAAAACACAGAGGTTGGACTTTAACCCTTCGTTTTATTGCGAAACTGGCCTTGTAGCTGAAAACATCGTGGCGAGATGTATTCGGTTGTTCTCGACTGAAAACCCTGTGGCAAGATGATGACCGTACCCAGACGTGACGCTCGCGAACGATCGTGGCGGGACGCGGGACTAGCTTATACTACACCTACGCGCTTTTCAAGCACTTTTCATTCAAGAAACTCTTTTGCTTTTCTTTCTTCTTTTCTTTTCGCGACCTGGAACGAAAGTGCCTTCATATACATTGTGCCTTCATGCATTTTTGTTTCGTTTTCAAAGTTACCCTGATTTAGGTTATTTTGCGCATTACTATGTATTATTTCAGGATGAATAAACAAAAGCGTGGTGTTGGGTTGCCGTATTTGCAGTCATGTTTCGAGGTTGATTGGAATCCAGCACCCTCCCTTGCCGTGAAGTCACGATCTCAACTTCTTCAAAAGATTGCCGATTACCTTGCTGTCAATTCGTTTGTTTATACGAATTCCGAATCTGCAGAGGAAAGCAGCACGTCCCAGGATAAGGGCACTGGGGAATTCAGGAACGACACTGGTTGTATTGGATTGCAGTCTGTGTTTGACGCCATGTTTGCTGGCTGCGCTGCTCTGGTTTTGATCGATTCTCAGATTGTACAACCATCAGCGGTCGGACGTTGCATTGCACTATATGCGTCAAATTGCCAGGATACAACAAAAGTATTTGCGATGGATGGACTAAGCGCCTTTTTGTCTCCTTTGTTAAACAGAAAAGCTGTGGAGGCCATTGCCTTCAAGAAGACGTCAAATCTAACAGATTCTATTTGTCAGAAACTTTCTCCTGTCTCATTCAAATTTTCATCTGAGCCTACTCTCTTCAGATCATCTGGCAAAGTGCCGAAACCTAAGGATTAGCTTTCACAGTTCCCTTACTGTTCTTGTTCGCTGTACGATATGTATACTTACCTGTTGTTGTTCGTTACGTTGTTATTTTGTTACTCGTTAGTTTTCAAGAGTGCGGGTGCATAGTTCCGTTTTTGTCTTTTGCTTATATTGATGATTTGTCATTGTTGAATGAGAAGATTAAATGATAAAATTCCAGGATGTCGCTGGCTGTTATTCTTTCAATATCGAACCGTTTCCGACCGTTGATCTCGATAAGCGGCCTTTCACCTTCTACTTCATTCGCTAGTTCATTAGCTAGTTTTTCAACGTCGCCAAAGTATGTTCAGCGTGCGGAATATTCTTCAACGATCTCGGCTTTTCCTCTAAGGTATTTTTTTGCGTTCCATTCTATTCACAGTGTTGTTTTTGTTGTGTGTCGTTTGGTGCCATTATACTTGTTGGCGGAAATTGAACACGGTTTTTTTTTTCAAATCCTGTTACGTTTACGGTAATGTGTTTGGTTCAAAAAGTGTGTTTTCCTGTAAATTACGTTCTTTATTCAGAATTCCTTCTGCCACGCAGCTGGTTGAAAATGCTCCGGATAAATTGAAGCCGTACTTGCGGATTATGCGAGTGGACAAACCGATTGGTATGGGCTTTCTTTTATTATCTTTTCCTGGTTATTGGGCTGTGCTTCTCCCATAATGAAACGCCTCTAATTGCATCGTTCACCGAAATCACAATGTGCGACAGTGCGACTCATTCGCCAATCGCCAACCCTGATGCTTTTTTTCTGCGCTGCGTCTGCGTGAATTTTGATCCTTTTTACGCGAATCCAATGATTATGCTTTCTTTTTTTCTGAATTCTGAAATAACTACAGCAGAGCCACAGTTGGTACGAGAGTGCAGAGAAGTGCAGAGAGGGAGAGTACAGCGTCCCAGAGTCTACGCGCAAATAACAAATGACGAAAAACTGGGGCCTTTTGGGTCAAAATTATTTTTACCGCTCCGACCGGTTAGGAAAATATTCAAATAAAATTTTAAAGTCAATAAAATGCACCGGAAACCAGGAAGCTCCCAAGAGGTGCATATAAGGCACATTTCATCCATAGAAACCATATCTTGAATCCTCATGGTTTTCTCAAACTTTTGTAACCCGTGAAATATAATAAAGGCGACTATTTAATAAAATATTCATATAAAATTTTAAAGTCAATAAAATGCACCGGAAACCAGGAAGCTCCCAAGAGGTGCATATAAGGCACATTTCACCCATAGAAACCATATCTTGAATCTTCATGGTTTTCTCAAACTTTTGTAACCCGTGAAATATAATAAAGGCGACTATTTAATAAAATATTCATATAAAATTTTAAAGTCAATAAAATGCACCGGAAACCAGGAAGCTCCCAAGAGGTGCATATAAGGCACATTTCATCCATAGAAACCATATCTTGAATCCTCATGGTTTTCTCAAACTTTTGTAACCCGTGAAATATAATAAAGGCGACTATTTAATAAAATATTCATATAAAATTTTAAAGTCAATAAAATGCACCGGAAACCAGGAAGCTCCCAAGAGGTGCATATAAGGCACATTTCATCCATAGAAACCATATCTTGAATCCTCATGGTTTTCTCAAACTTTTGTAACCCGTGAAATATAATAAAGGCGACTATTTAATAAAATATTCATATAAAATTTTAAAGTCAATAAAATGCACCGGAAACCAGGAAGCTCCCAAGATGTGCATATAAGGCACATTTCATCCATAGAAACCATATCTTGAATCTTCATGGTTTTCTCAAACTTTTGTAACCCGTGAAATATAATAAAGGCGACTATTTAATAAAATATTCATATATAGAAAACCAGCCGGCTACGCCGCCCGAGACGACTTTCTGGTACACATTTTATTTTATGCATATGTGAAACGTAGTTTCAAAGGTAATTGCAAAAATTACGGCAAGGAACAGATGCTAAAGTCCTCGCTTTTCATCTCTCGCTCGCTTCGGAGTCATGTTATATTGATTCTTCTCTGGTCTTCAGGCGCGCAGCGCGGAAATGCGTAGCCGCGTCCACGGGAAAAGATTTCAAATTTGCATTAAAAAAATTCGAGACAGAGAGAAACCTCTTTTCTGCGTCTCCGCCTCTTTTTTTGCGTCTCCGCACTGCGCGCCAGAGAACGTAGTTACAGTAGCATTTGTCTTTTGTATTAGTATTAGTGTAGTATGCTATAATCGAAAGCCGCAACGTATCTTACTATGCCATTCGGCATTCGCCATACGAAGGCGTTTAGATAATAGCATCAAATACATGTAATAAGTGAATGTACTTCAAAAATTTATAGTATATTTCGCCACATTATTATGAATAAGTAATCATAACAAGTACTCCGTGCTAGCAATTCATGTACCGCACATGGTGGTTTTTGTAGATAAGCCACGGGCGCATGCCTGCAAAAATGATTAAATACACGTTTGCTTCATGGATTATTCACTGAAGATGCATTCATACATGTTTGATACTGATATAACTGAATTGACTAATACAATATGAATGTAATATTCTGTATCAGCCAAAGCTTGGAACGAACTTCTTATAGAACCTTTTTTTGTTATAAACGGAGGTAGTCTGTCTGGGTCTTGGCTTATAAAGTCCGAAGAGTAGGGGGGCCTCCAGGCCACTTCTGTACTTCAGGCGGCGGTTATTTCTTCCACTACGGCGCTGGTCACTTAAGCTCACCACAGAGCTATCCACACTAGTTTGGAGACGGTACCGTTCACCGTGAGCAGTATTAAAGCGAAATACCGGCCGGTTTTTGAAACGCATCTCAAGTACTTGCATTCTTATGCATTTATGCAATATGGGTCTAATTGGGGTCTAGTTTTTATTCTAATTTTTGCTCATTTGCATATGCTGCATAAGAAAGCAGGTGTACGCAATGCGTTTCAAAAACCGGCCGGTATTTCCCTTTAAGGAACTGTCAGACATTTGGCAGTTTTAAGGAACTCTGCCAACTTGTGCGCTTTATTATAGAGGACGCCCGCCTCTTTGTAGATCAGGATGCTGTCGTAAGGCTTACTCTGTCAGCCTTTGATGAAGATCAGGAACTGATACAGAGGTTTATATTTACCGTACATGCATGCAAATAGGTACTGTAATTATTGACAAATCTATTTCTAGACTCTAGTATTATTGATTGTTTCTGAATACGTTTCTAGTTGTGACAATAGTCACACCAATAATTATCTGACAACGCAGATAAACATAACAAATATACTACGATGTAGATAACAGTTGAAAAGAAACGATACACACGAAATAACAGAGGTGAAAATAAATTTAATATGTAGGCTTCTTCAAGTCTTTTCCAAGGGGTAGATATAGCTGCAAACTCTAACATGGGAAACTAAAAACCCCGATTTCGCCCCGATCAAGTCCCTCAAAAAATCCGGCCGTGATCGGGGCGAAATCGGGGTTTTTCGACAAATGATCGGGGCGAAATCGGGGTTTTGGGAAATGATCGGGGCGAAATCGGGGTTTTTCGACAAATGACCGGGGCGAAATCGGGGTTTTTTGAAAGAATCGGGGCGAAATCCGGCCTTGTTCCCAATTATGCCCCGATTATTTGTGATCGGGCTTTTTGTGGGGTTTTTTGACAGGATCGGGGCGAAATCGGGGTTTTTTGACAAATGATCGGGGCGAAATCGGGGTTTTCACTTTCCTGTGAATGGCCGTTTTTAGAAGATTTATGAATGAATGTGTTGATTAATTCGTTCTAGGAATATAGGTATATTCCTTAAACCCGACAGTGATAGCATTTTCTTCTAATTTGTTAGAATTTGAGCAGTTTCTGACAATTTCAATAGTCTTTTAAAGGTTCTAGAATAGTGTGTGTTTAGCAATTGTTCTGGCAATTAGCTTAGACATCGGTGGGCCTAACCCTAGCTAATTAAAATAGTATAGCTAATTTAAATGACAAATTTTTCGGCATACTTGCAAACCCCATTAAATACGAGTACATAATTTAGTAAAAAAACAGTAAGCATCGCGACAAATTGCGATAGGTTAGCATATTTTAGAGTAATGATATTTTTTAAAACAAGTTTACAGTTTCATCACGCTTAGTGGGCTTTATAAACACAGTAATTACAATTTTTACGAAGTTGAATGATGTTATGGAAAAAAAATTAGTCAGGTTGTTTACATAATTGCAACCAAACTACCGTAGTCAATTAGTAAATTAATAGGAAAATAAAACATTCACGAAACCGCAACGAACGCGCGAAATAGACCGCGCCCCTTCAACTTCCACTGCCTACCAACTGTGGAGCAATGCAGATGCATGGACGATGCGCTTTTCCTTGTGTTCTACTTATAAATGGTAATTTTAGGTACCTGGTTATTATATTGGCCGTGCACATGGTCAATAGCTCTGGCCACGCCGGCAGGGCATTTGCCCTCTTTATATATGCTGAGTTTATTCGGAATGGGAGCATTTATGATGCGAAGTGCCGGGTGTGTAATCAACGACTTGTGGGATAAAGATTTTGATAAAAAGGTTAGTGTCGCTAAATTAAAATCAGCTATATCCAAATTATTCATTTGCTTTGCATGCTAATTAATGATTTGCCTTTTCATATGCAGTGTTTGGTAAGTGCAAACTACAAACCTTGTGGTCACCTTAATTTTTTTCTTGAATGATAAATTGGAATCGGTGTAGGTGTAAGGGCGCATTCGAGATGGACATTTTCCGGAAAAGAAAAAAGTGGTTCGAGATGGACACCCAGAAAAAAATAATACACACAAAATAATTGTCGAAAATGCAATTGTACCGTAATTGAAACTAAAATCAATCGATCATTTGCATTGTATGCGCGGCAATTGCATTCTTTTCTGGTGAAATCCATCTCGAACCATTTCTTTTCCGGAAATGTCCATCTCGAATGCGCCCTTACGGTGTAAGTAGCGTTCGGTGTATTAAGAAAATTAAACCTTTGGAAGCTGCGCGATCTTAATTTGCATAATTTTAGGTAGAACGAACAAAAATGAGACCCTTAGCCTGTGGCAGCATGTCTGAAAAGCAAGCTGTGGCTCTACTTGGAGGTCTACTTAGTGCTTCTCTCGCAATTTTGATGCAACTTAATTGGTTCAGGTAAGTGAGCTTACTTTATGGTTCATTGCTGTCTTATGTTTAAATGTTTTTTGCACATACGTGATCGTATCGTATTTGGTTGTCGTGCAATGGTGCAATTTTTGAATTTCAAACATTTGTCTTCAGTCTTTATTTAGTCATACACATACTTGACATGTCTCCCTGTCTGTAGTACTAACCTAACAACATTTTTTTGCTCAATAATAGAGTCGAAATGGCAAGGTATTGTTTAATGGTGTGATACGTTATTCATGTATACATTGTATTTTACGTTTAATTTTTAATTTTAAAACCTTTCCTTTCAGTGTGGCTGTCGGAGCCTCATCAATGTTATTAGTGATTGGATATCCCGTTGCGAAAAGATACACGTATTGGCCGCAGTTTGTATTAGGTGAGTCGGACCCCTTACATTTACGAGCCTATATGTAAATACTTATTAATCCTGCGTAGTTTTCTATTTGGTGGCCTTTGTAGAGGAAAAGGTTTCTCTGCTAACGTAGCTTCATTTCGGAAGAAGCTAGTTGTTCAGGTTGTGCTATAAGTTATGGGTGGATCATTTTCTCCCTTCCTTTCTACGTATCTGGATTTTTATGTGATACAGACACCTTTTATTTCGAGTGTAATATTAAGTTGTTTGTTTGTTCTCTATCACACTACGTTGTTGAGTTGGAATTCAAATGACCCGCATTGCATGGCTATTGTAATTTTCCTTTGGGTGATAATAATATTTTTTATGCTTCTAAGCCCCACGCCCCTACGTGTCGTCCCATTTTCTCTACTTTTATATATAGTTTGACTTGAATTAGAATAGCATGCTTCATTATGAGGCAGATTCATGATTTTTGAGAAATGACTATCACCCTCCGATAAATGTCGGCTTACCTGTTTTTGACGGTCCAGGGTCGTCCAGTTCAATTTTTAAGTGTCTTTTTTTTACCGCGCCACACTTTTGCTACTCTGAAATGTTGAGATCTTTGTCGTATTTTGGTATTTTATTTAGTTTAGCTAGTTTCATTTGAGTTTCCAAACATGGGGTTGCCTTCAGGTGCCACCCTCAACTGGGGCGTGCTGATTGCGTGGGCGGAGCTTCTCCCAATCAATCAATTTTCTACCGTACTACCACTCTACCTATCCACCGTCTTGTATACTGTGGTCTATGACACAATTTACAGCCATCAGGTGTGTATCTGTGTGACGTGACAATTGTAATTGGTCAGAGTTCAGTTCAGTATTAGACTTTAACTTTATTAGGCAATTGTTATAATACCATAATGATCGGAATGAGACCGGGCGCAAAATTCTCACACTTATTTTAATTAGTCCATGCGTCTTTTGTCCACGATTCATGTTTCGCTATGAAAGTTTTGTTGCCATAACATACTTGTGAACCAAGTTTTGCATATTGTTACTGTGCGTTTACTTATCAATTGACAAATTGACATTGCTGCTTGTTTTTGCCTGCACTTTTTTCAGTATTATTTATTTGCAACTTTCATTTTATTTTTTTTTGCACCCCGTTTGTAGATGTAGGTATTTGTAGATAGATCCAGATACGAGGAAGAGAGGATATGGTTTATTTGATATAGCACTTTTTTAATAATTTACAAATGCTTGCGCACAGGTACCGCGCAGAAAAAGTTGCGAAAAAGCGGGGCGGCAGATTTCCGGAGGTGGGGCCAGTTGTGGGCTAAAGGTGTATAATTCTATTAGCCACACTTGCGGCGAGCCGCGCTGTCTCTCTAAGAGTCGTGTAGTACTAGTAGGTTGTATCTGTCCTTCTATCAGGCGTGGCATAGTACAGAAGGTGCGTTGCATTGTGTGCAAGATAGTTTTTGTAATGTGTGGTGGTGTTGTAATGAGGCGCCCTTCTTCTCACAGGTCTCACGTTCAACTGGGGTGCACTTCTGGGATGGGCTGCCACTCAGGGTTCATTGTCTGTCGCCCCGATCGCTTTGTACGTGTCAGCCCTACAGTGGACCCTAGTGTACGATACTATTTATGCCCATCAGGTCTGTTACCTCTTCCGTTTCTCTTCGTCTTAAGTTTAACTTTTCTCAATTTCTGGAGTAGTATAGAGTTTATATGGGGAGTTGTGGCGCATGCGCATGCTTTATTTTGGTTTTCAAAGCTGTAACACGTTTGCTTGGATTTCCATCCTGGGTTTGGCCTCGTAGGTTGAACTGATGTGGTGGTGGTGCACAATTTGAATTTGTTATTTGTTTAACCTCGGTAACACAACTTACGCCACAGACATGCGCTGTCGTAACGCAGTATTATTGTTTCTGTATGGGGGTTGTTGTTTGGTATTGTGAGCGTTGTTTGTTTGTGATGCGGTAAAGGCTTATGTTGAAAGTCTAAGTCAGTGTGAGAATTTTGCCCTGAGTTTCTTTCCTTTAACTAACCTTAAAGATTATTAGTTTCTTTAAGAGCTTCAGAGTTCATGGTTTCTCTTTTAGTGGTATTATTATTTCAGATTGTTTATTTGCAGGATAAACAAGATGATATAATGATTGGCGTGAAATCGACTGCTCTACGGTTCGGCGAGGTTTGTTCATAGAATTTGAATTATGTACATTGTCTTTGTCATTGAAGCGAAATACCGGCCGGTTTTTGAAACGCATTGCGCTGATTGCGCACACCTGCTTTCTTATGCAGCATATGTAAATGAGTAAAAATTAGAATAACTAGACCCCAACAAGACCCCACTTTGCGTAAATGCATGGGAATGCAAGTACTCGATGCGTTTCAAAAACCGGCCGGTATTTCGCTTTAAAGTAGTTAGGTTAGCCATATCAAATACGGTGGCAGCGTGTGAGAGAGTTGAGAGTGGGATGTTTAATTCTTATTCTTAGTGTAAAATCCATTATCTGTTTATTGTGCTGTGCTTTAGTTGATCATAAATTAAAACTAACTAAATATTGAATTCAGGACACCAAAAAGTGGCTGACAATGTTCAGTACTCTTTCTGTGGGAGGAATTGGTGTTGCCGGATATATGGCTGACCAAACGTGGCCATTTTACTTGGCCTTAGCAGGTTGGTGTCTTGATCTTGAGTAATTTTACGACGGAGTAAATGGACGGAGTGTCCCTTTCCTATTTTGCTGTGCATTCAACACATTTTTTAGAATAGTCTTTCATTTGTTTCAAGTTTTCTTTAGTAACATTGATTAGTTATTGATGTAGTAATTGATGTTGGCGTTCAGTTAAAGCGAAATACCGGCCGGTTTTTGAAACGCATCGGGTACACCAGCATTTGTATGCAGCTTTTGCAAATGAACATAAATTAGAATAAAAAATCGAGCAAATTAGCATAAATACGTAAGAATTAAGTTGTCCACGATTTCGCTTTAGGTAGAATGTATAACTTTATTTTTTTCCCTTGTTTTGTATGAGCGGAATCTAGGGTGATATTCCAGGGTGTTTTTTTTGGTAATGGGATGCGATATCATCCATCACCATCCATTCGCTAATCATCTTTCAGGTACCGCAGCTCACCTCGGATGGCAAGTGGGTACAGTGAAAATCCACGATGGAACGGATTGCTGGAAGAAATTCAGGTCGAATCAATGGCTCGGAGCCATGTTATTCCTGGGAATTGCGGCAGGTAATAACCATCATAATTTTAAATAGCAACTCATTTGTCGGATTGTAAGTTGTAAGCATCTTTAGTTTGGTGCTTTGGTCCATCTCAGAGTTTTGGTTCTTCGGGCAGAATAGTGTCATTGATTATCATTCGTGAAAGTTATAAGTGGTCTTTTCAGTGTAATTTTCGAATATGCTAATACGAGGTTGAAGGTTGTATCGAATGCATTAAAGCGAAATGCTAGCCCCTTTGGAAAATTTGCATATGATTAGCAAATCCTATGTATCGTATGCTAATTTTGTACGATCGTCCACGGCAATCGTACAAAATTAGCATTGGATACATAGGATTTGCTTATCATATGCAAATTTTCCAAAGAGGCTAGCATTTCGCTTTAACCCTCTGAAATGGGGGTTTTGCTTATTAGATCCGTGGTAAACGCTTAGATTGCGCGGATTTAGCCAGTCGTTACAATAGTTGCTGATATTTCTCTTTCGCCTTTCATTCAGTTTATGGTTGCAGTATAGTGTTTCAGAGTATATTCTTTAAATGTAATTTCTGTGCATAAAATAATTGATTTGCTTCCAGGCACTTTTTTGAAGGAAGACAAGGAGAAGAAGCAGAAAGATAGTGAGAGCGACGAAGTTGACTTGACTATGGATCACTGATGGATCAGATAGATATAGTTTGTGTTTAATAATAGATAATGTTTTCTTAACACTGCAAGTAATTGATATAATATAATACAAGTAAATATTGGACAGCTAAGTAAGAATAAAACACATTGCTACTTACGCTTATGTACCACGGTATATGTCCAGGTCCAAAGTCTATGAGAAGATACGGGTTTCCCTAGCAACGAGTTAGGTTGGAAGGTGTGTAGAATTATACGTATGCTATCACTTCTACCTCGCCCCGTCGCTGTGATGTTTGTGTATAACGATCTACTATAGATTGCTCAAGTCTTAGCTAAGACATATATAACCACAATAGTTGTTTTTATAGTAATACTGCTCGTCTTTTGTTTGCTGCCTCTTTGCACTATTATACGATTTACGGCTGGTCATGGTCACTCCTGTATTTAAATATTTTGTTTGAGATACCTATTGATTTTGATTGTGAAATGCTATTTATAAGTCAGGAATCTGTATGTGAAATTAGGGAAAGTTGTTATAGGTGGAGTTTTTTTTTATATGAGCCATTGCAAGATGTGCTTGTCTGTGTACTATAATAAAGTTTTTATATTATTTCATTTGAATACCCTGTGCTGTGCGTGGTATGTTTCCAGCCTGTTATACTTTTGATATGTTTTGCCTAATTTGTTCACTTTTTTTTTGTATTTGACGGTACTGTAAGGGCTCTGAAGATACTTCACATTTCAGAAATAACAAAACTGAGTGCGATACGCCTAATGGGTTTTGTATGTGAACACATGTGAGCAAGTGGTTAGTTTTCAATTCCTTTTTTTGTACGTGTAAGTATTCGAACTTATTGTGTATTAGTTACGAGCGCTTCTTCTTTCTAAAGTTTTAGGGCGCGTTCGGGTTGCTCTTTCCGAAAGGAAAACAAGCAAATTTATCGTTCGGGTTGGATCTTTCCGAAATGATTTAATGCTTCGAGAAAGCAAAAAATATACAGTATGAATTTGCATGTCAACCGTGCTAATTCATACATTTGCTTTTTTTGTGAAACCTACTCAGGTCATAGTTATTGATTGATATTGATATTTGTGTTTACTGTACTTGACACCCATCCGTTTAGAGTGTAAGGATGCAGGATGCTTCCCCGGGGAGGCCGAACTTCTCTCTACTTCCTTATTGTCTGTGCGTGTCTCTTCATACTCAATCTCTACTTTGTGAGCGATCAGAGGAATCATGTGCCGGAACCGAGACAGCAGTGTAGACCTGAACAGTCGGAGAAGTCAAGGAATGATGTGGGTTGTTGTGCCATATTTGTTTTAGTTGACTATATTTGAATTCGGTAGATGGATATCTCCTCTACACTATATTAGCGCAGTTGTCGAGAATGTTTGATAGTGTATTACGTGCACATTGTTTGCTTTCAGTAAATCATTTACGTCGAGTTCGCAGAGGAATAGAACCTAAAACGGTAGTGATTTGAAGAATGTGTGGTGGTTTCATTGTTCCTTACTAGGATTAAGTATATATTCCAATTGTTAGTGCAAATGTTTCCCCGGCTCGCCCAAAACCCCAATTTTTCATTTGCGATCAGAATTCGTAAAAAATAAGTATTTATTGTTTTCTTACAGGACGAGAGGGTGCTTTTATCCAAAAGCACCGCATTTGCTTGTTCCGCCGATGGAAAAACCTTGAGTTGTTTAAAGGACGACAAAGATGTCTATATTCCATTCTCGTTTATTAAGAAGAGGTTTGATGTGAGCGGACGGATTGTAAAAGGTTGGTTATTAAAACTTTTTTTTGTGTCGATTGAATTTTCGGTTTGGTTTTGGTGATCGTTATTGTATGCGATGTGCTTAGTATTGCTGTGAGTGGTATTGTTTTTGTTATGTGACACTTTAATGCCTATGGAAATCAGCAGGAGTTTTGGATACCGATTATGGGGTTTTAAAATCGGATCGATTACTCTATTTATGTTCTCCTACGATTTTCTTAATTTCAGACAATCATTTTGAGTGGTCAACGTCCTATGCAAAAGTGAAAACGCCCGACTTTACCGAATACTCAGCGAAAAGTGAATTTGGTCACTTCGCCTCATATAGTGTTGAGACGAGAGAGCGCGTTCGCTGCATAAATGCTGGCACTGGTTGGTTTTATGGTTTTCTTATTCTTACTCTAAGTACTCTAGGTAAAATATTGGTTTATCTTTGTGCGGTGTGAGTTTTCGATGCATTGGCAAATTGCGACTTTTGTATTGAGAGGATTGTTAACAAAAACATGTGCTACATTTCTTTTATGGAAATTCGTATTTGACTTGGATGAGCTGAAATGCTCAATTTTAGGTGTGCCCATGTCAACTCAATGGGATACCACCCCCTACTATTATCCCATTCAAATTGCTCAGTTCGGATTGCAGCATTACAGTCGTTTAGTTACGGGTGAGTAAACTCCATATTTGTGGATTGTGAGTAACAGTAGTACTGTAACTAAGGGCTTTTTAGTGAATTGCTTGTTTCATCCGCATTTGTTCTATCCGGCCTGACCGCCCTGACCTGACGTGCACGGTTTCTAGTTTATAATGTTGTGTTGTTGTGTACAACATCCGCATGAATAAATAGTATAACAACCTGTATAAAAGAGCGACATCTAAGCTACTGTACTATTATGAGCATGAACTCAATATGTCATAAGCAAACATTGGAACTGTATTGTAAAACCCTCGAATAGAGGTGCTCTTGAAGCGTAAAAAAAGATTGTGTTTAACCCGTTGTTTGCAGCAAACGAAACGGAACATCGAGCCATTGTCCTTGGTGTGGAACATCGTGATTGGCAGGGTTCGGCGTCGAGTTTGTACGAGAGTAGTCAGAGGACCTACTTTAGAGACGAGGAAACTGGGTTTGACTGCGTCAACATAAGTTCAGGAGGTGGGAGCTGGACTGTTTCCTTTCTATTTCCAATTTGCATATTTGCGTTAGTCATTATTTGATCAGTTGTCGTTTCTTAACACCTTTCATGGAATTTGTCGAACGAATTTAAACTGTCATTGGTTCTTAACTAATCGGTCACGGTTACCTTTATTTAGTGAAAACTTTATTGTGTCGTTTGTTTGGTAGATCGATGTGAAATTCGTGAATATTGCAGCACGTCTTTCGAACGCCGGTGTTTATCTTTATTTGCGAAATGAGCCCGATCTGCACGTTGTTTCATTTAAGTGGAGACCTGGTTCCAATGCCTCGTTCACTTTTTTGGTAAGTTTATTGATTAAGTATTAGTTGGCAGTGGTCCGCACCATGGACATAATGGTGGGAGTAGGGACTGAAGATGTGAACTATCCGGAATGGAATGCCCCTTACCCTTTTTACATTAAGATAATGAAACATCAAACTTCAGTTGAGATGAGGAAGCGCTTAGGCTTAGGCTTAGGCTTAGCCTAGCTAGGTCGTGTTCGTAAGCAGTAAGTAAGTTCGATTCACGTGCATCTTTTTCTTCAGGTGAAAATCATCAAGTCAAACACATTGGTTCTGTTGAACTATGTGCACGAGGTTGATGAACGCTGCGTTTGGTCGGATAATGTGACGAGTGGAGATGAACAGGTGAGATTGTTATGTTTCCATTATTTTTGGTTTCATTAATATGTTGTTGTTTCATACTGATGTCACTGAACATTAGATCAGAATGTTTGCGATGATTGAACCATTTATTATTATAAGTGGGATACTGGATACTTTTATCCACTCTGTCACTGTAAGTCAGTTTGTCAGATCTTTTGTGGATGGTCTGCTTTCTGTCCCCGCGACATGGTTTTGTTTGAAGTTTCCATATTCTGTAATGCAGGTTCAGAATTGACTGATCCTGCTTCTAGTTGATTGATCCTACTTCTCTCGTTCAAGAGGCTGATTAACTACATAACTCTAACTCTAAGACCGTTATTGTTCTGCAATTATCTTTAATGATTTAATGCGTACATTCAGTTGTCGTTTTCTTATTCACTGGGCGATGTGTCTGGCAAATGGTCGACTGTGACAAGGGACCTCCTTGTGGATGCGGCCCGAGCCCTGTCGTCTATGCCCAGCGGAACAAAATTTGGCGGAAATGTGATCATACATCCAGGTTGGTATGAAGTATTTCTAACTCTTTATTGGGTGTGTTTCATTCCGAAATATATATAAGGTAATTGAAACTGGTCCCAGGCTCCCAGGCCAAAAGGGACCGTCACCACTGCCTTTTGTGATCATACAGAATCAATAAGATTAAATTCAGGCGAACTCAAATATGTATCGATTGGTTTCCGTGGCGAAGTGACGGTGGAACAGAAAGTTGTGCAGACGACTCAGGCACATGAACAAATGTTCTTGACGACTGCTGATTGGGCCGTGAAGGAGCAAAATGAGATGGTACGGTACTTTACTTGATTTCTATTTGAAAATCGATGTTGCTTTGGTACCTGTTTTAGGAGTGTTTAATTCTGGACTTTGTGCAACCATTCGCTGCTTCGTTGCTCTAGATTGTGTTTACTGGAATCTGAAATGTAATGTAATATGAAAGTTAACCAATGTCTTGTGAACGGTGAAAGCTATTATATGGATTATGAATGTTGTGTTTCAGGGCGGCTGGTCAGTGCCGGTTGAACGTGCAATTGCTGATCGACGTTTAGTCCTCCCGAGTGGTTGGCATTCAGCAATGGGACAAGGTAGGGGATGGATTTTGTTAATAAGCAAGTTTCAGTCACCACTCAATTCACCATGGGGAATTCCCCGTCTTTTTCTCTGCGTTTCTCACTTTAGAGTGCTATTTCTGTCCCAGGGAAAATTTCCCCGAGGGAATCGGAGGTGTGAATATGGCCTCTGGTTTGGTTGAATTATACAGGGAATAGGGAAAGATCATCCATTCTCATCCGTCGCGACCTTCAGGTAACCAAATGGAATAATTTAGGCCATATGTTGTCTCTGCTGTCGCGAGCCTATTTGCATACACGAAACGAGACTTATCTACAGTCAGCTGTGAAAGCGTTGAATCTTTTTGAGAAGGTATGCAGTTATCAATTTATACTTTTTGAATGACTTGCTTGAATTATAGGTTTTATTGGTCATCATCTGTTTGACCAAGCAACCGGCAAGTCGCTATTCCTTGAGGTTCTCGACAAGTTTTTGTTTTAAAATATTGCAAAATTCATATGTTTCAATATGAGTCTATCCTTTGTTAGCGCGATAGCGCTAACATAGTTTGGGTTATATATTTTGGGTTGCGTGTACCTGCGGTAGTCGAATTTTGGGTACAGTTGTGAAATATATTGGAATTCAATTCAGGATGCTTCCGAACAAGGCGTGCGCAACGTGTTCATGGGTGTCCATCCGTGGTATGAAGAGTACCCGACCACTCCGGGAAGCTTTGTGCTCAACGGATTCATGTACAGTCTCATTGGTCTCTTTGATCTTTCCAATGTTACGCTAACACTGACAAATGACACCGCGACATATGCAAATTCAACGGATAACGTGAATGGTGAGTTTACATCCAGTTGCATTCATTGTTGCAACTCTGACACAGTTGGTCGGAGAGGTGACATGAAAGGGGCGGGGCATACTCCCGTGCGTACACCGCCTGGTTTCATTTTAGGTTGATTGCAAGGTGGCCACCATACAAAATATTTTATATTATAAATTGGGTTGCAGAAATCGCACTAAAAACCACCAAGCGCACTAAACACATATGTTAGGAGTATTTTCGCTTAATACACCATAAGCTGAAAGTTTCCAGTTTTCCTGATTTTTCGCCCACAAGTGAACATACTCTTATTTTCTGAAGTCCGAGTTTAGATTTTTGTCTTTCATTCAAAGGGTATATGTACCGACGGTTTGTAGTTACACTATATGCTTCCCTTTAGGAAACAACAATAAATTTGTTCAAAAATTTAAATTCAAAAATTCAAAAATAAAATAGTACCCCAAGAAGCCATCTACAAAGGTGGGGTAGTCATCTACAACTGTGGGGTAGTCATCTACAACGGTGGGGTAGTCATCTACAAAGGTAGGGGTAGCCATCTACAACGGTGGGGTAGTAAAGTAAAATAAACACCAATATCCTAGGGTAGCTTTGTAAAATGGGGTACTCATCTACAATAATGGGGTAGCCATCTACAACATCGGGGTAGTCATCTACAACAGTGGGGTTGTGTTATGTTGTTGGAAAAATACTACCCCTTTGTTGTGGGGTAGTATTTTTTCATTTGGGGTACTAAACTACACTGGGGTAGTATTCTACAATTTTACCCAAGAGTTGCGCACCGCAACAGTTTGATGGTGCGAGAATCGCTGTACGTGCAAAAAGAAAGCAGAGTGTTCGGTTCGAACATACACTCTTAATTAGATACTTCCGCTGTGTTTCCCGCACCGGACCGGCGCTCATTTTGCGCCCCATTTCTATTCGGAGCGCATTTTGCGTCCCATTTCTTTGCGGCGCGCATTTTGTTTTCCGAAATGGTGCGGCGCGCAACTCGCCGGTTCTCATTGAACTGAGCGCTAGATATTTAGAGTTCTTCTATTTACAGAGATAGATGGAGAGCAGCGAGAAAATTGGTTGCAAGATGTCATGTTGTGGCGTGCATGCGAAGTGGAAAAAAATTGGGAACCGTTGGGCTTTGGCGTGCAGGTTGAAACCACGCCGTCCCGAAACCACACCGCTAGCAAACCGAAAAGAGCAAAATTCAATTTCGGCTCACGCTTTTAGCGTGTAAGTGGCGTAAGATCGGTGGGCAAATTGCACGTATTCCCGGTCCGCGTGCCTCTTTGTACACGACCACTTTGCCAAATGCACTCTGCAAGCCGTTTTTATGCCACATGCACGGTAAGTTTTGTCAGTGAGTATATAGTTCTGAAGTTCGCAGCCAAACAGTTCGGCCAGGTGCCGACTCCATTTGACGACTCCATCTGATTCCCCGTGTCAAATATAGTAGGTTGCACTTTTTTTCTAATGTTTATGCTCACGATTCAGGCCGTAGTGAGCAATTTACCAATGGTACGCCAATGGTCGTTACATCTGCGGTAGATTGAGGGGTGTGACTGGCTATGGTAAATTGCTCGTTGCGGCGTGAATGTAGTGCAAAAATTAGAAAAAAATGCATCCTACTGTATTTGACACTGAGAATCAGATAAATAGGGGTTGCCTGAAGCGGGCCTGACCCTATATTTAAGTGCGTTAGGACTCACGTTACGGTAATCATTGAAATAAATTGTTCCGCCTGCTTATAAAAAGGGTGTTGAGCTCAGAAGCTCATTATGCAAAAAATTTTTTTATTTGTGATTGTCTTCATTCACACAATTTTCATCTATACGTTAGAGACGTTTCATAAGTATGTAAAGACGCCTCAGGCAGCGTAGCCGTCTGCATATATCATAAAATCTAATTATTATCAAGAAATCCCAACGCTCACTTCTAGGGACTTCGTGAGATGGTTTTTGGACCGGTATCTACAGCCATATTTTTAATATAACTAACTTTATGTAATGCTTACCTCTTGACCAACCTAAGTATGTAAAATGGTCGGCGAAAATTCGGAAGAACCAAAAACTTTCAGCATATGGTTTTATAAGCGAAATACTCCTGATATGTGCCTTTAAGGAGCTTGACGGTCTTTGGAGCGATTTTTACAACACAATTTTAAATGTGAAGCATTTTGTATAATGGTCACCTTACGGGAGATGCGAGTGTGCCGACTAGTGGGCGAAAATTCAGAAAAACTAGAAACTTTCAACACATGGTTTATAAAGCGAAAAAACTCCTAACATACGTCTTTAGTGCGCTTGGTGGTTTTTCGTGCAATATTTATAACTCAATTTTAAAAATAAAATATTTTGTTTAATGTTTACCTTATGGTCGTCGTGAATGTACCAACTTGTGGGCGAAAATTCAGGAAAACCATAAACTTTCAGTACATGATCTATTAAGCGAAAATACTCCTAACATATGCCTTTAGTGCGCTTGGTGGTTTTTGGTGCGATATTTATAACTCAATTTTAAAAATAAAATCTTTTGTTTAATGTTTACCTTATGGACGTCGTGAATGTACCAACTTGTGGGCGAAAATTCAGGAAAACCAGAAACTTTCAGTACATGGTTTATTAAGCGAAAATACTCCTAACATATGCCTTCAGTGCGCTTGGTGGTTTTTGGTGCGATATTTATAACTCAATTTTTAAAATAAAACATTTTGTATGAGGGAAAAAATACAAAAAATTATTTTTGCTGGAAATGGTCGCATTTTCGTCATTTGTATGTCCGCGGAGCCGTTGGCACCGTGCCAGTTTTCTACTCTACACCCTCCGACCAACTGTGCTGAGTGATAGTGGTTGATAATGTATAATCGTGGGTAGAGTTGCGCAACCGTGTAGTTTCTTGCTGGGCTTCAATTAGTTAAACAAAGTGGGCGTGAGGTAATTATCTTCCTATTCATAATTAAGCTTTTGTGATAATTAATCATTGATAACACTAATGTCAGTCAATTCAGACGGAATGAAGCGTGCGTCTGAGCTTTTCTCAACCGGAGTTTCATCGTTGAAGGCCCTTCTCCCGCTATATGACACTGGAAGCGGGTCCATTTATGACCTCAGACATTACTCCCTACATACGGCGCCGAACCTGGCGAGGTAAGTAATTATGGAGCAAACAAAGATCTGCTGAAGTATAAACTAATTGGTTAACAAGTGTTTTAAACTAGGTCCGTTTTTTAGAGCAGAGACTCGTTCTTTACTACTTACTGGGAAAATGAAAATATACATATAAGCCGAAATTTTTGTACGCAAGACGCATAGTAATAAAAGAGTAGAGCATAGTCACGTTTAACAGTAAACTACGTTGTTTTGTTATGGTTAGAGGGCATTCGGGGATGCGGGCATTGCAAGTTCTCATTTTTTCTAATAGGCCATAAAGGGTCAATAATGCGTAATAAGTGTTCTACTTCTAGATGGGACTACCATGCTGTACATGTCTACCTCCTCGAATGGATGCATATAATTACCGGAGACGAATATCTTCATGAAGTTGCGAAGAGGTGGGCGGGCTATGCACGAGGCAACCGAGCCAAGCATAACTGATGTAAGAATATGAATGAGAGTTTTATTCTGGATTTAGTACCCCAAATCTGCTCATTGGATATAGTCACTGTATCGGCATGGAAATCTTTTGTAGATAAAATGTCACTGCGAGCCTTACCGGAAAGAAATTGATTTTTTTTTGTATGTTTTGATGACCTTTTCGCAACCTTTATTGATATTATAACCTATGCGAAGTTGTCTTTGCTTTTATGTGTGTAAGTTATTTACTTGAAATCTAATTTGGAAATTTGGTGTGTTTACAAACATAATTTACTGTTTCTTGTTCTTGTTTACACATAGGATACTTTGTGATATTATGTATGTTTTATGCTTGTATTTTGATTTTTGAAGATTTTTTAAAGGGTCAGGCCCATTTCAAATTACCCCTATTTTTGATGATTCAATCTGATTCTCCATGTCAAATATAGTAGGACGCAATATTTTTCTAATTTTCAAGCGCAAAATTCACACACTATTCAGCAATTTACCGTGGGCAGTCATACCCAACTATTTATCGCAGTTGGCACGCCCATTCGCGCTGATTGGCCAATATTGCAATTGCCACGCCCAATAGAGCATATTGCCCAATTAGCGCGAAGTGGCGTGACAACTGCGATAAATAGTTGGGTATGACTGGCAATGGTAAACTGCTCAATACTCCGTGAATTTTGCGCATGAAAATTTGAAAAATATCGTATCCTACTACATTTGACATAAAGAATCAGATGGAATCATCAAAAATAGGGGGTCATTTGAAATGGGCCTGACCCTTTAATGGTTGTCAGTTGCCATGGTTTATGGTTAGTTTGTTTATTATTTATTTATGTATTTATTTATTTATTTCTGCTCACTATTATCCCTTCCCTATCCTCAGTGTATTGTTCCCGAGCTATATGTTTAGTTGTGTTTGCCGATGTTTGCCGATCTCCTATTTACCATGATACTTATTTAGTGTGGTGCACGTTATTATCATTACTTTAAGCTCAACATTATCCTATGTTTTGTAGGTACATTAATTCCCCCTATATTAACTAGCGTAAGTTACGTTTTGTTTTAGCATCATTATTACAGAGTCCTTGACTAGATTTATCGAATGTTTTAGTAAGTACTATACCATTAATACTTGACACCTGACAGTGTTTCGCATAACCAATAACGAAACTCAAGAGTTGCGCGCGGCAACAGTTTGAGGGTGTTTCCCGCAAAAGAATATGATGCGCGTGGAAAAATTTTTTTTTCACCGTCTCTGGTTGCCGTTTTGGTGCGGGAAACACCCCCAAAACGTTGCCGGAAAGGTGCGGAAGCTGTGCGGGAAAAGCAAAAAGAAAGCAGCGTGTTTGATTCGAACCTACACTCTTGGTATCTACTTTCTCTAAACAGCGCCTTAGACCACTCGGCCACACAACACATTGTGAGACTTGTGCTTGCGGAAAAATATTAGTACAACAACTGCACTTACGGCAGATCCTCCGAGCGCTTTCAAAAACGTTGCCGAAAAGGTGCGGAAATGATGCGGGGCGCAACTTACGCGCCGAACCAAGAAAAGTGTTTCCCGCACCGGATCGGCGCGCATTTTGTTTCCCATTTCTTTGCGGCGCGCTTTGTGTCCCGAAATGGTGCGGCGCGCAACTCATGGGTTCTCAGTGAAAACACTAAACTACTTATTTTGTAGCCCATTATAGACGTCAAGTATATAGTAGTAGATCTCGTTGATATTAAGGTTGTTTTGCCACTTATTTTGTGTTTTTTTTTCCTAGAGTTTTATTATGTGCGTATAAATATCGAAATATCATGTTCAATGTCGCCTTCGATGAAGATCATTCTTACAAAACACGCAACATTCTTTTGCAACGTATTTAATTATTGCCTTATTTGTACATACTTTCCCTAGACCCTAGCCCGGTTAGTAAAAAACCTTGGTCCGTGACCGGGAAAGGCCCTTCTTTCAAGTGCTTGGCCAATTCTTCCGCCTGAGACTTCTCAAGAGCCTGAAGCACTGTGCTTTGTAGGCTTAGGTTGAGCCTGGCCAAAAAAAGAAAAGAAATAAAGGCCCGTCCCCTTATTCGCAGATCTCGATTTCTGTAGTGCAATTTTATGCGGCAAGATCACAGCGTCAAAATATAAATTACCATTTTTGTATTTCTATTTTTTCTGCTTATCAATCAAGTAAATTTCATGAAGTGTTGTAGAAAACGTCGGTAAACTTTAACTTTATAAAACAATTTCCATAATATTTGTAAATATTGTATAGTTGAGTATTCCAGATTAATATGACCGGGTATATGTTATTATTTTGCCTGCTCTCTTTATCTACTGCTCAACGCCCGTGGTATACAGCAATGGAATTCTTTGAGCCTGAACAAGAAATGTTCGCACCGCAATGCGAGCAAGGTAGTCAGTCGAGCTTTATGTTTATACTCTTTTTTTTTTTGTTTGTTACTTGAAATGAGTAATTGTAACATTCTCATTGGATATTTCTATTACTATTATATCAATACTTTTGGCTAGAAAAATTTCGCCCCCGTGCATATGCGTGATACTTAGCCGTGGACTGTAAACGTAAATATTGTATCAATGTAAGTATATTAGTGAATGTAATATTTCGAGGTTTAGAAGGTTTAAACCTGTATCTATGAGCCTCACAAACATGGTAGGATAAAATATATACTTTAGAGTGTTCAACCACTGAGGACTGTGCCACTGGGCTGAGCTGTTTCCATGCCACATCTGACAGCAAAGGATGTTGTTTGACAAGTAAGAGTTTATAGTTCGAGTTTTTTAATTGTCATATAATTTTGTGCCATAAGGAACAGCTAAATTCCAAACATGGTATTGCGGTATTTTGCACTTTTACTTTACTTGGTACTCACTTTGTACCTTGTACTTGTTGTAGTTTGTACGATCAAAAATAATTTTCTGTATTTTACATTTATTTCAGCTCTGAAGCCCAACGAAACAGGCTGCGTGGTAGATGATCAATGTAAAAGAGCTTGTGAGAGCACATTTTGTGATAAAACTCAACAACCGGCGAGATGCCTTTGCGAAAGGGGAAGGCACTTTCTATTCAACAAATGTTGTACGTTTTTTGAAGAAATAATTCGATAATAAGCCTGTATGACCTGGTTTACTTATCTTTTATATAGGTCAACGATAACAAATGTTTCATTGATAATATCACTCGTCATCTTGATCAACAGTTGACTACAATTTACCTGAAGTAAATTAATTTGATTGTATCCTACACGATTATTTTAAAACCGAGAAGAAACCGGATTTATTTCATAAAAACAATAAAATCAATAAATTTCAGGGAAAAAATGCCCTGATTTCGCTTTTCCGGATCCTCGGATTGACAATAAGGGATTCAGTTATTGTGAGCTGAAGACTGATCCAAAAACTGCGATGAATTACATGAGAAGGTTCAAGAGACAACTCCGATCTGCCTTTTGCTAATTACCGTATTTAATTATCTGATATTGTATGAACAAACACAGGTTGTGAAACAATGATGGTCACATCGAATCCTACTTTATTAACTCGCCGTGTCTTTAAAAGAGCATGAGCAAACTCTCTAGATCATGAATGTTTAAGCACATTACCGCATTTGTCACGCCCCTTCGCGCTAATTGGGCAATATGCTCTATTGGGCGTGGCAATTGCGATATCGGCGAATCAGCGCGAATGGGCGTGCCAACTGCGATGGATAGCTGTGTATGACTGCTCACGGTAAATTGCTGAATAATGAGTGATTTTTGCGCTTGAAAATTAGAAAATTATTGCATCCTACTATATTTGACATGGAGAATCAGATGGAATCATCAAAAATAGGGGTCATTTGAAATGGGCCTGACCCTTTAAAGCGAAATACCAGCCGGTTTTTGAAACGCATCTCAAATATCAGCATTCTTATGCAGTTAAGCTAAAAGGGGTCTATTGGGGTCTATTTTTTATTCAATTTATGATCATTTGCATATGAAGCAGAGGAAAGCAGGGAGTAGTCGATGTCCGGCCCGTATTTCGCGTTAAATGTGGGTGCTCGTTTGCTTAATTTTGACATAAGTCCTTTGTGTACTATCCTACATTTTCCTACAACTTCCTACGATACTGTCTTTTACGTCTACGAATTGTGATTTATATTTCAAACAACAACAATCTAGTAATAGTAATCCAAGTCCGGTTCATCATGATGGGTATTCTGTGTGTTTTTGGTGTTTTCAATTTCATTTTTTCCATAATAAATAAACAACTCAAAGTAATTCACATATATTTACTTCATAATTGAAGGACACAACATTCATTACATAAATTATAAATATAAATCACAATATTTTTCTCAATTATTTTTGCAATATCCACAAAATAAAAACATAGTAATGGCACAATTTCAACCCGTACTGATATATTGGGGGAACAACAAAAATGAGATCAATAATACACAGAGAATTCTGTTTTGCAGAGAGAGATATCAAATCTCAACATACTTTTTAATCCATATCTCTATACTCGTCCTACAAAGTGGTACAAAAAAGTCGGTCCATAAATATTTACAATATATAATCCATCAAACAAATTACCTACTACTAATTCAGTGGTAAGTAATAGAATGTAAGTTTGATAAAGATTTCTGCGTCTTGATTATCCTTTAATATTATTATATTATTAAACGTTGAGGTAAACTCCCCAATATACCAGATGGAAAACGATGAAAAATGTTGGGAATGCGACACGGGAAAACAGATCGATCTAAAACGAAAAGATAGATTGGTGTAAATTCACAGATACACCTCTTTTACTTTTGTGTTCCTTTGTCCAAGACAGTTTTCAAAGCGTCTTGCTTATGGCTTATTCCGCAAAGTTCATGAGTAGTTCGCGAATAATAATAAAATAAATAAATTATCCTACCTGTGCGGGTCTAACCGACTTGAAGTATGGCTTTGGTTGTATAGGCATGGGCGGCATGGGCATCATAGCCAGAAGTGGTATCCTCTGGTCCAAACCGTTACCGTTGCTACCACCGCTATCGATTTCCAGCTGCAATTTATAATATTAAGCAACTCATATCATGGTCTTCAAAGTAAAAATTTAAAGTCGCGCTTTTTTGCTTATGGACGACGAGCTTACTTCCTACTAGTTTATCTTTCAACTTGGAAACTGAAATTTTGGACCCTTCATAAAAACAGAGGTTGTTAGAAGCCACTTAAACTCGATGTTTATTGCCCTCAATTACCTTGTCATTGGGGTTATAAAAAAGAGGAAGTTGTGTACCATTGATTGTCATAATAATTATCTCAACTGATTCAAAAGTTCAGTTTAAAGACTTCAAGTGCTTTGCACATAATTGCTTCCGTGTTGCCCAATTAAAAGGGCGTAAAAGTAAGACAATAAAGAGTCAAGAACTTAAGAAAAATGGTTTTGACCCAAACTTTGCAACCATCTTCCGGCTTACGTCACAAGTAAAAATATGCCGTGGATCACGTGAACTTACGTCGGAAAGTATTTGATAATAATTAGCTGGTTACTTTACTTTTAACGAATTTTTTAAGATAAACTACGGTAAACTACGGTAAACAAGCAACTGTTCTTATTCCCACGTCAGATGGTCGCCACACGATTCTGATGTGCCGCGCGCTGAGAGTTAGGTGCACCGCATTTCTAGCCGCGCACAATCTGGCGTTCAAATATTTTTGACAAAGCCTTACCTTTACAGTACTCGCTTTCGATTTCTTCTTCTTTATCGAGTTTCTTCTCAGGACCCCGTCTCCTGTCTCATAGTACTGTATTGGGGCTTGACTCAGAACACGCCGGTTCCTTTTCATCAAGTAACCAACAGTGGCATACTCGACTAGTGAAGCGAATACTGAAAACTTATTGATTAAAGGGACAGGCCCATCAAAATAAACCTACATTTACGATACGTTCATAATGACTATCAAGCATTTTTATTACAATATATACAAACTAAATTTCACCATTATTCGCCCTAGACAACTTTTTTCCAATGCGCCCTGCTCAAATGTATACCATAAAACTGCAGATTTCAAAGCTATATATGCAAATTTTAATCGCATTATAATTTCACGATAAATTTGCATTGACGACAAGGATATTTGCGGCTCTACGGTATACATTTGAGCAGAGCGCATCGGAAAAAAGTTTTCAATGGCAAATAAATGTGAAATTTAGTTTGTATACATTGTAATAAAAATGCTTGATAGTCACTATGGACGTATCGTAAATATAGGTTTACTTTGATGGGCCTGTCCCTTTAAACGATTAAAGTGAAATGCTAGCCCCTTTGGAAATTTGCATATGATAAGCAAATCCTATGTATCCTATGCTAATTTTGTACGATTGCCGTGGACGATCGTACACAATTAACATAGGATACATGGGATTTGCTTATCATATGCAAATTTTCCAAAAGGGCTAGCATTTCGCTTTAAACTGTTCAGAGTCGATATGCGTTGGAGATAGCTTTGGAAAAACCCGCAGTTAGCGTAAAAACAATTGAATTAACTAATGATAAGAAAGAAAAGTACATTCTTACCGATGAAAAAACAAACGCCAAGAAAGATGTCCAAACTTTTCACGTAGCTCACCTGAAAGATGATAGTTATATAAAGGAAGTTGACCCGTAGCCGTAGTTTAAAATAACGTAAGGTAATTTTGGCTAGGATATTATCACAGATATTATCACACTACCAGTGATCAGAGTAGAAAATAAGCCACTAGGTATAGGTGGTGATTCTGACTCCGGATTCGTTTTAAAATATCATTTAATTCCAAACCTTTGGTAGACTCGAGTTCGTGCTCGTCATAAGGGTTGTCATGGTCAGCACGGTTGTGACACCTAAACGTTGGTTTGTCTACGTGGAAGAATTTTAAAGCGGCATGTCACGTTTGTGAAATGCGGATGACAACTGCATTCCAATGTATTACATGCATTTATATTACGGCCCAAGTGTGGCCCTTCTGGTACATAATTTACACATAATGCATGGAAAGACAGTCGTCGGGATGTGTTTCAAAAATCACTACACCCAGCCGCCCCCACTGCATATTTTAAAGACAATTGCCTATTTCAAAATATTTCCCCCGAAAATCGAAATCCTCCTGCAAGCCGTCAAATTTAAGTGCCTTTCACCTGAATGAGTAGCGGAAGCAATTGCAGGAAAACCTAGCTTTTAATTACTTTCGGAAATGCTACGTCCATGTCCGGGTGACGTTTTGAACTTGCAGCCGGAGACAAAATCGTTGAAAGGAGTGAGGCGGGGTTTATAAATGGACTCTATACTCTTTGGACCAGCCAATTGGTGACCACGAATTAGGGCCAATTTGCCCGCCCCAGAACACATTTTGAGTTAATAATAGTCGCGTTTTATTATGCAAAGCTAACCGTGCTCTGCCGAGTGCGCTAGATTGGGCGAGATACTCTGCCGCAGTGTGGGTAGCCGTGGGAACTTTTATGGATCACCGGATACTATTTACCTAATTAGCATATTAGGTTCCGGGAGTAATTAGACAATTAGCTTACCAATTCCGACTCTGGCTTGGACTGCTTCTCGGTTTAACCAGAAGGAAACCCAGGAGATGACCACTATCAGAGAAGAAGGGAAGTAAATTTGAATGAGAAAGAATCCAATATTTCTCTTGAAGGTGAAGTACGCAGTCAGGCGGGAATAGTCACCTGAATGATAAAAAATATTTTTTTTCATGTTAGCCGCGATGAGGTTACCTTTAGCGTGCTTATGCATATGGTGCACCAGGCGCATATGGTGCACCAGGCGCTCCACATAATTTCTGCCTTGTCAGGTGTGCGGAAGAACCGATTATCGGTGGATATATATGTAGAAAGATCACACAAAGAATTCAAGATATTTGGGCATGTAATATTAGTTACACAGCGGTCATTTGCCATAGGTTTGAGACCTTAGAAAGGAAATCTTATGATGGTAAAACCAACCAGTGCTCAGTGATATCGTCCTTTCAATGTGGTAGTGTTCTCCAATGGAGAAATGTGCCAAATGTACATTGGGATCGATAGTCATGGAATTTGTTTGATGCCAATGATATATGATGTCCTTTGTACTGTAACCGTAGCTCTAAAATTAGAATAATTAGTAAAATATTCAGAATGACTAAGAGGTCCGTCCCCAGCTTTAGTAGGTGATATTTCCAAATTCCTACCACTACTACTTTTGATTGGTACGCTTTTGCGCTGTGAATAGAACTAGCCCTCTCTTCCCTTGAGGGTATTCATATGTTTGAAGTTAGGGTACAATCGATCATTGCTTCATTTCAATTCAACTCTGATTACTCAAAATAAAGAAACAGAAATAAATTAGAACCTCGATTTCCAACGCACACACTTGCACATCCAGTGGAAACTGAAATAAATGTATAAATGCATAGAATAAATTAGGCAGGTAATTTTCTAGACTATAATTTGTCTTGAGAACTGTGATGTGTAATAGATATAGCATACTGACTATGAGACGTTCCCTGTTGCAAAACTATAAGAGGGAATGGTGCTTGCTCTTGCAACAACAAAAAACACTTAAAAGTGTCCCTCATTAACTTGAATTGAAATACGTACCGTATGCAGATTCATTGGACAATTAGCCGTAACCGTCAGCCTGAAATGGTTTCTATGTGTTACTTATATCTGTTTTCCAATTCCAATTCTCGTTGATATTCCATATTATACTTTATGAGAGAGACATAAGAAGGAGAGGTGAGAGGGAAAGGCAAGAAGAAACATAAAGGTAAGAGAAAGAGAATCATGGAAAGAGACAAAGAGAGAAGGAGAGAGAGAGAAAGAGAGAAAGAGAAGAAGAGAGAGAGAGAGAGATTTTCCATGTGCAGCACTTCATGTTGCGACTTATTCAGCTTTCGCATATCTGTTCCTCTTTTATATTACAAAATGAGCCCGAACCCCTTCTCCATTCATCGTGACTAATTCGTTTTTCGTCACTTTTTTGCACGTGAATGAAACGTCAAAAAAATTTAATTTCCTTTTATATTGTGAAGATTTTTGGAGGAAATTGTGAGTAAGAGTTGGACACGGAACTTGAAGTTGAAGTAGTTACTATTACGACAATACTAGCGGAGAAAGAAGGGAGCAAAGATCTGATTTTGAGATAAAAGAGAAATATCGTATAAAGTTTCATGAGAACACCAACATGTGTTTTTATATTTTAATTGAAATAAAACCTCTCACGTTATATTCTTCTGAAATTTCTGTTTACTCTCTTAGGTCCCTATGAACACAAACATTGTATGTGTATGTATAAGAGTTTTGAAAAATACATACATAAGTTGTGATTCTGGATGTTTTCGAAAACAACCCATCGTTGCATACGGTAAATCAAAAGGTGAAGCTCATTCCCACACTTATTTTCTTGTTAATTAAGAAAATAATTGTTTCCGTATGTAAACATTTATTTTATGTAACATTTTGAGATGTTTTCCAAACCTGCTAATACGAACTGGATCAAAAATCAAAAACTCTTTGTTTTCATAAATGCCCCTCACGATAAATGCTCCAACACGTTCAGGTTTCCGCAAAAAGAATACGTGGGTCGGGGAGAAAAAGCAAGGATATTAGCCTCACTATCATATTATTTATATGTCTTACGGGAGAATCACGTTTGCAGCTTGTTTCGCTAATCTATATATATATATATATATATATATATATATATATATATATATATATATATAATATATTTATACTTTGTAATCTGTAGCCACATCACCCAGGACCATCAATGCGGTCGAAAGTGACAGAATTGTAGCGCATATGCCAACTTATGTGGCATATCGAGCATGTGTGCACCATATGTAGTCTGTATGCTGTAGTAGTCTTTAGTCTACGACCCACGAAATAGAATTTTGAAATCACTTACCGTATACTTCTCAGCACATTTCCCTGACTATCAATCCGCAGAAATGAGTTGTGAGACGTCGCCTCGTGGAAAAACGATTTTTTCTCGTTGGGAAAGAAAGTGTCAGGCGTCCAGATACTTTTTACCATTTCGATTCCTAAATATTACACGTTAAATAACCGGGTAAAGATTACCTAGTTACATGTAAGTTGAAGTACTGAATAAGCAACCGAAGCCTGCTTGTGCGTAAATCCAAAATATGGTCATAATAGTGCGATTACACCGTCGGGTAAATCCAAAATATGGTATAATAGTGCTATTACACCGTTGGAGAAGCCACATGAATAGGATCTGTACCAGATTCACAAAAGTAAAAATAAAGACAATAGTGTGTTCTGACCGATAGTTAGCGATGATTGTGTATCACTTTGAAATGCGAGCCGAGGGTCTCTCCATATCTGTCGGAGGTACAAATCGACTGTGTAGTCCTTAATTACATAATTACACAATTTAAAAACCACGGGATTATAATTACTCTAATGCTATTTCCCTAATTGCTCGAATGATCTAATGGTCTTCTAGGTTAACTGTTATACGGGAGAGAGCCCTTAGAGAATCTAAGCAAACTATCTTATTGTAATCTGCGGTCTTAAATTAGATAATATTTTTTTAAGATCTTTAAAATACAAGTAAGTAAGTAGAAATTTATTACAGAAAAACATGCAAACCCACCATTGAAACTTCAGAAATGGCAGAAATTGTGGTAACGTGCGCAGTGACATTCACTTCAATGGGAGGACCTGGAAATATGTTGATGTTTCGTGACTTTATCATAAAGAAAGTGTTGCAGCGTACTTCAGTCATTATACACCTAAGTGCCTTTTTGATGGTCGGAAAATTTATGACAGAAGTAAATGTTGGTGAAAACGGCCTCAAGGATTGTCATAGTTTTGTTGAACAATTACCATACTTATTACAAAAGTGACTGGGCCTCTTTATTTGCTTTATTTTCAAATTCAAACCCCAGAGGTACATATTCATCAGTAAAAAATCCAGTTTATCCATGCAAATCTGGAAAAGTCCTTGACATTCTCTATCACCGATTCATTTCAACCCTTTCGTACGTATATTCACATGGCCGCATAAAATTCAATTTGTTCATCGTTCAAAGAGATGAATTGCATCAATTTCCGAACTCTTTTCGTGAAACTGAGAAAAGAAAAGTTGATAACGTTTTCCAACTTATAGTGAACATTTTGCAAAACTTTTATCTGATTTTAAGACCAGAAAGGCTTGAAACGTACCTGAGCCTTAGGATTCTAATATAATTATGCAGGTTTTCTTGGAGAAAATTACAAAAACGAGCTTTCTTTTTACAAAGGTTTACAAAGTTTAGTTCAACGCAGGTCTTCTTATTCCCGTACATAGGTGGCTCATTGTATAATTTAGCGGAGTTACAAAAAACGTGTCTTTGCACCATACATATCATAAACATTTAATGATTTAATTACGCACATGTATCCAAGCAAACACACATACGCATTTCTTTGCTTTTTGGTTTCTTCTAATATAAGGAGTTGAAGTCTGCGTAAACATATTGTGCGTCAGCACTAGCAGTGCTTGGAAACATTTATATTGAATGTAAAAAATCCCTGCAGTCATCCGTAAAGTAAGTCATAGCTCACGGTTCCTATGCTGAATTTGATTTCCCGCGAAAAAAGGTGTCACGTCTCTAGTAAGGAACCCCCTATGGTTAGCCAAGCGATTTTTGAACCCTTAGTTTATATGATCAGTTAGGGCGTGACGTTAGTCACCAAGTTAATGAACCGTAACTTATATCCACTTTATATACATCAAACAATATATAAAGTAAATCTATGGTTGCATCAAAAATGAATAAATAAAGTATTCGTCGGAAAGGATGAAAAATCACCAAAAACGCATTGACTCACATCTGAAGTTAATATTAATATTTCCCCGCACACATGGCAAAAAAATTTATTCATTTTGAAAAACACAATTATTCAGTCCATTCCTTGTCAGAAAATTCCCCAAACTTTATTTTTGATGCTGACTATTTCCAAAGCGAAGAAATTAACACAGCGCGACAAGCACTATTGAATTTGGACTACGATTATCTAGTTTAAAATAGAGAAAGCTTTGATTTTGAAAGTGGATTCTTGCCTTTTTAAATTAGATAAATAGTGTTCCGGGATAAATAAAGGGAAACGCTTGGGGAAAAATACATTTAAATGTACACGATTTACCCAGAAGGCTGGAACGCACTGCGTTATCATTATTCTTAATCGCAACGGTGCAACGTTTAGTATTTCGGAGTCTTTTGGCTCTGTGAAAAAGCTGTGAAAAAAAGAACTAGAACATAAACAATTCTCCGAAAGGGGATGGTGATACAATTGTTGATTACTGTATCTCCAGCCTGATGATAATTAGGCAATTAGTGTACTGTACCTCCATATCCTGGTCGTATCCTCCTATCGTGGCTTGCAATCAACTTATCCAACAATTTGCTCACGTTCGACTCGAGTTTAGTATTGATTACTTCGATTGGCCTAAATTAAATGTATCGGCTTAAAAAAATATATATGGAGAATAGTTTAAGTTTTACAAATATGGTCAACTGCTGTATTTATTAATAAAAGTTGAATAAAATACAGTATAAAAAAATACTTACGCATTTGTCTTCTCATTGCTGTATTTGTACTCGATTTCTTTGTCAGATTTAGTTTCCTAAAAATAAATCCAATGTTAAAGTAGTATCATTGACAATCATTGTAGAGTTTACTTACTAATAGGTACTATACTATAGTTAATATTATAATTAATATGTGAGCAAATTGTTAAAACACACTCAAAAACAAAAGCATTCAGTTAGTGTCATACATGCAACACTTTAGCATTAGATAACCTCAGGAAACATTTTTCTTTTCACTAAAAACGAGTGTCACACTTTTGTATACAAAAACACTGCAAACCACGCATAACGAGGATAATATACTTCGGTAAACCCAGTGTATGAGTGTAATAACACGTGGTTTTCAAAAGCATGCTGACTGCATCCCCATGAGCAAATTTCAGAACCCGTCTGCACTTGAAGAACATATAAGGGAACATAATTTGCATATAATACATGGTAATGCAGCGGTCATAAGCTTCACAAACCACGTGTCATATCGCTTTAAAATGTACGCTGAGCTTACAGAAATAAAACAGGACTTTGCACGCGGGTGCTTACCGTTCTATAATCATAATACTCTTCTGGTAACTGAAAATTGTTGTCAAACATTTTTCTTCAAATAAGAGCACAGTTAGTTAGTAAGGTGTCCCAAGTAAGCTACAGTAACTTGCAAGGAAAACAAGCGAATTATCGGTTATAATATAGTGATTGTGCCGTGTGTGACAAACAAAACTATCTGCATATGTATGAGTGAACATATATATTATGAGTGGGCAAGTGAAATTACAAGTGCAACTTAACAACTTAACTTAAAATGCATAAATATTAATAAAATAAAAACTACGATAGCTCACCGAATTACTGAACTCCTCCGGTACCGTAGCAGCCAGTGAATGGTGTAGTAATAAAATGACAACAGATAGCATTGCTATCCAATTAGGAAGCACTTGAACTCTTCGTCCATAAACCACTCTCACATTGGTAGAAATCTTGCTGTGATCAGCATTTTTAGCCTGCCCGTTTGAATAGATACTGCAGCTTGTAACTGGTTCCAAATCAGAATAAATAGCTGCACGGTTATGATTAAAATAAGAAGTCCAATATTGTAGTTTATAGTCTCTGTATTTTGTAGTTTGTAGTTTGGAGCCAAGGCTCCGCCCAGGCTGGGATCGGCCGGCCTTCCCGTGTCCGGATATAGTGTGAGTGCACATCATTTTGGAAGAATAAGCGCTTCCTCCGGAGGCCACGCCCACTTTCACAAGCAAGGTTCGAACATCAAAGAAAAGCCTGAAATAAACAAAATAAATATATTTAAAGAAATAAAGTTATTAATAAAATGGTTTGCGCGAATATAGAATACTCACAATAATAATGAAAATGATCAGAATTAAAATAAAAGTAATATAAAAGAAATAGCAGTCTGTACATAAATTTACGGACAAGGTATAAGATCCTAGTTTACGCAACAGTTATAACATATTTCTTTCACGCCAACTAAAAGCCGCACATTTTGCAAACTCTTTCTTTGCACATCAAAGTCTTAATTTGTCGTAATTTTTAAAAGTCAAGCGACCAAAGACGCATTACTTCTACGTGAATGAAGAAAGAAAACAAAGATTAACAATTAGAAGGATTCCGCACGATGAAAATAGAAGACGGAAACTGGGCAGGTGGAAAAAATACTCAATAATAATAATAATAATGTATTACACCACAAAGGTGCGCACAAACATACATAATTAAGACAATAAATACAGTTAAGAGAGAAAAACGGTAATAATAAGGGACATAAGGTACATGTGTAAAGGTAAGCGAAAATGCTGGGGCATCGAACAAAGGTAATAATATAATTATATGCTATTCGCCAGAGAAGGCAAATAAGTTACCCTGCAACTGTCAAAGTCAAAGTGACTATAAGTAAAAAGTCCCTTTGAAAAAACGTCTGTATTTTTTATCCAAAACCGGCAAATCATTGCAAGAGTCTTAATAATTTCCACTTTACATAAGTCACAGATTCCCACATGATCTAAATATAGAACTTTAAGCGTTTGATTCTTGAAGGATAACAATTTCCCAGAGTAATTACTATTAAAGTATTGAACTCATGGTTTTTGGTCAAGTTCAAGGTCACTGGCTAAAGTTTATTATGCTAAGCAGGCATAGTTTGATGGATAATTTCCTCGGTTTCAAGCCTTAAAGCAGTATTGTACCTACTTTGGAAAATTTGCATACGATACGCATCCTATGCATATTTGGTGCCGGAAGCTTACCGGACGGGCACCAAAAATTTGCATAGGACACATATCATATGCACGTTTTCCAAAGTAGGTACACTACCACTACGGCTTTAACTGAACCATGCGCAGTTGAAACGTGCCTAACATCAGATTCAAATGCAAAAGTTGTCTCTTTTCTGATTAGAGGACTATTCTCTTCCTAACGTTGTTTTCATGAAAAAAGTTGCACACTCAAGTGAAATTAGAAGGAGAAACTGAAACTCGACGAAATTCAATTGTACGGTGGAGTGATACAAACATACACGTGGGCCACTTAAAGTTGGAAGCAAAAAAAAAAGGTTTTCAAAATTAAGGCACTTAAGTGGGTTCCTTGTAGTTACGAATATATTAGTTTGAGAAAAAATATGGTTCTTCTAGGAGCGAAAAGTTATTTTGAAGCTCGTCAGAAAATACATTGAACTGAGCTACATTTTTCCTCGGTGAATGGGTCTTTGAAGTCAGCTTTTTTGTCTGATTTCTTTCAAGTTCTACATAATATTCGGATAAGAAAAACACAAAGTATGTATCTAAATAAAAGGGACAAAAGGTGTCCCTTTCAGTCACTAACATTCGGCAGTATTCAAGGTATAATACATTATTCCCATAGAGTAAACTTTCAAAGAAACGAGTTTGAATGTTTTCGGGTCCACGTCTGGAGTTTGTTTAAATTCCACTCTTTCTTTAGAAATTGAAACCCGTCTGCGCCCACTTACCTTCATAACAACACGAAACTCAAAGAAAAGAAAAGAAAAGTGAAACTAGAAATTCAAAGGAAACCCCTACTAAGATAAGAGGTCATACATCAGAGTTGTGGCCTTTAGTTGAACAAAATACATTTCTAATTAATGACAGTCGTTAGTGGTAAGGTAACTCTAAGAAGCTGAGTAATTTATGAGTGGTGCTTAAGTTAGATACGAATATACGCCTTAACTTAGTGCGGGCGTATTATTTTCGCCGACGTTAAATATTTTTCCACTGCTTACGAATGCCTTATTATTAGTCATAGGATTAGGATAACATATTGCTTGCGTATTAGAAGCGACTATTTTTGAATGTTTTCCCTCGTTTGTGTGACTAGGATTCAATAAGCTGCACGTAACAAAGCTTCTTTCAAAGAAAGCAGTATGGTATGAAATTATGAACGATTACAGTATGTCTCTAATGCACTTAGCCTCGATCTCAGTCCAGAGAAGCAAGCTTCCCTCTGGCAGAGGCTTCCTGGCGTAACAAAAGCGGTATACAGGGTGGTCCAATAGTTTTAAACCCAGGAAGAAATTTTTTCGAAATTGAATAATTTCATGAGTTTTCATTGAAATGATGTGATATTTTGCACGAAGGTTCGTTATACTGTTATCTAAAGCGTTGCAAAGTATCATATTGATAACTTTTCTGCTCGCTGAATAATGATGCCGGAAAGCGAACATGTCAGCTTGATAAAATTCGGCCTGAGGAACGCGCCTCGGGTATCCTTCTTTCAGACGAGCATTATTTACGAACCAGCAGGTCTACAGCCACCAAAATCGGCACATGCTTTGCAAATCGGTCCAGGACGCCAACGGAGACGAAAGAGTCGTACGTCCGGTCGTTATCGTCAGCTGGACGGCTGTGACGTCGACGGAAACGACCTCACGGGTATTTGCGACTAATTGCGTCGAAATGCACAGTCAAAATTATCTACAAAACGTGTTGATGATCTCTTTACTTCCACGGAGCAGTAATTATTGCAATGGAATACAGTTGACCCTCAAACAAGACGCAACATCATCTCATGAGTCGACGATCGTGTAGGGCCGTTCTCGTGCCCGTGTTTTCTGGATTTGTAGCCATGCGGAATATCAGCAGTATTCGTCCGAACTGAACTCTTCCGACTTTCGCACCTGGCCACACTTGGAGGGGAAGGCCTGCACCTTGTATCACACAAATTTGACCTCACTCCGTACTGTCCTTGCGAAGTTATGGGCTGAAGTGTCGCCAAATACCTGCGTTCCACGGAGGGCTCGTTTAAGAAGCATCTGGAGGACGGTGTGAAGGAATAGGAGGGATATTTTGAAAACTCTATTTGTTTTATACTGCAAAACATTATAACGCGTTGATTAAAACGTCTTCCGGAATCGCGTGTTCATTGCGTCAATATTATTGTTTTGGCGGTTGAAATGCCAGGGTTTAAAACTATTGGACCACCCTGTACAAACTCGCAAATACGACTGTGTGATGCTATCACACAGTTATGCCCTTACCTGTTTAGCAGTTATTTAACACAGCAATAAAGAAATAAGTGGGAAACACACATGAGACAGCTTATGGTTAGATTTAGACCCACATAAGAAGGAAGAACTAATTCAAGATTCGAAAAGCGCCTGCCCCACATTTGTTAGGGTCTAACTACCTCTCAAGAGATGGAAATTATGCAAACTGTAAAGATTTTATTTTAAGTTGTCGTAGAACTGATAGAACCTAGCTAATAGTGCACAAGTTTTCAGATGCAAGGCAAATTCCCTCATAACAAAAAATGTGCAACAGATGTTGTATATAGAAGCGCTACGATTTCCCGCTTTCGGTGTATTTTACGCAGAGTTAGTTACAAATGTCTGAACAATAATGTATGTGATAAATGTGAAGCCCTTATGAAGTATGGGTCCATTCGGGGTGCAACACTTTGTAAGTACCTTAGGGAAGGGGGAGGGGCTTGGAAGAGGGCGTTCATTCAAAATCTCTCCCTATTATTCTCTCACCATCTCCTCTCTCTCCCTTCGTCTCTCTCTCTCTCTCCCTTCGTCTCTCTCCCTCTCTATCTATCTCTGAAAGAACCCTCTATTCTAAAAAAAAACGCAAAAAAAAACAAGTGTTTTGGGCTTCATTGAAAATCTTAAACAATAGACGATGAGGTTGAATCATTGAATTTGTAAAAAGTGTGTGCATGTCTGACGATTCGAAGCGTCGGCAACTTATTTGAGATATGCCACGAATTATTGGAATTTTAGTTTAGGACCAAATCCACAAGATTAAAATCATGTTGTTTGAACGCGTACCACGTGCACATAAAGGGATCAGTGCAACAAACATCATTGTAAAAAGACAGTATGTCATAGGTCATAGTGCTAATGAAGGGCCGGCTTCAAATACAAGATATTCTTCATATTGCAATAGACAAATAATATGATTGAAACATTACAAACCAGAATAAGAGATGGAAATCTTTGAGAAAGTGATATTTTTTATAATTATTACCAGACAGCTATCGCCGCCTGAGGCGACTACACAGGGCTAAACGTTGGCATGCTTATATCAAATGCCTGAAACGTAAAAAGAGTAATGGCACACTAATTTTCGTCTCGTTCACACAAAATGACAAAATCTTCTCCTTTATGTAATAATAATTTAATAATTGTTTGTAATCCTGGGACTAAGTTGGTCATGCCATGCATGCTAAACAAAAGAAATTATTATTATTTTCCCACGACAAAAAAAAACGAAAACAACACGGATATGTAGTGAACACACTGATTATCCTACATTGTGTAAAAAATCAAACGTAAGATGTTTTTCTTTATGAGCATGATAAGTCTGTTATAAAAGAACAAAGAAACGGTTTGCGCTTTTGCAGTAGTCATTTAAAATAGAAAAGAAAACTATTTAATCCTTTTAGTTCTTGCATCAACTGTGCGATAGGCAGCAGCACGTAAAAATACCCATTAATTTTGACTACAGCTAACTATACTTGATTTTACATGGGTTTATTTACAACTTCCATGCATGGGTTTATTAACATACAGTGAAATTTTGATATTTTTTCATGCATGAATATGGTGTGGTCAGATCAAAGGAGTGTTTTGTCATGCATATATTGCACATCATATATTATAGAAGATATTGTTAGATATGTATACATATAGTCAAATGCCCATAGGGGGCTTCTGTCCTTTTCCTACCACTATTCAACGGAGACGTAAATTTTAATTAGATTTTTTTCTCTCTACAATCTGACCAGCTTTTGGATTTTTGGATTTTCCAAAGATGGGACCTCAATGACTCCCTTATAAATCACATAAAAAAAACGGGCAAATTCTCGACATTTATAATTAAATTCGAAAAAAAAACGTGTTGATGAAATAAAGACTGAAACAAACAGACCAAAAAGATGTACACAACCTTCAGCATTTGTATATATAGCTAAAAAGAATGTAGAAATCGAAAGGAAGAAAATACACTTCATAGCCCGTATTCTCGGGTCGACGGAAACGTTCCGTTTGGGAAATCCTTTGTATGCAAATTTCTCGACTATCTAGACTAGCTGGAGGAAAAATTTGCATACGAATGAGCTCCCAAACGGAACATTCCCATCGACCCGATAATACGGGCTCATAAGTAAAAATATAAATATAGCACAAATAATAACAAACAAAAAATAGTTATCTTGGCCTTGGCAAAGAAGGATAGACGCCAGTCAGAACCATTAAAACCAAATGGATGAAAACAAATTCCCCAACAAATTACCCGTTTTCCTTGGGGTTTAGAGATGAAATTGAAAAAAAAACCGTTCTAGAAATTATCAGGTATTTACGAAAGCTCGGAACTTAGGCCTCATACTAGAAGCTTTGGTGAAGATTTCTGAAAGGGGCAATGCTCACGATAGAACCACTGCATATGTGATGTTTCGCATATAATTTACCATCAGTAATCTTATCATATCTTCAAAATAAACTTTCTCTAGCACCCAACTTTAAATTCCATTACGTAAAGAAGAAGACCAGAAACCGTTTAATTTAATTAATTGGGGCAATTTGGAAGCCATTAACCGGCAATTAAAGTGCAATTTTGTGAATTTTAGACGCACAAAGGAAGGAAGAAAGCAAACGATGAAGAGAACCTAAACTGGGAAAAATTCATGATTGTGGGAAGATGCGACTGCACCGGAGGGGTTGAAGTTCAGGTATAAACTATAGGAATACAAAATGTGGTCAACCTTTCAATTGCCTTATAAACTTACAAAAAAGGCACTTTTAAAGCGGTTCTGCACGCTGTCTGTGCGACGAACACGTTTGCAACTGCACTATTTCGTTGCATAGCATAGGCTATAGGCTATAGTATGCTTTTCGGAACATAATACAACATATAATTTGCATGTGATACGTGACTGAACCGCGGTTAATTGTCTCAACAAAAAAAAAGAAAACACAAAAGATAAAGGTTAATGTTGCAATTCATAGAGAAATATCGAACACACAAGCTGGAGTTGATGCTACAATACTTTCTACTATGACATTTGTTTCCGAGCTCGGCCCGCGGAAAAACCAGCTAGTTTTTTACTAGTTTCCTACTAGGCTTTTTGTCGGAAAAAACTCGGAATACGAAAGTTTGTCGGAAAATCCACAGGAAAAGATCGGAAACGTACAAACAGACTGCTCCCGAGCTCGGCCCGCCTATTTTCCGAGCTCGACCCGAGAATCTTCTCGGAGAATACTCGGGAAATAGGCGGAAAAAGCTCGGAAATGCAAAGTTTCTCGGAAAATGCTCGGGATTCATTAACGGAGTACATCTACTTCTACTTGGTACGTTGAATGATAGACATATTGAGAGAGCAGCAAACCGTGGAGGCGCAGTTCAGGAAATTATAGAGTTATTTAACACGGAATAGCACGTAAGGCTGTACAACTGCTCCATGTACTATATGCAAATTCACTACCCGTCTTATCCAGAAGCGCACCAATTGAAAGCAATTCGCGTGCAATACATAGGCACATTTTTCGCAAACCACGTGCAATATCGCTTTAAAAACTCACGTTGAATAAAATAAAAGTTCAAAATCGAGGAACTGTCAAAGTCCTTCCCGTTCTTCTCATAAATATTTCTTTCCCAGCGGTTATTATTCGAACGCAAGGGACTGAGTACTTACGGTTGGGTGCACAAACTCTTAGCACATCATTTTACGTTGTTCTTGTCTGAGTTTTGGGGAAAAACGTAGAAAATGAGGAAGGATAAAGAAGAAATACGTATATGTGCTTTAGTTGATCGGAGTTTACCTCAATAATAAATATAAAGGGTATCGGATGGAGAACACTTCATCTTTCTTTCTAATATTCTGCATCATTGTCATTGTTTAATGATAATGTTGTTGCTAATAATGCTCAAAATAACAACAATAACTCCTTTGTTGGATTTTATCATTTTATGTGTCAATGCAGTGCGCGGATGTGTGACATATCAATGAAACAAGAGAAACGATGCGAAAATATTATGTGAAGGTAGTTTTTCACCCTCCTATGTTTGAAAATGTGTTATTCATAAAAGCAACGGTGGTTGCGTTGACATGAATGAACTGAGCAATTGTCTGGCTCATGCTAATTATCTTCAAAGTCTGCAAAACAATCCGGCCACTAATTGAGGGAAAAACATAATTTTAGATCAAAGTTTTCTACATTCTACGGCTAAAAATTCTTCGGAATCTACCATAAACCACTGTGGACCCATAAGCAAGCTATACATATATGTAAAAATGTATCTACAACGAACTCCGAAATTTTTTAGTAGTTTATGGTAGTTCTACAGAATTTCGGGATAGTTGTGGTTTGTAGTCGGGGAATTATTTCGGTTTTTACTTGTCAGGTTGATTTTCGATTCAATCAGAATTCCATGCTGCTTCGAGCTATCACAAAATAAAATGTCGGAAACAGATATAAAAAAAGTTATGTGGATAGGAGGATTGCATTTTTTTCTTGGTTTACCAGAAAATATGAGCCGAATTAGAGTCAAATTCAAATTAGCATTAGGTCCACTGACGAAACTTGGCGTGCAAGCCGCGTGACAACGGCGTGCAGCGTGCACTTGCGTGCAGCAAAAATTCGTGCGACAAGTAAAAACCGAAGTTTACCCGTAGTCGGTTTTATCCAAGTAGTTACTTTACGCGCCTGCAACATTCTCATACAAAAAGAAAAAGTATCTACGTCGTCGACGTAAGCATGTAAAAACGCTCACGTGAATCGTAGAAATACTCGCGAAAAGCGGATTCGCTCAACGTCGAAAATGAATAAACAATGGCCAACGTTTTATGTATTCAGTATTCGGGCACTCTCCGTGTGATTCTCTCGAAAACACGTTGAAGAGACGTTGCTAGAGACGACAGAATACTGAATTGTGTTTTAAAATCATCGGTGAAGAGTTGAAAGGCGGGAGACAGGACCAAAATGACCTATTCTATTGAAGGAAAAAGAACAGCGATTTGTGATCAGAAAGAAGCAGCAAAAAGTGACGAAAATACACGTTGTGGTGTTGAGGTTTCTTGTATTTTTAAATTTAGTGCGGTATGACGTGTGGTTTGTGATTAGGCGACAGTATTTGCATGTATTATATGCAAATTATGTGCCGGTGTGTGCCAGAATGACCGAGATGGACATAAAGCTTACATATAATACATGAGAGTGCAGTAATCTGTAATCGTCAATGAGCTGTTTTTGAAATCGAAAGCTGGAGTTCAAAGTGCAATTCTAAAAAAGTTTATAAATACAGAGGAAATCAACAGATAAAACAACAATATGAACGCGTATAAATTAATCACTTACAAAATGAAATGGAAACAAAATTAGTTAGCACATCAACTGTTTCATAATTTCAAAGTTCGGAAAACCCAAAATAATCCCAATTGAAATCAGTGATATTTGTATTGTAGCTGCGAAACTATCGGTTAAAAATAGGATATATTTATTGGGGGCCAACGACTGCCAACGAGGCATAAGGACAAATGGTGCTGAGAGTCAGAAGCCTTGCACTTACTTCGACGCCGTTTTGAACCTAAACGTCTATGTCTAAACAGTTACTGACTTGTCAGCAACATATCTCTGAGTGGGAGTGGAGGGAGGGGATAGAATATTGAAGTGCCCTCTCCTTACTGATGAACTGTGTATCCATTTCAAGTAGCAATTCCCACTGGGAATACTCGTTTTCAAGTTCACTGACCGCCGTTCCGAAGGCAAAAACAAGCACTGGTCAATCTCATAGGAATAGTTACATGATAAATTTAATCTGGGAAGAATTTGAACTACATACGACTATTTTAGAGAGAGAGAGAGAGAGAGAGAGAGAGAGAGAAAGAGAGAGAGAGAGAGAGAGAGAAAGAGAGAGAGAGAGAGAGAGAAGAGAGAGAGAGAGAGAGAGAGAGAGAGAGAGAGAGAGAGAGAGAAGAGAGAGAGAGAGAGAAAGAGAGATCTCTCTGACCAAGTAACCGACTTCGACGAAGTACAAATGTACAATTTGTAAAACGTGAGGAAGCCTCTCCAACATGTCTACTCTATGATTCTAAAAATATTTTTCCGCTTCAGAGAGCTCCTTTTCGTCTGTGTAAGTGAGCCACTTTTAGTTCCTGAATAGTTAATAAGAAGGATGTTTCCTAGAAGAAGAATAAAAAGGAACGTGGCATGTTTAATCTTTATATGGCCTTAATTTTAGCCTTCATGATTAGTTTCAATGTAACCTGGCATTGGTCAACCGAAGGAAAGCTAAAGAATTTAAAGAAACCACCAAACCGCAACCCAAAACTGCGACCCATACGCATTGAAAAGAGCATAGCCGCAAGTCATAGCTACCTACAATAAACGAGATTGGAGGGCATGAACGATGTAACACTACATCGAAAATGAAGCAGTGACCCAAACTACACACCATAAGTTAGTTCATAGTTCATACCATACTACAAAATACAAAGATCCGATAGTATGTTCCTGATGGGCACTATGACTATGTTATGGTGGCAATGGTAGTCATTCATGCGAAATGCCCTGGGCTCTTCATGCTGAACTCCCAGAGGAACAATCCGTTCGTCTCTGCAAAAATTAAAGATGTGGGGTCATGGACAATTCTTTTTATAGAAACGTGGAGGATGTAGGATATTAATAATAATTTATTACACCACAAAGGTGCTCACAAACATGCATAATTGAGACAATAAATACAGTTAAGACAGAAAAACGGTAATAAGGGACACAAGGTACATGTGTAAAGGTAAGCGGAAATGCTGGGGCATCGAACAAAGGTAATTAGCCGAGCACTGTAAACTAGGCAGCTGGACACTATCGTCACTAACACACATAAGCGTGCACAGACCCAGGGTTACTGTAGCTTTTAGAGCCACTGAATAATATGTAAGCGGTGTGGAAACGGCGCGCAATTGGCAAACTTGCCGGACTTAGCAAGAGCTTTCGCGTTGGATGGATCGCTTTTTTATGTAGCCTACTGTACTTGAACCACATAATTGCAGTTTGTTTTCTTATTCTTAGCACCTTGGAAGCGACTGCGACATAAACAAAACTGGTGTAGATGATACAGTTTTTCAAAGACTTTATTCGGATAAATTTGTCGGCCAAAATTAACCTGCCATAAGCTTAACTCTATCCCCAAAATCGTTCATTTCACTCTTAAACTACATGAATATTGAGGTATCTCATAGAAAATTATAATAATTACAATTAAATTTTAATTAATTATGATTTAAATCATTTTGTGAAGAATGGCGAGACCTGCCGACGAAAGCGACTGAATACTCCGTCTGAAACGAATTCGTTGAAAATATTTCTTACATAATATGATACATAATAGGATATGAGTTACAGGACTTATATAACAGCATATGGTATCTTACCGTATGTAAGCACACTGTTCGCCTTTTTGTATAATTTTCTACTTTTTAATATTTTATTCGGAATATATTAAATACCAGACGGATATCGCCGCCTGAGGCGACTTTCAAGGTTTAAAATGCAGGAACAGTAAGCACATTTGTGTGAAACGTTTGCAACGTATCCAGAAAAATAATGAAATAAGATTCGGATTTCGCTTGCTCATGGCTGGGCTCCGATTCTCTTTTTATAGCCTCTTAGATATTCTAATTTTCGTTTCGTTCACACAAACAAAAGACCAAGTAAACTCTTCTCCTTTATATAATAAGATTTCAAAATCGGCAACATTTACTATTACCTGAAGAATCCATTTTGTTTGTGTGGAACCAAAGCGCCTCTCGAGGGCATCGAGTTGTCCACGGGTGCCACACCAACTAGTTTCTGAATATTTTTGATAATTGATAATTGATAATCTTGGTTAAACTATTAATTGTAAGTTCAAATCGACCTTGCAATACTTTTACATCAACAATAAAAAGACCCAAGAATAATACAAATCACAATCAAGCCGACATAGCATCAGGAAATTATTTCAGAAAACAGGTAATCAAGAAAACGCTTGACCTATTGATTAGCTAGCCCAAGGCTGTAATAAAATGAATGTACCTGTTTCTCTTTATTCGCCAATTTATCGCGGATAGCTTTCATTTGGAGCTCATCCATTTCGGACTCGGCGAAGTACTAAAAGTAAATAATGAAATATATTAATATTAAGCTTTAATCTTAAGCTTTAACCTTTAAATTTTTAAAAACCCTTTGAAAGCACTAAAGCTAACGCTTGCACTAATCATCAATAATTCCCATTTTCGTTTGGAATAGTATGCTCAACACACGGCGTATACAAATATCTATCATTTGCTTTACCATATATAGCTACGTCACTTCTTATTGCACTAATTTATTATATTTATTAAACTGCGCTTACATTTGGATACATTTTTGGATGTGCTTCTGAGTGGATCTCCTCAAGGTCTTGCATTGGATGACTGCTCGGATACAATTTCACCTAAAACAAACATTATTTTTTTTGTAAACACAATTCATAACAAAAACGACTAAAACACAGGAACAGGACAGCGGGGCGTGACAGAACTTTACAAACAATCAGATAAAGCGAATTTTCAAAAAAAAATTGATTCCATTGAGAATAAACTAATAAACCATAGTTTAGATGTTTGGAATGCTCGACATCTTTGGGCGATCCCTCCTGACCTTAGCCCGAAGACGTCGAGCAATTCGTCAGCTAGAACTCGTCGCCTGTGCTCAGGACCTCTGCGGAGCGTGTCATAGGGAAACTTTGAATTTGAACTCCCTTGAATAAAGGCTCTTGAAGCGTAAGTTATTTATTTATTTTCAGTGATAATTCACCTGAATGGTCGGGTTGACTTTGTCCTTGGGTTTGGAGCGCAGGTTCATTTCGAAAGCACCAAGACTCTGAGAGGTGAGACATTGATCGAGAACAGCATTCCATTGCTAAACAGCAGTTTTCAAATTTATATGCTGCATACGTAGTGACGTAGTCTTAATTGATTAAAGGGAGATACCAGCCGGTTTTTGAAACACATCGAGTACACCAGTATTCTTATGCAGCTTATGCTAATGAACATAAATTAGAATAAAAATCGAGCTAAATTCGAGCAAACTAGCATAAATACGTAAGAAATTAGTTGTCCACGATGCGTTTCAAAAACCGGCCGGTATTTCGCTTTAATTGATTATCTAGCAATCTGAAGGCGACTGTTTTCAGCTGAAATTCAATTAGCCCCCTGGTATTAGAGCCCTGTATGAAACATATTTTTTTTTATGTAAAATCAGTAGAGATGAAAAGGAATGTGGAATGTTTCCTGAGCAATGGGCCGCAACACAGCACTTTTTTATCCGCTACTATGCGTAGTTACTAGCTCGCAACGCGAATTGCTTATTTGATTAACAAAGACTGATGAAATAAAGATTATGTATGCGTATCGAAAATATCTCGTGACTCCGCCTCTCAAACATAGTTTGGTGTATCCCTTTTGATGTTTTGGCGTTGTTCACTTACTTAAAATATACATATCATCATATCTATTAGGGCGCATTCGAGTTGGACATTTCCGGAAAAGAAAAAGAAAACTTTTGGTTCGAGATGGATTTCACCAGAAAAGAATGCAATTGCCACGCATACACATGCAAATGATCGATTGATTTTAGTTTCAATTACGGTACATTTGCATTTTCGACAATTATTTTGCATGTATTATTTTTTTTCTTTTTTTTTTTTTTTTTTTTTTTTTGGTGTCCATCTCGAACCACTTTTTTCTTTTCTTTTCCGGAAAATGTCCAACTCGAATGCGCCCTTATAGCCTCACTTTACCTTATGAACATCGTGAATTCGGGCGGATGGTTCACATTTTGCAGCAACACTCGCTTGCTTTTCTTTAGTGCTTTTGTTGCGCATACGGCGAGCACATTCTAAATACATATATGAATTATTTTCATCGCTTTGAAATTGCGAGCTCGTTCTTATACTTCACACTTGAATGCATATAATACGAAGCGTGGTATCTTAGGGTCACCTTTTGAGATGTGCTAATTGCATATCCTCAATAAACTATTATTAATATGTTTTACAGTTCTATATGAGGATTCAGTGGTGCGGTTCAATTTACCCGCTTTTCTATAATTCTCACACACTTACACAACGATCACTATTTAAAACTTGTGAGTATACTGCGTTGTGAAGCGTGGTATCTTAGGGTCACCTTTTGAGATGTGTTAATTACATGTCCTCAATAAACCTTATATATATATATATATATATATATATATATATATATATATATATATATCTCAGGGCAAGATGGGCAAGGTTGCGGGCCCAACTCTTATCAAGCGAGACAGTGTCGGTGATACACCCCTATTTTTGACCAGTGCAGCAAGGGTGACGGATTTTACCGTGGCGCACCCCGATATTGGGCCTCGCCCGTGCCCTTGATATGATGATTTTACCGTGGTGCACCCCGATATTGGGCCTCGCCCGCACCCGTGATATGGCATCTCAAACCGTCTACGCCTCTCCATATCTAACCGCTCCAGCTGTCTTTCACTTCTGCAGCTTTCTCAACCTTCATTCAAATCAGTGGTATTTCTCCAATTACAGTTCTCTGTACCTCCACATGGCATGGTGCACACCATTTCGTGCCATATTCACAGAAACCGGGAAAATTTAATATTCTTTATTACATATAGACAAAAATAATCACAGCAAACAACCAACAAAAATAGCATATTCGTCGACGGATGGGCCGGCCGCGAATCCAAAATTGTAATCCTTCCCAACGGTAGGATACCGACCCTAAAGCAGAAGTAAATGTGAGGAAATCCGGTGCCAAAATAAATACATTAGCAGTTGTAGTTTCGAATCGCACAATATAGTTTGTATACAGCAAACAGAGGTATTATGTCAATTTCCTAAAAATTTAACTAGGGCTTACGAAACGCATACACCGCGTATGACTAGTGGACCAGCGTAGAATGTAGACTAAAATGAAGCGCAATTGTAAAGCTTGTACGAACCTTCTACATCATGGATGAAGCATAAATTCCTGGGTGATAAATTCCAGGTACAAGGAACGTCCCGAAAGTAGCTCGTGTTTGCTTCCGCCCCTACAATGATACTTGCAGAATAGTATAATAATACAAGTATTTCCATTACATTTTCAATAATCAAGCACTATTAAAATATACATACCTTCCGAGATTGGTCTGACCTCTGACCACATTGAATTCACAGACAGCATCAGCATTCCCTTCTCATACGTGTACTCCGCATCTTCGCCTCATATTCGTTCGTTTTCGAGGTTCCTCGCTCGTTCTCGGATGGAGTGGCTAAAAGTTAAGAATGAGAGGAAACTACAGAGCCACTCCCGTAATTATCTCTTTTCAAATACCTAAACTAGTTACCTTTCCGTTTGTTTCGGTTTTGTCCAAAGTGTTGTCTAATAGATAAAGCATTCTTCCGCTGGTACATGCACCTAAATGTCAAACAGATGAAATAGCATACATAGACTATCATATGACAACACAAACTAACTCACACATGTCAACAAAAAATAGAATAGGGTTTGGTATCAAAAAAACTTGCGAAATTTAAATTTTGCCGACAGGCGACGCGCCAGGGTCTAAGGCGCAACGTGTCTTTTCAGCCTCGTCACACCCCGCGTTACCGGTCGTTGGATTGAAGCCTCCCGCAGCCTCGTCGTGAAAGTGGACGTGACCACACGTTTTTCAAAACCGTCACGGTCGGCGCGACCCCTAACTACACCCTTGATATAACCCTGTTGGGCCCGCACCTCTCCCCCGGGCCTTATATATATTATTTCTATTATATTATTATATATATATTATATATATATATAAATGCCAGCGAAATTCCGGCGGGTTTTTGAAACGCATTGTGGACAACTGAATTCGGCGTATATATGCTGATTTGCCCGAATTCAGCTAGATTTTTTTATTCTTATTTATGTTCATTTGCATAAGCTGCCTAAGAAATCTGGTGTACGCTATGAGTTTCAAAAACCGGCCGGCATTTCGCTTTAAACGTATCTCTATGATACCTTTGCGTACGGTAGGATGAACCCGAATGGCAACTTGTTCGGGCGTGTAGAGGAGCGTTTTTCTGTGAACTTTCAGGCATTCATTATTGTTTCGGACTTCCTGAAATGATGACATGTGAATATTCACCGGCTAAACTTCGGTTTACCCACGCAACACGACTTGTCGTATGGCCTTATGCATTTAGAATTTGCTGTTGATTTGAATGACATAAACACAAACACAACATGTCAAATACGGATCAAACTTGACAAGATGAATATGGGTGCCGTTACAGTCTGTACTGCAGTTTTTAAATTGTCATGGTCATGGCCATACCAAAGCTTAATTCCATAGCAAAATAATATATTCGTGGTTGAATGAGAGTATCAGAAAGGTTCCAGAGGCAAATATAAAGCTGAGAAAAGTTATATGGACTGATGCACATGAAATCGAACAGGTTCTATAGCTGTTCTATAAACATGATACTCACAGCGCCATGAATTCTTCGTTTTTAATAATACAGTATTTATATTACGCATTCGCGCACATTCTCATGTGAAAGTATCATCCATTTAGTGGAATTTTACATACAGTAAGAAATTTACATACACCTGCAACGTTTTTTGGACACACTTAACGTAAAACTGCTCAAAAATGGAAAAGTGAACTTGGACGGTACTTTCGCGGCGAATTCGCGCGAAAGTGTAAATAAATACTCTATAAACGATCGTACCTGTTTGCCCTCACTCCTCGACTTTCTGAATACTCTGGGTGGTTGTGTATTGATCGAATCGTAAGAGAAGGTTCCCGAAGAATTTGACAACGCGGAGAGCACATCGGGAACATAGCACATGTCCGTTTCAGCCACCACGGGAAGCTGGAGTTCTAATTTTAAAGCGAACAACCGGCTGTTTTTTGAAACACATCGAGTACACCAGCATTCTTATGCATCTTATGGAAATGAACATAAATTAGTATAAAAAATCGAGCTCAATTCGAGCAAATGAGAATAAATACGTAAGAATTCAGCTGTCCCCTACGCGTTCGCTTTACAGTTCATATTCAGCTTTCTTGCCATATTCTTTAAAATCTTGCCACAAGAATCATCTTATTTTTTCCTTATATTTATGATTTATGGATTTCTAAGTGAATTGTAAAAATGAATATCTTCAACATAATATAATGCTCACCATAGTTGTTGGTAAGGGAGGCGTGCAGGGCTTCTTCACCGGAGCTAAAGAAGCAAAGAATATTTCAAATCGTCTTTTGGAAAATAACCGATACATTTTAAAGCGTTAAGGTTTATTGTTGACTTTGATGTTTGCTCACTTCTTATGTTCTAGATACAGCAGTAATCGGACCTTCAAACAATTACGAATAAAAAGTTCAATATGTTGTAAAATTGATGCCAACCCTCTGTTTCCGACTGTTGTCTCCTTGCATCAGACGGAGATGTAGGCTAGAAATAGAAATTGATGATAAACAATAAATTATAAAAAAAGATAAAGGAAAAGACAGGCTTCTCAACAAGAGGACCATCTACCTATGTGAGCTTTACCCCATGTAAGCTATGTTAAAACGACAAGCAATTAATGATATCGGTACAGAAAATAAAATAAAATGTAAAACGATAAAAAATATAAACCTTCTGCATTTTCAACGGGCTCTTTCCACTTTCACTTGACATTGTTGTTGTTGAAGTGGTAAATGAAAAAGAACACACTGATATGTGGTATTAGCATATCGAAAAAAGGACAAAACACGCTTCTCGTCATCTATTTAATCGACGTATGGGTATGGTGAAGCACTCTCTTACATGGTCTTTTTATATTTTTAGTTCAGGAACATCGTTATTATAGAATCCACAACTTACAAAAACGTCACATTGCCGCTTGCAGCATATGTACCAAATGTTTACGTTGTTCTCCTTTTCGGAACGCTGAATAGTCCATGAATAGTCCAGTTCACTGTGTGACTATAATGTGAGCCTTTCATTCGATGGCACTGTGTGGTTTCATGTTGGATCCGTGCAACGCGAAACTTTGGCGCGTGCGCGGCCGGCATATGGCCGGTGCGCGGCCTACAAAAAATGAGTGGGCCCACACACGGCGGCCCACCCATTTCGAGCCTGGTGTAGGCCGCGCACCGGCCAATTTTCCTCAGTGTGCTAACAGTTGCGTGACTGTGGAAGTGCTAGGGAATTGTTTTGCTTACATTCATCAATAAATGTCGACTTTTTCATCACTTCAATGCAGTGAAAAATTACACAGCAAAACATTTTACTTGTATATGTACAAAAATTAAATTGCGTCTAGCTCGGAGATCGGAATTCATCAGTTATCTTGCACAGTGTTTACAAAAAATATATATTCGTGTGCATGTGAAGTGAGTAAAACGATAACTTGATATGAATGACTCATTACTTTTAAGTGATCGTAAAGATGAGGTATTGAATAAGTAGTTCCACAAGAATTCGAAAAAAATCATTATCGTGAATGCTAAAGCTCATCAAAATTAAAAAAAGCAAAGTAAGCATGACACTTTTACAGTGCGGGAATACACATGGTGAAATATGTCTTTACGGGTCACCTTTAAATTCATTTAAATTTTTTAAAAGGTCCTAAACTACAGTATGCTGGTCGGCAGGCTCATTTCTCACGTACGGTCCCGACGAGGGAGTTTGTTCCGGGGTTCTGTACTTTACTTCTGGACTCAGACGGGAAAACGTGACCCTTTCGGGACTTCGACCTTTGAGTCCCGTCCCAGCATGAACCTCTTCTAAACTTCGGCCACGTGTACCACGGGGACGGTGACGAGGACGAGAACGAGAACGCGGACCGTGCTCAGATCTCTCCTCAGGATAGTCTTCGTAGTAGAGCTCCTAAATATATATTATTACATACAGCGCGGGAATCATGGGCGATCCCTCCTGGCCCTAGCCCGAAGACGTCGAGCAATTTGTCATCTGGAACTCGTCGCCTACTGCTCAGGACCTCTGCGGAACATGTCATAAGCAAACCTTTGAAATTGTACTTTGAACTCCCTTGAAGAAAGAAAAATGCACGCTCTTGAGGCGTAAAAGATTTATTATTTATTTATTTATTATACATTTAACCAGTATATTCTGTAAATTAATCAAATAATCACTTGAGGATATTGCCTGAGATATAGATATAAAGCACTTGTCACTTGTCCCTGGTAATGTTTACACTCCAACATACATCGTTAGTTGGTATCAGTACGAATTAGGATTTTAAACATCGTTTTTCTCTTTGTTGTTAGGCTCAATGCTATTTGCGCTGATCCCATATACTTGCTATTATATTAATTTCGGCTGATCTTCTCGTCGTATGCAAAACTTCAATTCGAAGGAAAACTTCAATTCGAAGGAAGTTCAATTCGAATATGCAAATTATGCAAATGGGAATCTTGCGCATCATACAGTAATAAAATATATATCCCTCGTACCGTACCCGAATGACTGATCCCGCCGAAGTGGGCCTATATCTTGGATCCTCCAGTTGGGGAGGAGGGAGCTTCCATGGGAACTCAGGGTCTTGAGGTTCCGGAGCACCGAGGTCAATACTAAAGGAATACTAATTTATTTTATAGTTCATACGTAACTAACTTTATTATTTGTATCTATTAAGGAATAAACCATTCTGTATTGCACTAATGTCATTGGCTTTTTATGTTCGACATTCCATTGATGCACACCTTTTTAGTACGTTTTCTTCGGCGCAAAAGTTTCTTTCTTAAAAGTTACACCAACTGATGTAAAACTCGTTTAATTTTCTGCATTATTACTAAAGTACAAACTACAAACCCTCACCCTTTCTGCCACATTTCTTTCCGTCTCTTCTTCTCGAATTCTCTCTCTTCTCTGGCTTCTCGGCGTCTCATCTTTCTGTGTAACATCTTCGGGGGTTCTTCTGTCCACTCGGTCCTCCAGGGCGGGATTTGGTCATTATGACGGGGAGAACGACCCTAAAAGGTAAAATTACAGACAGTTATTAAAGCGAAATACAGGCCGGTTTTTAAAACGCATCGCGGACAGTAGAGTTCCTTTGTATTTACGCTAAGTTACTCGAATTTGCTCGATTCCTTATTCTAATTTCTGCTCATTTGCATAGGCTGCATAAGAATGTTGGTCTACTTGGTGTGTTTCAAAAAACGGCCGATATTTAGATGGCAAATGACTCGAAGTCTTTAATCTTGGCCTCAGGAAGGTTCACTTAAGTTTCCCTCGCCGAGTGTTGGATTCAAAGTTGCCTGGTACCAGATTCGAACTCATTGTCAGGTCGTGTGCGTGAATCATTGGACCGCACGACCTCTTGAATTATTGTCTCGGGTATTTTACTGTTAGATAACTACAAACATCGAAAGCGCACCTGTATATATCTAACGGAAGATCGATGCCTCCTACTGCTTCTCCGTCTGTGTCCTCCGTGTCCGTGATGCTCTTTCGGTTTGTCAGAAGTCAGACCCCCAGCCAGACGAATGTAGTAGAAGATGACCACAATTAGGCAAACACCCTAAAAGAACCATAAATATGAATTTTGATATGTTCGTCCCAGGGTGGTCAATTCTCAATTATTGACGATCCAAGTTCTCTGTAATAAATTACTAATAAAAATTATTATTGGTTTTATATGACAAATAACTTATTCTATGGAGAAACTAATAATGGTTGTTTTAGTTAATATATGCAGAATAATAATGATTTCGCCGTCTGTACACCAACTTAATTGAAAAAGAAATAGGACAGCGATATAACATCAAAGGACTATGAAAGCTCTTTTAAAATAATATTTGAGGTCGGATTGTCAGAAGAAACTGTTTTATAATATTCTCCATGACAATAAAGAATTTTGTCTTCAGGGAAGATGATGTGTACTACAGACAAAAACTTGAAATATATATCGTCTTAAAGCGAAGTACCGGCCAGTTTTTAAAACACATCGAATAGGCCAGCATTCTTATGCAGCGTATGCAAATGAACATAGAATACAAAATCGAGCGACATTCGAGCAAATTTAGAATACGTAAGATTTCAGTTGTCCACGGTGTGTTTCAAAAACCGGCCGGCATTTCGCTTTAAATTCTCAGAATAGCCCGAAAATATACTTACATTTATTGCCAGTGACATGACAAATTCGGCGACGGACATCACAAGTTGTTCATTGAAAACATCCTGGAAAGTAAGGGTCAGATTCCTTATTCACTAACCATTCAATTCACATTCAACACTTGTTCACTAACTATTCACATTCAAAAATTGTTTACAGAGTGACTACCTATTCTCAGGGAAACGGAGCAGAACACCAGATGCAACGCTATTATGGTATTCAACGCTATTATGGTGCAACGCTATTATGGTATTCAACGCAACGCTATTATGGTATTCAACGCTATTATGGTGCCGTCTGAAAAGTAACCTGTAACCTAGCCTAGATTGGCTAAAGCTTTTTGTCTAAAGCTTTATTTAAAAAAATAATCATAACCGACCCCGCTCCACCAAAGAACTGCATAGGCGGTAGACATAATTACAAGTGCACCGCACGAGAACAACCACGGAAAGATCCACGATTTATCTCTCTAAACGAAGTTAATGATAGTTCCAATCATTCAATTAGAAGTACAGACCTAACTTTAATATTTAATGTCAGTTTTATGGTTGCCTTAGCAGAGCTCACGTGCATGGACATGTTCATCATAAGCATATGTACCTTACTACGGTCACCGGTCCTGAACAAGACCGCGGCAGTGAGTGGGACATGACTCTAAGAATAAGTATGTCCAAAACTATCACAAGTACACACGTTTAAAATTAACAGACCTTGATTGCTCCATAGAGCATGGAGACAGAGAATATTAGATGCACAATTGCCAGTATTTCGCAGATGAGGACAATTACGTACATGGCTGAATAAACAATCTGGATAATGTAACAATGGTGTATATAATTTATCACAGGTATAGGTATAGCTAACTATTGAATAGTTCAATAATGTGGTCGGTCAATTTTTACAAGTTCTAACTTCTGACCATGTATTTACGTGAACTATTGGAAACTTCTGTAATGCCAATATTTTAGACGCACCCCAAAGAAAGACACCACTAGTAAGACTTGTTATTATGTTTTGCTACGTTTGTCAGTCAATATCAAGCTCTGTATATAAATACTAACCATTCTTGTTTTCATATAACACTGCCTACCATTAATTCTCCTCCTTTCCGGTGTTTCTGTGTAAAGGGCATATAGACCGGGGAAACGGGCTTGAAAGCCATCCACACTGAATAGATATTAATTATACATGATGTTTGGTTACATATTTAAATGTGTAAATCATTCTTTAAAAAAATATAACGGCACAGTAAAGTAAATAGTAAAGTAAACAAAATAGTAAGCAAAGACAACTACAAAATAATTTTGACATCACTAATGTGAACTTTATAAGCCGACTCAAAAATAGTGCTTTCTAGGTTTCTACAGGAGGTAAGTAAATAAAACTTTATGAAATAAAATATAAAAACTAAATAAAACCCACAATCCGTTTACGGGTATTTGCCTATTTTCATATTCCCACTGCATATCTTTCACTTCTTTGATTTGCCATCCCATTATACCCATTTGGATGATCGAATAGATCTAAATTATACATGTTATACATAACCGTGATACAATGTAAGTCTAATAATTTTATTGATTTGTATCAGTATCATAACATATTCATAATTGCAAGTGACACGCAAGTAGCAAGTAATGAGTGCATGAAATGCATGATTTGACACTTAATTATTGAACCCGCTTACATTTATCAAAAATAATTGTGTATCTTGAAGGACATGAAAAAAATTTCGTTGCTCATAACTTCATCCGACTGGGCTTCAAGGCCAAGGTACCAAGTACCAACAGTCAATGCAAAATCGAATTCTTTTTCATGTACCCGACCCTATCTGAATTAAAACACCACTTACAATATTCCATATGGCAATAACTATCGAACTGCCACGGAGGCATTTGTAAGGGTCAGCCATTCTCGATTGTATCTATTGAAAATATTCGCATTTGGGAGTAGTGTGGAACCAAAACACCTAAATGTACAATGTATGACATATACTTTTTTTTAGCTATATCTTGGACAACCGTGATCCCATTTATTGTATGCAAATTTCTGTGCCAGGCCCTGAGCGTTTACAGCACAGAATGAGCATGAAATAAATGGGACTGCAGTTCGCCTGAATAAAAATACTTACATTTTGAATATCTAAATTAGCTTTAAAAACTTAAAGATGTAGACTTTACGGGTCATAAGGCTTATGTACAAAAGCTGATTTAATTGCATACGTGAATATATAAATAATATAAAAATGGAGAAAATGACAGCAACCTCCAAAAATATCAATCAATGTTAATCATTTTATGGAATTGTTTAGTCATATCTAAATGTACAAAATGAGTCATCATTTGTGTATAGTCACACGCTAAAAGAGGCCGAAATTCGAAATAAACGATAAGAATAAGCCGGAAGATCAATAATAGCAAAATTATAATCTGCCCTAAAAATTTAGAATTACGGTAGATTTTGGTGGGCTTATCTTAATTAATTATTTAATACAGAAATAAAATTTAAACAAACATCTATTAAAATAAATAATATAGATAATAATAAATAATCTCGTGAGCATGAATTCCCACCAAAAATGTGAATAAATTCATGTTGTCAAAAACAACAAAAACACGCAAAATATGATGGCTCAGTTCTTTTACTAAGTTCCCACACATGAGGTATATATTATTTTTCTATACATCTACACATAATTGACATAATGATAAAAACATAAAATAAAATCAATAAGCGAAATGCATGTGACTCCGCTCTGTACACCCCTGATGCGGTTGCTAGCTAGAATTCCGTGTGCAAATAAACAAACAAAAGGGTAGGGACAAGATGGAAATATCAATTTGCATACCAAGCACAGGTACCCTATGTAATACATGAAGATTAACTTTACAAGGCTAATATTTAGTCATTACTTCTAATATGTATTGACTGGAAATATAGAAGTCCAAGAAGATTCATCATACCCATATGATATTGTTTGGGTAACTTTGAGAGAGTTTAAGTTAAATTTTAATCACCCAGGTAAGTAAATAAACAATGGATATATTTCTAATGTGGAAAACAAAAATTTATTATTATAAATATATTCCACAAAGTGTAAATAAGTATCGGAACTGGCTATCGCTACAGCATTTGCTCGAATATATAACCAATCCAACGTGTTTCTAGGGCAACCGAGCGGATAATTGTAGATACGCTATGCTGTGCAACCTCGTATAATATACGCTAATTAATGAAATGTACATCCTTTTATGCACCGAATATCTTTAGTGAGTCTACATTTTCAATGTAAACTATGAACTGAATAAGCAGCAAGATCTAAGTAAGTAAAGTCTGTAGAGTGTAATCATGAGTGTGTATGACTTATATTTAACAATATATGTATGAAAAATGTTTTTAAACAAACAGTGTCTCTGAAAAAGTAATATTTATTGAATACAATTAAATATAGGTACAGTAATGAACAGAATCGCATGGATTTGCTTGACACACGTACACAGCATCATCTGTGCAATCCGACATTGACCTGGAAAGAAAATAATTTTGAAAATAAGAAATGAAGAGAAATATACAAGTTATAAAAGTTCAAATGTACTAAAAGGATAAAAAAACGTGTAGAAAATGTGTTGTGTTTGAGGTTTGATTGTGCTTTAGCTCACCGCTCGATTCCCTCGGGGTAATATTCATTCCCTGGGCACAGAAAATAGCATGCTAACGTGACTCGACTGGGAAAATAGGAGTTCCGCTCTGGGAATTCAGCTTCTTATAGGATACCAAGCTTACCATGCAACTCTGAATCCTGAGGGTATATTCTGCTTGACACAATCTCCTTTGCTGTAATTTGGTTCTCCAGCACCCCAAGGAGTGTACGGCGCTCCCTAAAATAGTTACGGATAAAGCAAAATTAATAAAGTTATCTCAGTCGAATTCATGAAGGATATGTAGGTCTTGCATGGTAATAGTAATACGGCCTAGGCTAGAAATACCCAGTTGCCAATCAGCGTTGACTTTTGATTTTTATTATTATTGTCTCTTTTTCCTAATACTAATTCAAACGGACTGATCTGCAATTAATTAAAAATGGTGATAGACGAAAAAAAAATATTTTAAGTAAAAATGAATACCTTATCCCCGTTGGCCCACACAAATTGTCCATTTACACGTTGCACTCCAGTCCATACGTATTCCTTTGCATTAGCTCGGGCTGAATTAAACCAATAGTTATATGTTTGTAAGTACACCAGTCTGCAGTTGCTAGTAACATTCTCACTTTCTTATTTTTATTAGTTTACCTTTCTATTCTATATAAATTCAAATTGACAACTAATATAACTATTTTCTTTTTATAACGTTACTTCCTTTTATTCACCTCTTTTTTTTTTATATTTTAATTAAAGGTGAGAAGACTGCTTTTCCTCTCTAAATATGTGTCAGCACAAATCAACAAGAAAATACATTACTCACATGCAATAAAGAGAGCCTTTTCCGAATCCAATACCTCAGTAAGTGTGGATGTCTCGCTGACACATTGTCTGAAAAGAGAAATTAAAAATATCTGATTTTACCATACTAATCGCCACAAATTAAAAACTCTATGGACGGGTTTTTCAAAACCAGCTAGTACAGTACAGTGCTGTTCAATATTATACGAGCACCCCAAAACATGCTCGTATAATTTTGAATAGTACAGTATATGTATTCACGTTTGCAGTATTATCCATCCGAGTTCTCATTGAAATTTTCGAGCTGAAATTTTCTGAAATTTTCTGGTGTGCTCGATGCGTTTCAAAAACCGGTCAGTATTTCGCTTTTAAATATTAAATTAAGACTTTCTTCTATTATATAGTTGTCTAGCAAACTCCCGTTCGGAATAGCTAACCGGTTGATCATATTTTGGTGTTATGTCTCAAATTTTCCAATTTTGTCCATGTTTTTATTTCGCCTTTCCCTTACAAGCAACATCGCTTTTTGACCTTTATGACTTGATTCTATTGTACTATTACATTTAGAGGTTGGTTTATATTTGCGAACTCGGCATCATCGAACATATTCTTACCCATAAAGTTGACGGACCCTACGTTCACTATCTACCACATCATGATGTCATTACCCCGCAAAAGACAACCGCCAAAGTGCAAATTGTAATTGTTCTACGACGCCAGTGCAAAACAACAGAAGGGATTCTTCAGTCTCAATGAGTGCCTCTACTGAGACCCGTACTGCTCCTCAACCTCGGCGGTGTCCTTCTACGCTGCCGCACATATCCAATCATCCTTTTCGCCGACATTCAGAAAGCATTCTTACAAGGTGAACTTGAATTCAAATAATCTGGTTTTGGTAAAGTATTTCTCTCTTTCCTTTGCTAGGTTAAACTGCAATAGAAACAATGCTCAACAGCATTCAAGAAGTAAGAACTTTTATAGCCCACGTTAGAACCTATCAAGAAGGAATTGCCCATGATATATTACATAATATAAAATATAACTTTCCAGGTCAGCGCACTGTCCGCAAATCGTACCCGCGTTCAGTTGGCAAACGACTTTCCGGTACGCCATGTCTATTCACGTCAGGAGAAACATGTCAATGCAAAGTAACTTTTCGGATAATAAAATTCATAATATATTTATTCTACCCTAAACGCACAGCTACTTCAAATATCCACTCTTCAGATTTGTTTGAGACTCACAAACACAGAAATTCACTAATTACTGTTATCAAAAAACCTTAACCGCTCAAGATAAATCTCCATAAATGGAAGCAAGCTCTCCAAACATCTTGAGAACCTCAGAATATTTCAATATATCTTTTTCATCGGCCTCTCCTTGCAAACATAAAACTCAATATGAAGCTTTCTACATGACTAACCTCTCCGCTAGTCTGTAGCTTGATGAAATAGCCACTCGTGAATAGCATCCCCCCGTTGGTGTAGCGTACTTCGAAGTGGCATACGCTTCCCAATTAGTGTGACAGAAACAATTTGCTGGAATAGTTTAATGAAAACATTTCTCATGAAATTTATTTTGTGCAACTCTCCAGCTTTTCCCTACTGTTCCGTTTTAGCAGTAATTGACACAATGGTGTGTACTAGTGTACTTGACTGAAAAACTTTATACGTGCAGTTTGTATATTCGATATTCACAGTAATAAAGGCTGTTATTAACATTATTTTATAAATGTTTATAAATGTTTATTAGACTCTTAGAAAGAGCGCAACGCCATAAGAGACGATGAAAGAATTCAATGATTTTAAAGTTCAAAGTAGTAAATCAAAGATAAGACAAAAAAAATGCATATAATTATATATGTATATATATCACTAAAGATAAGAAAGAAATTCCACAGAGAGTAGTTGTAACTGACATATCAGCAAAGAAACTGTATTCACACAAGCAGCTAACAATTTTGTAGTTTTGACTAGTTTAGCCACGTTATCTTGACGTTAATAAAAATACCTTGACAGAACAAAAACTGTAAGTCCTCCGCGTGCAACATATCGTCACTATTTGTCAAAACAAAGTTTGGTGAAGCCAATAAATCCAAATTGGGAACTTTTGTTCCGTGAGTTTGCACGTATTCTAAACATGACTTTGATGTTTTGATATTTTACCGAACACTGAGGAAACTTGGCCGGTGCGCGGCCGACGCTGGGCCCGAAATGGGTGGGCCGCCCACACCAGGCGCACCTCACACCGGCACCTGGCCTACGGCTACACTGCGCCAGAAATGGGTGGGCCGTCGTGTGTGGGCCCACCCATTTTTTAGGCGGCGCATCGGCCATATGCCGGCCGCGCACGCGCCAAAGTTTCGCGTTCAAGCAACATCCCTATCTTTCGTTGGATGTTTTCGGACATGGGGATCACAATTCACAGTCAATCCTTATATATAAGAAAAAAGCTCAAGCTTCGTTGGAATTAGTAAGGGTATGTGAATTTAACAATTCTGAATTTTAGGAAATATGTAGACTCTAAAACCCACCTAGTGTGATTATAACTCCACCATCTCCTTTGAACTGCTCCGCTATTTTAGTTGGATCATTGTACTGTTCTTTGCTGAAAAGGTATTTTATTAATGTCACAATAAGTATTATATAGAAAACAAATGCATTTATGCTCTAGATGTCGTAGTGGCTAAAAACTTACGTAAGTCAAAACAAAAAAGAATGAAACAAACTCGTAATGACTAGCCGCTAAAACGAGCACTTGTTTCACATTACTTCGGTGGGCATTTTTGTCGGCAAAATGGGCGTTGGCTAGGGAAATTGCACTGAAATAAACATTCCATATTATAATTTTTGTTATAATTTATGATTTGGTACCGCCGTGCTCAGGGAGTTATGAATCCTCTGGTGGTAACCTGAATTCATGATAATGGTCAAGATAGAGATTTGAAGAAATATCAGAATTGAGTCAACGACTAGTATCAACCTATATCATCTGATGTCAGTTAGTAAACATGAGGAGAAACACAAAAAAAGTTGATGTAACTAGTTGTTTTGAAATTTGTTTAGAGTTACGATAAGCCACACGAGAAAAGTGTCGCTATATGCGTGTCTAGCCGCAGAAACATGATATTAAAGCGAAATGCTAGCCCCTTTGGAAAATTTGCATATGATAAGCAAATCCTATGTATCCTATGCTAATTTTGTACGATTGCCGTGGACGATCGTACAAAATTAGCATAGGATACATAGAATTTGCTTATCATATGCAAATTTTCCAAAGAGGCTAGCATTTCGCTTTAAACCAACTCATAAATATTGCTTCCATTGGTGCCCATGTAAGGAGTCTGCCATGAATCGAACAAATTTTGTGAACTTGGGAACTTGGTAAGAGGATAGATCAGCTGAGCAGTGTCACCGTAGACAATCAAACCTGAAGAGAATAATTTAATTAGTTTGAATCTTGCTTGGAGCTTGGTATTTTACAATCATTTGTGCAACCACAACTTCTCGTTATGACCAAGCTTTGCACAAAATTTCTGAAGTGAAGTGTGAATAGCAATAGCTAGATTATGTGATTAACAGAATGTTTCAGCGCTAAAATAAAGGATTCCTCCAAAGGGTTGCGAATGATTTGCGAAGATTTTCTTGCGGCGTGCTCGGACAAAAAAATGAAAATTTTCTGCTATGTCCGATTACGATACTCTATACACAAAAAAACGAAATAATTACCTAAACCACTGAATCATCAAATGGGTTTTAATGAAAAAACCATCTGGTGACTGGTTCATGCCTAGTTCGGGACCATTTGGTGACCTATTTATGACGGTTTTTCGATGAAAATTGGTCAACACATAGTCACAAAAAGGTTAGCAAGTGGACTGGCCCGCGAAAAAAACCAGTGAACAATCATCAAATGGGTTCAGTCATTTCCTATGTGCCGACCAAAAAAGTTAATTTACGAAAAAAAAAAAGACTCACCAACTCTCGAAACTTGTCCAATTTGTTGACCAATGGACATTTTATACAGGGCAGTGAGAATATAGTCCTCGAGCTGAATTTTAATTTTTTTTCTAATTTAAAGACTTTAGCCTGATTAATTTAATAATGGGCTTAATAATTTAATGGAAGAAAAAGGGTACGCAGAATAAACAAACAAAAATTATGCTGACAAACACGGACCCCCGGCGCTGCTTACGATTAGAAACCTTTGGATTTCTTAAAAACTTCAGAAAATTATCTCTAAGTTCTAACCTCGTTCAGTCCATTTTTCGTCATTGAAGTTGTAGAATCGACAATAAACATTATATCGAGCCATATCTTGGAGACATCACAGGCGCATTCCAAACTTGTACCATTTGCGGGCGAGGGAGGCCTGCGGAAAGAATTATTAGTTTAATTTATTTGAATGTAAATATTGTAAACTTTTGAAGTATTATTATAAACCTACTGTTCAGTGGTCATCGGACTAGTTGCCTGAATGGTGGCTGGAAAGGTGGTCGGAATATGCTTTGTTGGCAGCGGTTTCGCAGTTGTTCCTAGAACACATTATAACATTAATAAACATTGTTGTGCGTGGCGAGCACCTGGCGCGACAATGTCGAGCTTTGAAAACTTGTTTACTCTTTACAGACGTTCCCTTGTGCATGCAACAGCAAGCACCTATTCTACATATGCACAATAAAAAACAGTTTGTTTAAGTCTTTCCAAAAAGATGTTCGTGTCCAATGTAATAATTTGTACGGTTTACCTTTTGAGTAGAAATGGTCAGTGTATCCGGTTGGCGGAATTGACGGTTGAAGATGGCCTAAATCGTATTATTTAAAGGAGAAGAGTTTAATTTTTTGTTTGTGTGAACGAAACGGAATTCTGCGTTTCGTTTGGTAAGTTTCACAGCCCTTCAAAATCAGCGCAATTGAATTTTAATACATAAACTGGGCAGATACGTATCAGAGTTTCATATGAACATTTTAGTAGGATCATTTTAGTAGGGTCGCCTGAGTAGTCGCCTCAGGCGGCGATAGCCGTCTGGTTGAATAAGATAAAAGATACGGAAAGTGATGTGTGGTGACAAATATACATTTACATAAGTGCTGCTCACGGGTGCTCACTAATATTTCTGACTGGTCATCTTGTACTCCTACTTCTGATTCTTCATGTTCTTTTACAACAACGTACAATTCACTGCACATCCAGTTGATGCTATACACTCTCCCATTTGCTTTCCGTTGACGTCGTGGAAGTTCGCTGTGCGGTAAACCTAAGATGTGAATAAACCATAAATAAAGGACTTATCATAAAGGTGATCATTCACTGTTCTTCCCAAGATAAATGATAAACTACACGTAAAATCTGCTCTGAACAACATTTTGTTTCATTTTTCTATTATGCAAGTCCTACCGTAGCCACTCCAGCCCATGCAGTAAAGGTAATTTCCGGGTTGTTCACTCCAATGAGTACCACATGGTAACTGAAGCAAAGGATTATACAAAATGTTGTACAAATAGGTTTATCTTTCATACATATATAATAATGGTCCCTAGTCGGCCTTGTCAGCATGATATGTTTTTATATGCATATCGATTTCCGTCTTTTAGGGTTGCCTTTTGATTATATGTTATTTATGTAATCAATAAACCTATTATTAATATACATGGTTCTGTAATAAATATAATAAATCGCGCACGGCACAAGTCAGTATGCTGCATTTGCAGTGCCCATATATGCAACGGTATCATTCAGGAAACTTGGCCGGTGCGCGGCCTACACTGGGCCCGAAAAAGGTGGGCCACCTACACCCCGCCTACACCTCGCCCAAGTCGCTCGAGAAAAGGTGGGCGGCTAGTGCGCCTGGTGTGGGACCGGTGTAGGCTTGGTGTAGGTGAACTAAAATACACACGACGCCCATGCCTGGGCCCACCCGTTTTTTGTACGCCACGCACCGGCGAAAGTTTCGCGTTGAGGTGACATTTCTTATTGCTCTTTTCGTTATTATTCCCTTGGAAGTTCACTGTTCATAAATACCTTCCGCCCGTTCTCCCCATCTTATCTCTGTAGTATTCTCCAGCCATATCAACTTCTCTCTGCGACCTGAATATAAATATTCAAAAAAGAGTTTTCTTTTCTTTTTCGAAAAAAAAAATAGTTTTACATTAAAATAAAATAGTCTCATTAACTCATTACACCACTTTAGCGTTAGGGTTACTTTGGGTGTCATTTACTACTAAATTCAAATCTAGTTTATTTTAGCCTCATCTCACTTGGTAGCCGTGAAGATCACCAATGTCGAGTAGCTGTTTCCGTCCTTATTCGCATATTCTTGAATCTGGTCCAACAACCTGAATATCATTATCAACCTCTGCGGTCTAAGAAAAAACCCCATAATTATGCATCACTTGATTACACGGAAAGCAAGGTACAAAAAGTTCGCGCAGCTTAATAACTCTAAGAAAATGCGAAAATTGATGCTGAACCTGATAAATGAGTGCGCAGCCGCTTCGCCTAAGCTTCGCCGAAGGTTGCTCAGTGTACTGGCTAGAACATGGCGACTGTCTGGCGAACAACTATTACTAACAATAAGATTATTTTTTTAATCCCGAATTCTCCGATTATAAGCTTCTAATTGCTTGCAATTGCTCCGGCTAATTATCAACTAACGCGGAAAGTGAAATGGTGCCTCCAAGTGTGTAATCGCCAATAAATCCTTGCATTTCGTCGACATCCTCGCAGATGTCACCGATGTCCGTTCGCGTGAAATAAATGAGGAAAGGGCCAGGAAGGTTCAACTGAAAAATATATTAAAGGGTCAGGCCCATTTCAAATGACCCCTATTTTTGATGACTCCATCGGATTCTCCGTTTCAAATATAGTGGGCTGAATTTTTTTCCAATTTTCAGTCGCAAAATTCACGCAGTATTCAGCAATATACCATGGCCAGTCATACCCAACTATTTATCGCAGTTGTCACGCCCCTCCGCGCTAATTGGGCAATATGCTCTATTGGGCGTGGCAATTGCAATGCTGCCCAATTAGCGCGAAGGGGCGTGACAACTGCGATAAATAGTTGGGTATGACTGGCAATGGTAAATTGCTGAATACTGCGTGAATTTTGCGACTGAAAATTGGAAAAAAATTCAGCCTACTATATTTGAAACGGAGAATCCGATGGAGTCATCAAAAATAGGGGTAATTTGAAATCGGCCTGACCCTTTAAAGCGGTATGACACTCGATTTCTACATGGAAGTTCAGTTGTCCAACGTATGTTTCAAAAGTAAGTACCATATCCCTTTAAAAAATAAACGCCCGGAATGTTAAAACTTACCTCCTCTTTGTATGGAATCTTCTGTTATGAAAGGAAATAATTTTAAAAATGTGACCAAATATTTTGGTCGGGGCGGTGGCTTCAAAACAACCCTAACTTCTTTTGTTCAATAATTTGCATAATTACAGTAATATTTTTCCAAAAAATTTCTTACATGTGCCCAATCATGAAATCCAAACATAGAAAGAGCAACACCATAGGCTCCGTGTCTAAGATTATAGGCTGGAAGCAACTCGTCGCGTACGAACAGATATTCCTAAAAATATGGAACCACGGTAGTTGAGGTAACATCAATAGTTCCTTTGACCACGGCTATTTCCTTTCCTTTTTTCCTTCAAAATACACAGGCGCAGGGAAAACTGATAAAGAAACAATTTTTAGCTTTCCTATTCGTAGTTACTTTATATGATCAATAAAATTTGTTATCAAAAGTCGCATTAAAATCAAACAATACTGTAATAATAACCGTCATACTGTAATAATAAGTTTGTTCAATCGATCGATAGTGATCTAACCTCGGTGATGAACGAGTTATTATTCATGTTATAAGTCACATCCATGGCAATTAAAACATCATTACAAGGCGTGGCGGTTCCAGATCCCGCTTGACAGGGACCCTGAATTGCAATTGAAATTACTGTCACCTTTTAATTTCCATGAACCATATAATGTAGCTGCTTCTTTACTGTATGAAATTCAAGCGAAATACCCTCCGGTTTTTGAAACGCATCGTGGACAATTGAATCCTTACATATTTTATGCTAATTTACTCGAATTTAACTCGATTTTTTATTCTAATTTATGTTCATTTTCATACGATGCATAAGGATGGTGGTCTACGAGATGTGTTTCAAAAACCGACCGGTAGTTCGCTTTAACGAACATGCATAGCATCAAAATGTGCCCAAGAAACATATGAAAACATTGATCACTGAGTCTGTGAAGTATTCAATCACTGGTCATTTAAATTATAAAGACACTATTATAAATTATAATTACATCGAATAGATGGTACCTTGGTCGATACTGGAGCAAAAGAAATTGGAGGCGAACGACCAAAGACATTCCTTCTGCTCGATGTGAAATGAGTGAAATCATGTTGAGATTTACCCATTGCACAATAGGATAGCGCCAACAGAATGAAGATTGTTAGCCATGGTCTGGACTTCATCTTCGTGCGTCCCCAAGGCTCTAGAATTTGTAAATGTCATCCGCTTTTGAAACTATCGTGCTGAGCGGCGACAACCTGGCGAACACAGGGCGGGCGGTGCGAAAAAATTAACACATTATACTGTCGGAATGTATCTCGCGACAACCTGGCGAGAGTCTGGCGAGGTGCGCAGCTGGGGTAATCGCAGTTTTTTTCGGGCACCACGAACGAACGATCTTACAAACAAATATACGTGCTTTCAGAAAAATATTATACTTGCCCTATTTCATAAATCACGCCAAATATGTAGTATGGATACACTACACGAATTTTAATATTACATAAAACGAAAATTACTGTAAAATTTCAAAAGCACATAAAACCTGTAAACGTCTTGGAGCTGAGAGACACAATGACGTTTTTTCTAAGCAATTTATATAGGGGATTAAGTGAAATTCCCCGTTATCACGAAATAACGGACGCCCGGAAAATCTTTTTTTTTCCTTCAAAATACAGACGGAAAACTGATAATGAACTATTGCCGCTTTTAGATTTTCTATTCGCAGTTACTTTATATGATCAATAATATTTGTTATCAAAAGTCGCATTAAAATCAAACAATTGCCACGTAGGAAAACTGCGTGTAAAATGTAAACAGCAGAAGCATATTATCTATGTCAGTGTGCAGTTACAGTATAGTTCCGGAATATGAAAATTTGTGTTTAAAGCGGTGTTACACGGCGTTTTAAAATGATGAACAGGATAGCTATAAGATTTGCATATCATACATGGGCATACAGTTATAATTCATAAACCACATGGCACACCGCTTTACGTATCCACTTTTTGGAGCTAACTAGAAGATTACTCGGAATACACATATTCTAATATGTACTTTACACTCTTGTAACTTATATGCTACAAAGTCCAAATGTGGAACTCTTACCAACAAAATGCTTGCTGCAAAGCTTACAAATTTAAATAGTCATCAATTTCTCACAATGCAGTACTTCCGCTTTTCGCCCAAAATATGGGCGTCTTCTTGCAAAAAAAAATATGGATTAATATTTTTATCAGACTTTTGAATACCAAATAAGAACTATTTAAGCGGATTGGTGATGTAAAGAGGTCGAGAATCATTAAAGAATTCATCAATAACTTTTCATATTTAGTGCTATTCCTAGGAATAGCCAGTCGCAATTTCGGTGTCGTGTTTTTGTCGAATACCTACGGTACTGCTTGAATACTTGTTCCAATCATTTAAGAAAGAAAACTTTGAACCGCAAGTTGAAATCTGTAATGTATTTTTTTCATTAGACTACCCCCGAACTCCGTTGATAATAATTAATGCGGAAAACAACAAATTTACGCGCAGTTTAATGTGTGGTACTTGATTAGGCTCAACTCTAACTAATAATCAACCATAGAACTTACATCTGCAAACTTTTGCATGCAAGACATAACTTTGCTACAAAACTTACCTATTTGTCGGTTTACGTCGGACGAAGTCAAAAATAACTTCCACAAATTGTGTGCGGCTTTATGTGTCTTTTGCTTATCTTTTCGTTGACAACTATTCCTAACAATCCTAACTGTCAATATTCTATTTTCATTTATTACTTATTTTCGTTCAAACTGTTACAGTAATTCAATGATGTAATCGCTTACTTAATTACACTATTTGTAGCGTTCGTCTTCTAATGCAAGCATCTATATGGCTCAACGCTATTTTCCTGATAGCGGTATATCACGTTACCAACGCAAAACCAAGCAGATTAATAGGTATTGTTTATTTTTAGCCTGCATAGAGCCTCAGGCAAGAGTCTGCATAGAGCATAGTAGTTACCTAAAGCTTCATGCATATACGATAATACGGAGCGTCGGGATATTATAATTGCCGAGTCTAATAGCTATAATAGCACAATGACGTTCCCCTGTGTAAACTCGTATGGAGAACTGGAATATTATAGTAAACTAGCAAAACAATTGTTGTGTTTTCTCGTGAGCTTGACCCTCTAACTCTAACAGATTAGATTGTTGGTCTAGCTTATGCTTTAATCGAAATAGTTCAGGATTAACCATACCAGTGGTGCACCCGAGCACCTCGTTACCGCCAGGGACACCTAGTAAGACCACCACTACAAACAGCAAAGCGGCAACAACGACACACGCAATTGAGACAACCGAGTGAGATTGTTTAGACTATTAGATAATTATTGATTGAGAAATTTTATTCAGTTTCGTAGTCCATTTGTTCTTTTCACATCTAACCTCTATTATTTACTAATAATCATAGTTATCAGAATAACTGATGCAGTTTTTATGTATAATGGACTTATCACTCCAGCAAACTCAAACTCGCAAATTGCTAATGTTTACTGATAATCATAACAGAACTTCAACGCTTGGGATTACTTGTGGCATATTCTGATTACTGATTGTCTTCTTTTTCAAGAAGCCCAGTGCCTGACAACTCTACAGGTCTCGAATGTACTTGCGATGCTTCGAAAACATGGCTCGATATAATGTTTATTGTGGATTCCACCGACGCAATGACCAAAAACGGACTAGGAGAAGTAAATATGCCTTTTTATCATGGAATTGAATGAGATCTGAATTTTACACAGATATTTATCACTAAGCATTACCAAATAACTGGTCAAAACCGTAATATGTCACAGGCTGGTCCTCTACAAGATGGCCGGCGACTTATGCAGACCTTATAGCTTATAACACATTACATCATAATACTAATAATAATTAAAGCCTGCCATTATCGCACCATAATTTCAGGTTGAAGACTATATTCTCACGGTTCTCTATAAAATGAACATTGGCCAAGAGCGTGGACATTTTTCACGAGTCGGTGAATATTTTCAGCCTCTGTTTATATTGAACATTATTTTCTCTAATATAAAGTATGGAGGTATATAAAGACCTATTTTAGGTCTTATCGTCTATGGTTCTGAAGCCAAATTGGTCTACCCACTGACACAGTTTAATAGTACCAACGATCTGTACTCTAACTGGAATACACCGTACTTGGGCACTAAGGGAAGCAATTTATATGCGTAAGTTGAATTTTTTTAGTTAGAAAATTGTTCTCGTAGCCTCAAAAAGTTAGAAAATTGTTCTCGTAGCTTTCCGTGAAAACAACGAGATTCTAACAAAACAATGAGATCGGTAACCGTTTGTTTATCACTCTTGATTATGCTAATTTTCGAAAAGGCATTCCCCAAGCGGTCGCCAAGTGGTCGCCAAATGGTTTGTACCAAAAGCCGAGAACTGACGCCAAATCGTTCACCGATATGTCATTTTTAGGGCAATTGTCCTCGCCAACAATCACTTCGAAGAGAGGGAAGATGACAGAGACAATGTGAAACAAGTAATTGTAATTGCGGCCAGTCATTACGAGTAAGGATTTACGTTTTCTTGAAAAATCATGCAGTTTATTTTGTACTTTATAGTTTGTTGTTTGGAGGTTAGAGTCATCCAGATGCTGAAACGGTATGTTATGGTATGCGTCATGCGACAAGTGTAGAGCGCCTGAGTGAATTGTGTCAATATATGATAAGTGACATTCTTCAAAGAACTTCCCTAACGTTTAGAAAGGAACAATACCAAGATCCAACGACAATTGCTGAGCAATTCCGTGGAGATGGTGGAATTATAATTACGATTGGTGAGTCTTAATTGTTTTTAAGCGACACACCGGTCGGTTTTTGAAACGCTTCGAGTACACCAACATTCTTATGCAATGTATGCAAATGAACATAAATTATAGAGAATAAACAATAGAGCTAAATTACGTGAGGCAGCTGCCTGCGATGTGTTTCAAAAACCGGCCGGTGTTTCGCTTTAAATCAATGGATTATTTCACGGAAATTTGTATTACTGAAACGGCGTTCCATAGTCGAGTTTGTTTTAATCAAACGCGACCTGGCAGGAATTACAGCCACAGTTCAATTCTCTTTAGATTATCGGAATAAATTTGTGACTTTTCAGAATACGTACAAACACACGGCACCAGAGTTCCCAAGCTAGATCTACTCGCCTCGAAAAACTACGTTCTAACCAATAGTGATGATGATTTACACGCGGACGATCTACACTTTTTGTTCTGTCAAGGTTGGTCAAGATTTCTTCAAATTCTCTTACTATCAGAATCAATCGCAATCTTCTTCAGAAAGCTCTAGATGTTCTTCTTCATTCGTAATTAGCGAATATTTAGCCAATTGTTACTGCCATTCCAACTGGGAATCCTATACGAATTCCGAGTACGAAACTCCTACAGCAGGATGTTATACACGAGTCTCCATTACTTCCAACTTCCAACTGGCTGATAGGTAAGCCATGGTTTATATTACCAAAATTAAGGACCATATTTATATAGATAGATTGTTTGGGTTGTTATTAGTGCTTTGTTTGGGAGCAGAGGCTCAGGAAACAGTAAGGCCGAAGCGTATGCGCTAACAGAGGCCGCATCCCCCACTCAATTCCCTATGGGGGAATTCCCCCGTCTTCTTCTCTGCGTGTCTCACATTAGAATGCTATTTTCTGTCCCCAGGAAATATTTCCCCGAGGGAATCGGAGTGATGAATATGGCCGCTGGAAGTGTGCGAATATCAAAATGGGAAAGAATCATATCATTCGTAAAAGTATCTAGTCGGCTTTTTGTGTACTTCTAATACTGAAAGCTACCGGCAAAGAATAGAAAATACCAAAACCTGCACCATTGGCTAATTAAATATAACGACTGAATACAATCAAATTGCAGACAATGCTATCGCGAGTCTGCCACACTTCCCGTTGTATTGGACGCGGAAAAGGCACTCTTCATATCGCGTGAGATATTTTTTTTATAAAATCCCAGACAAAGACTATTCACATGTGTTTAGACAATTGCAAGCAGTCCAAAAGAAACTGACAATTTGACGTGAAATGTGCAAGACCCAAGTATAAACTTGAGCAACGATCCTTTTGAAGAAATTTTCTAAACCAAATCCATGTTTATGTTTTTCAGCTCCGGAAAATCCAAAAGAATTCGTCTGGACCGGCCTACGTCGAGTCAACGATGAATTAGTGTGGTCGAATGGAAAAACGGTATATTTTAATTACTTTGAATGGAATCAATAAATCTTTTTAAATATAATTTATCAATTATCTTTATTATAATTCGATTTTTTTAGATTTTTCAGTAGCTTTGTTGTAGTGAAACAGTGCTCAGTTTAGAAGCTATGATTTTAACATAAACTTTTAAATAGTATGAAACCATCCTTCTGATATTCAGTACACTCCATACAAACCGTGGGCAATTGGTGAACCACAAAAGAAGAATGGAGACTGTGTCAAACAGAATGTGCCTTCCGGATTCAAGATCGCATGGTAAGCTCATTAGCTAAATCACGGCTAAGAGACTTAATTAAATCCTTCATATAATTAAGTTCAGCCCAACCAATTTACATTCACTAGAACAAATTGCGGTCTATCAAAGGCTCCAACTTGAACTTCAACTTGGACGTTACATCAGCTGTTGGTTCGCCAACAGCGCAGGTCGCAACTACGTCATGAACTGCATCTTGAAATGCGTTTATATGCACTTCCAAATTATTTAACCTTCGGGTCTGCCCCTACAAACCTATGCTAATAGTTCTACGTACCGTCGGCGTGAAACGGGTAAAGCGGCTAAATGAGCGGGCGTCCTGCGAGAATATTGGCACCCGCACGACGTATTGCCAAACCCATCAAAGGCTTACATTTTAGTAAAACTCCAAAAAAAAATTCCATTACAGGCACATGGCTGACTGCACGGACGACGCCCTCTACGCCTGTCAAAGACAACCTTGCGACGCCTCCAACTACTGTAGTTAAACCTACGACGTAAACTGAAATGAAAACTTAATAAATGAATAAATCTGTTTTGAATAATGAATAAATCCTGTCGTGGTAAACCTAACATATTGAACGTCCTCTCTGAAGCTACTAAATTTGAACTACAATTTAAATCTAGCGAAGTTTAAATAGCGGTAAACCCGTCTGATACAGGGCTGAGAAACACCAAACCAAAAGCACAACGGCTAAAAATAGGGCCTCGAGGTTACCGACGACGAACCAGACACAGTGCGACACACCAAATCGGTGTCACGAAGTAGGTTTCCCAACTGTTTTCCGAAAAAAAGAGGAACGAAAATAATTATAAATTATAAGACAACTCAACATATCGTCTTTACCAATCATATTTTTCCACAGTACAATAACATGACAACATCAAATCGTTTATTTGCGATAATAACTACAATTAACAGTTTTATGTTTGCTGTTGTTGAATGAGCGAGTTTAATTTGGTTGAATAGATTTCAAGTAAGCACGAGCGATGGATTTTCTTTCCTCTTCAAGACAGACCGAGATATGAACATAACCCTTTTGTGTTGGGGTTTATTCCTTTTTGTACGCCGACATCATACTCAGGTTTTGAGCCTGAAAATGGAAATTGGATTGAGTACTGAGAAATGGTAGCGTGTAAGCCGCGTGAAAACGGCGCCCCCTTTGTCTGCCGCTGTCACGCCGCGTGCCCGGAAAGGGCCGCAGGCAAACGGGGTTTCCGTGTAAGTTTCACTTTGGAGTCCTATTCTTGTGTACTCATTTTTTTCTAGTATTTTTTGAACAAGAATGAACTATGAACGAATAGTCTCATACTCAAGTGAGGTTTAAAATACCTTAAATAAAGCAAAGAACTCGGTCATGTAGGCCTCGTGTTTCTCCTTGATCAACGGGATGTCATTTCCGAATTTAATAACCTAAAAGACAAATACTTTTGTGCTTTGACACTAACAAAATATCTGTATTTCTAATAAGGCCAATCTTGTGACAGTATGTATGTACTTGTTTAGAATGTACGAACTAACAATCAATGCACGCCAAACGTTGATCTGAGGCCGTATTCACCACACGCAGGGAGCCCTCCCTGACTTCCCCAGGGAGCTAAAGAGTGCGAGAGCAGTAGAGATTTAGAGCGCTCGTGAGCCTATGGAGGGCTATCTGTTTGTTGGTGAATACGGCCTCAGTTCGGGATTCGTAAACATACAGTATTCACCCAGCATGATTCCCTACCTTATTGCATTGTACGTCAAATTCTTCGACGCACTGCTGATAAACCACGGCTTTTCTTTCAATTTGATCGACCTGGAAAAGCACACCAATTATGAAGAAAAGATGAAGAAAGAAAATACTATGAATAAAATAGTCTTTGAGTAAATGGGTAAAACAAAATAATATTAAGTGGAAAGGAAAGGCTTTACATCAAAATGGAACGTGTCACAATTGAAACAATACCTTTTGACACGCTTTAACCTCGTGCTTGGCAAGGTCCATATTATTGCGAACCCTAAATTGAATCATTTTAAAACTGTCCCTTTTTGCATAACACGAGTCCTTATTTCTAGTATTTAAGCGAAACAGTCAAGCTTAAGTTCTTAGGTATTTGGTGTTTTGTCGATTATCGATTTTCGGTGTTTCCGAAATTCGATTATCGATTTTCGGTGTTTCCGAAATCAATCAGTCTATCTATACCTGTCCAATTTATCTCGTTCCAGTTCCATTGTGGCAAAGTCGGTCAATCCAAAATGCTTGAATTTGTCAATACACTCCTTTAACTTGATCTAAATAAAGACGTAAGGTTAATAATAAATATACACAAATAATATATACATATATATATATATATATATATATATATATATATATATATCTATATATATAATATATATCTCTCTATATATATCTATCTCCTCTCTCTCTCTATATATCTATATCTATCTCTCTTGTCTACGACACTTCACTTCATTCATTCATCACATAAAAGATCAAATATTAAGCTGCATACTTCTACAATGAGAAGATATAAAACAAGAACAACGCATATGAATATCTGAACCTGATGTGAACGTTCCTTATTGGCTGCGACCGCATAATTGGCAGATATCTGAAATGATAATTACTTTGCGAATATAATTTAGTTGAAAGCTGATAGTCGAAAAGTTTATGCCTCTTGCCAAATGACAATGTACTTATAAATAGAATCAAAAAGCAGATAGTTTTATTTACATCACAACTGAGATACATTGAGTTTTTTGCGTCCATAAAGACCTGTGTCCTATTAGCATTTAGGACAGTAAATAAGCTAGAGTTAGGGTTAGGGTTGGGAAAGTGAAACAAATAAGCGAATATTGAGATCGATCAGAATTTCATAAAAATATTGCACCTTTTTCAAGCTCCCCCGTTTATCGTGTGGAATATAGTGGAGATAGCTTTCAATTTTGACGGACAAATTCTCGTATGGACACTTGGTAGATGGACATTCTATGGCACCGTTCTGAAAAGGAAACATAAGTAAGAAAACCGACGAATAGATCATCAAATGGTCAGGAAAGGGTAGAAACCTAGAAACTAAGTTTTCGAGGTGTGTATCAAAAGGAAAGGCTTGGGACGCGCGACATTTTCGCATGAGAAAAAAATCTAGAAAAGTTGATCTGTTTTATCAGTTACAAAAAAAAGGCAAATCTTTCAGAATAAACAACATCAAAGAACTTCATGTGTAACTAGAAGCGTAGTGTAAGGGATTCACTTTGAATAATTCGGCCTATGACCATTTTCTGCTCAAGAACCTTTCAAGAAGCCCTATGACGACGTAACGACGACTACATTACGAAACAAAGCACAAATGTGGTATAAACTTTGCCAGACATTGATAAAATTACTTGAAAACCAGCCGGCTCTTTCCATACTTATGAAACGTCCGTAACGTAGATGAACATCTTTACGAATGAAGACATAATGCATCGTTCTTTTACATGAGAATATTCTACTTTGAATTTCGACCTGCTTCACTCATTTATATCCAAAGCTGAACAATTTATTCGAATTCTACTTCCGTAAAGTGATTGCTAGCGCACACTACAGTTACTCTTTCATATAATAAGATACTCAGTTTCCCCTCACCTGTCGTCCCCAGTTATTCTTCGGTTCCGCCAGCACATTATCCCTTCTCGAGCCAAATACATCTTCTTTCGACTTATTTCTTTTCACTTTTCCATAAACATTTCCTCGCCGACTCTCTTGAGATCCGCCTCTCATTTTCTTTGTGGTTCTCGAAGTATCCGGTGAATTTGTCACTTTCCTGGGTAAATCAGGCGAAGTGGCCCTTCGTTGGCTCCTCGGAGGGCCTGTCTGCACACTTTTAATACAACTTCCACCACCTCCTCCAGACTCTTTGGAATTAACTCGGACAGCCAATCGGAGAGAAGGTTTAGCCACATCTTTCCCTTCCTTCAGCAATTCCATTTGGGAAGCTCGCGGTGCGTCTTTTGACTTGGGCTCTTTCACGTCTTCATTGTCAGGTTTAGGATCAGCCCCAGCTCCGAGGCGTTTATGTCCAGAATTTCCATTTAAATCAGAAGTTGAAACATGGACGCCATCCACGTTGGATGTCTGTGTTGGATTAGACAACACAGCGGCCGGAGCCGTTTTCAGAGAAACGCTTCTTGAGGAGTTTAGCTGTGCAGGTGCTGAGACTCTTTCAGGAGACGTTTGCTCACGGCTCGGCTTCATCGGGGAACAGATTCTTGGAAAAGGGTCAGTAGATTCTTTCGAGCCCCGCTCTCTATAAAGTGGCTCCCTAGACAAAGGTTCCCTTGATAAAGGTTCCTTTGACAAAGGTTCCCGTGATAAAGGTTCTCTGGATAAAGGTTCCCTTGACGGTGGTTCAAGGCGCTCCTTCGAATTAACCGGCTCGCGAGATCCAATACATTCAGCCGATTTCGCATTCTTTCTTCTATAATGTGGAGATAAAAACGAGCTCGAGCCTTCTTCATTGGACTTTTCGCCTTCTTTCGATGATGTCTTCCGGGCTGAATGTTGTCGCACTCCTTCCGAAGACTTCCTTTTCATTGAACGATTTCTCCTCTTTCTTGGAACACTTGCATCCGCTTTGGGAGTCTTCAACGACGAACCTCCAGTCTTACGCTCTTCCTCTTTTTCCTCTTTCTTCACAATTCTCTCGTTCGATTTATCCTTCTCCCTCTGCTGTGGTGGAGCAGGAGCTGCTCCTGGCACCTCAGGAACACTGGCCTCCTTTTGGCCCCTTGGCTTCTGGTCTTTGTCTTGTGCTGGCTCCTTACTCGTAGGAGGAACCTCTGCAGGCGGATCCGGACTTGACGGTGCCGTTTCCTTACTCGCGACTTTTTGCTTTTTCTTCTTTTGCCGCGATGAAAACAGCTGCCGCGATGAATTCGTCTGCCGCGCCGCCGCCCCGTCCTGCAATGAGCAGTATCTCAGTACAAACAGTAAATGCGGGGCGGCGGACGCGGTCGCGGCATTTCATCGCGCGCGGCTGATTCAGTAAGCTTACCGTAGACAAGCATACACTATTGATTGATTACGGCGGGTGTTCATGAGTCCATCGCGACCACTTCCGCCGCCGCCAATGATTAGTCAAACAGTTTAAAAGGGAGTGGGTGATAGGGAGGGAACAGGGAGAGAGGAGAGAGATGGGGAGAAAGTGAGAGGATAGGGAGTGAGAATGAGAGGGAAGGGAGAGAGACAAAAGAAAAGCGCACCTTTCTCTGTAGGAATTCTGGATTCATTTGCACGCACGCCTGTAGCTTGTCTATCAATCGATCAATGGCCAACTTATAATCGTCGTATCTGCAATGATAAGTTTAAATTAACTTCGTTGGGTGTTCAAAAAAATGTGCCTCTGTGATTTTCTTTCATGGCTGCATGGTACTAAGTACGAGTAATGGAAATTTTGTTCTAATGGGAATTTCGACGAGCAATGTTTGCTTATTATGCGATCATGTTTTCAAAGCAAGGAAGCATGAACAAATGTTCTAGTTCTGAAAGCCTGAACTCATTGTTGGATGCTTTAGCTATACGTCCTACCGAAATCTATATCGATAGCTATAAACTGTCTGAATATCTATAAATCGATAATAATATGTTTTTTTATAGACAATAAAGAAACAAAAGAAAAACAGCATGCAGGGTAAAAGAAACTAAGTCGACCAACATACAGGAACCCTAAGACCCTAAGATACGGCGCTTCACAACGCAATAAAAGCGAACCTTTCCATATTCTTGATGAAATCCGGTGTCATCTGTGTCTGTTCGATATCGCCCTTCTGTTGATGAAGTTTAAATAAGAATTTTCTACGGAGACCCACATCACCGCCTGTAAGAAAGGAATGGTCAAAATATGAAAAGTGGCAAGCAAAAATCGTTGTTTTCTTTGAATTCATTTGTATCCTGTAGTGCTCACGACGTCATAAACGCGTATATGTAATATATGTCTACTCTCAATAAACTTGATATGTTATTATAATAAAGTCAAAATAAAAATTGAGAAACTGGCGTAAAATAAAAAAACCTTGATTGGCATCTCCCATGGCGAGATCCCACGAGAGACACTTTGGTAGAAAATGACCTATGCTAATTTTCTTCGACTTTATACGGAAATTTTCTCATTGGAATTAGAAGGCTTGAGATGGAGAAATGAAGTTGCATGTACGTTTCGTAAAGATTGGTGTCTCATATGAAGCGTGCACGAACACTAGGAGCCTTCCCGGTTGGGAGAATTTGTCTCTACATCTCGATGATTCGCGTGATCACTCCGTTTCTCTCACTGGGAGGCTGGGCTGGGAGCATGTTCCTAGCGTTCGTGCATACGGCCACAGTATGTCAGGCTCAGCGTGGTCGTATCGGTGTAAGAGAAAAAGGATAATTTGTTGGATCTACTAGACCTAATTTAACTAATATTCACAACATTTATGGTTAGGCGCCGTGAAACACCTACGAACACTCTGTATTCTTAGACGAAATGAGGCGCACCCATCCGCTATTGTGAAAATCGTTGTCAGCAGCTCCCATATTTTCCTCAACTCCTTTCGAAGACATCTTTTTAATATTTTATTGATTCGACTCCATTTCAACAAGCGATTATTGTAATCATTTATTTTCAATTTAATAAATCACACGAAAACTGAAGACCTTGATAAAACTCAAGACATGTGCAACTCAACAAATTAACAGATGTAAAAGTTGATCCATTAAAAAAGGGCTTAAATGCATTATGCGTAAAATAATTCGACTTAATCTAGTGAAAATGTTTACAATTGAAATTAGAGCAATTAAAACATTTGTACTAAAATGAAGATATCTAAGTCATCAGTTATTAATATTTATAAATCAGCGACCAAACAAAAAAAAATTATTTTAAAGCGGTATGGCACGTGATTTTGAAACTTATGCTGCTCAATATGGCCATGTTTGTGTTCCATTCTGTGCAGGCCATGACAGAGAAGAGTTTACATATAGTATATGGGAATGCGGCTGCCCAGTTTTCGCTCCGCAAACCACGTGCGATACCGCTTTAAATATCAAACAGAATTCGTTCATGTCGATATGTGAAAAGCACAGGAAAATGCAGACTGGAATAATTAATAGGACAAATCAATAAATCGATCATAGGCGTAAAAAAACACGATACATTGTCATTGAATTCGATTATTTGGAAAAAGAAAACTAAAGTCTTCACTCCTGAGTTATGAAACAACAAAATTGACTGTAAAACAACTTTTGAGGTTGAGCTTCAACTGTAAGTAGGCGAGGAATATAAAATATAAAATATAAAATATGAAAGACTAGATATAAGTGGGTTGACTTATTTGTTTTTGTACAGACGGAAGACACAACCGAGAGTGAGGGGGTTGATAAAAAACAATGTAAAAATGAGAGGTTAGCTGATATCAAAATGACATAATAGAACATTTGTAATGATTTAGTAGCTTAATTATTTGGCATACGATCAATTGAACCTCTGTATAGTTTACAAGTTGTGTTATGAATATAGAAATTATCACTTCATTCGCAATGGTAAAAAAAAGTCGTTCTTTCTTTAAATTAATTATGGAAAGGCATTACTCCAGCGTAGTATCGGGTTCAGATCATAGAAATTGTTTTCTTAGAATATGACAAATTCACATATAACTTGACGTCAAGTTTCTGCTACTTCTACTCTAACTTGAAGTCAAGTCCTTTCTAGCGTAACCTGATGTAGTTCTTTTTCTTAAATCGCAGAAGTCTGGAAACTCGTCGGGCCCGTTATTGTGTACTCGACGGGTGTTTGGGCCATATAGCTCGCGGGTCCCTGCAATTGTTTAAATTTATAATATAAAATTAATTGTAGTTTCAATTGAGTTAGGTGAATGCGTGGATGAGTTTCGTCGAACGGGCGTGAGCTCTCTCAAAAATTGATTAATATTTCAATGAACTGTAGTATGTACAACAAGTATGATTATTAGCACTTATAAAAGTACAATACTTCCACGTAAACTACAGAATGAGGGACACAATCTATATATTCAAAGTCACCATACCTGTGTGTACACAACTTCGGGTTGTAGTTGTCTGTACTGTTGCGGGGGATTGTAATCCTGAAAATTTGAATAATATAAATACTATCACAAAGCACTCGATCCCTTCTACACTATCTGTCATTTGCCACTTTACTCTTTTTTATGTAAACTGCGACTAATCTATAATAAAGAAAAGTCTGAAATCCGAAAAAAAATTATGTATGCATACATAGGTCAGCCCTCAAACTGATACTGAAACATTTTGGGTGACATCTAGCGCTTCACTATGCTAACACTCACTAATGCTAAGAAAAACAGTCGGTTAGACCAAAGACGAGCTTAGGAAACTTCCTAAGATGTTACCTGCTGCAGCGGGGTTACCAGGGGAGCCTGTGAATACTGCTGCTGAGAGTACTGCTGCGGTTGATTATACTGCTGTGGTTGTGGTGTACCACTAACATTGTACATCTGTTGAGCTGGACTCACGGGAACCGAGCGAATATTCTGTTGACTAAAATGAGATTATATTTATTTTATCTTATTTTTCAGAAAGGAGGGTCTCTATTTCTCTATTTAGAACTATCTATACGGGCGAGACAGATTCAGTCAGATTAAAGCGACATTCTGGCCGGTCGTTGAAACGTGTGTTGGTCATCTTCCTATGAATCCATACTACGCGAGGATTTTAGGTCGATCTTTTAGTCTTATCATACATACATTTACAGTTGTTCACGACTTTTCAGCAACCAGCTGTTATACCGCTTTAAGACTCAGTCAGTAATGATCGTAGTTCATAATCGTTGTCAATCATATAATCCTTACTCGAAAACGGGTGTCTGTGGCTGTTGCATATTATACCCTCCAGCATAAGCACTGGGAGGGTTGTAGGTGACATTTTCTTGGGGAGGACTCCACACTTGAGACTGAGGTCTGGAACGGCTATTCAGACGTTTGCGATCGTCACCTCGCATCTGAAATAAATATATCTTTACAACATAATTCTACCTTTGCGCCTTGGATGGACACTGTTGTTTTGACAGCTTCATCAAATGATTCTTTCTCTGTTATTCGCAATCAGAGCCCGTATTCACCAACACGTAGGGAGCCCTCCCTGGCCTCTCCAGGGAGCTAAAGAGTGCGTAGAGACCCTAGGGAGGGTCCCCTGTGTGTTTTGGTGAATACGGCCTCACAATCAGATGAAAGTGGTCACAGATCTGAATACCGATATGGACCCGACCTCCTATTCTGCCAGAACGCAGTCAGTCTTATTTCAGTTGGGGAGCGACTCCCTGTGCCTGCTTCTCAGGACTATTAGTTCTCTACAAATGTATACAAACCGAAATTCTAGTAAACATTTCGTCAGCGTTGAGTTAGTTCAATATTGACCAAAATGAGGCCAGTTTCGTTTCGTGTACACAATATGCTTCTTGGAGAAAAAATCACGTGCCCTAGCACGCTTTGAGACAAACAGAAAAACTCTCTCAAATTATTGATTATCACGCCGGGAAATAAAATAAAAATAACAAACCGCAAAATGAATCAACGGTCAAATCGATGGTTGCAAAAAAACCAAAGGTGTAATAGAATATATGACATTATGTGTTATATGTTCACTATATTATAGCACAAGCCCAAGTTCATACTCAACTGTGTTAACTTGTCATTGTGTAATAGTAATAACATTGTAACAAAGAAAATTCCCATCTTTGGAATTGTTGGCAAGATTTTCACTTTTCCGTTTCTAATGAGTTCAATTGTTTTACCACAGAAGTCTCTCTGGATGAATTATAATTAATAGTAAGCTTGATTACGATTTTAAAATCTATCAATAATATATTTTTCAAGAACGTTCCCACCTAAATGCCCATTTATAAGCAAACAATGTTAACTAGGACACGGGGGACACATGATACCGCGGAGGTATGCAGATTGGTGAACAAACATAGCACGAGACAGCCAAATTTATTGACAAATAGATGATCGTATTGATTTTAGGTGCACGATTATGGATTAAGGGAAGGCAATCACCCCAATTTCGTCATTTTACTTCGAATATAATTGAATACAGGAAAGATTTGAGAAAAATACTCTACCAAAGCCAATTTATTTGAAATCTCACCCAGGGAGTGAACTACTAGAGAAGCGGAGCTACTAGACTACCGCGAGATTGTGAAACGCATCAGGATACCATGAAGAAGTGCAGTTTGGATAACTTATTGTTATAACGAAATATAACGTTGATGACTATAAGCGACTGTCGACGGTAACGCCCTATAGTTTAAACTTGCGTTGGTTTGCAGGTTCACTTGAATACCTATCACGTTGAAGCATAAGATAGAAAACAGATTTTATGTACCTATCCTAGGAGACAGTGAGCGGAAATTCAATCCAATGGATAATATAGAACGCTATGTTCATGAATAATTAAACCTTGAGGAAAAGCATTGCCACGCTCAGAGTCCCTTTATGGTGGATTCTTGAGTTTAGTGTTTAACGTCTAATAAACAAAACAGTACACCGCATGATATGAGGCGTTTCATGCACCACGGAAAAGTCCAGCTAATTGCTAGAGTTGTTTATCGCTAGACACGTAACGAAAAAATTGCAACAATGCAAGAAGTTTCTGATGCAAGTATGGTAAGGAAATATATGCAAAAGAGTGAATGCAGCCCGGAGAACGTGTAATGGGGTCTCGATGTATGCCGGAATTGGCTTCCAAGTATGGCTTTAATTACCGTAGATTGGCATTACGCGAGAACAACTACAGACAGCCAAAAAATGGTCCCGCAGCGGTCACCACAGGACTATTTTTTTGCGAGCGTGCATAAACTGTGCATTTTCGCCTCCTCTAGTATTATCAATGGTGCATTTTCTAACTTTCAAAGGTGTATGCAAAATCGTACACGAGATGCACATTTTATACTTGGAAGCAAAATGCGCTGTTTTGCCATACATCGAGACCCCATAAAATACACTCATAGAGATGAGGTACAGGCAACGCTAAATCACGGAATTAGCAAGGGTTACTTTATCAAATCAACGAAGCAAACCAATAAGGTAATAAATTAAGAAACATTCTGTTTGAAAATAAGCAAAAACTTTACTAACGAAATAATTTAAATATATAACTTACATTATTAACGCAAACGAAGTAAATTGCTCCGACTACCAGGGCCAGTAACAGGATTCCTCCTAGTAGAATGGCGAATATAACGGCGACCTAAATTTTACGACTTGAATACTTTAAGCGAAATACCGTCCGGTTTTTGAAACACCGAGTACCCCAGTATTCTTATGCAGCTTATGCAAATGAACATAAATCCGAATAAAAAATCGAGCTAACTTCGAGCAACTTTGCATAAATAAGTAAGGATTCAGTTGTCCACGATGCATTTCAAAAACCGGCCGGTATTTCGCTTTAAAACTAGATTAAAATGAAAACTGCTTAGTTGTTGAACTGGATGCTGATTACATAACTAGCTGCAGTGGTGAATGTTGCATGCTATAAATACTGTAAAATCCGTCGTTCAAGTGGAATGTTCTCATTGGCTACAGTAAGCAATTAAGCTAATTACCTGATAATTGTAGTGATTGTGTGAGTAGCCCATAATTGCTGATGATCGGTTCTGCTGTAGTTGACTGCTGAGGAGTACGGGCCTGAAAGGGCAGCAGAGCCTATGCAAATGTCAACAAAGCATAGAAGAGGGTGGGAGAGAGAGATAGGCGCAAACATAAGAATATGCATGAATTACAGGGAACGACAGAGAGAGAGAGAGAGAGAGAGAGAGAGGGAGAGAGACGACTTCCATGTACCCCAAAGCACCCTTCGGAAGGCCCCGCGCAGAACACCATGATAGATAAGTACCCTGGGCGATCCTGCTTGAAGGTATCACACAGAAACTGTACAGTCAGCATTTCATGATTGTACTTCAGATTACAATTTATCAAGAGAGGGGAATCGGTTGAAGACTATTGTCTTAGATACATTCCTAACATGGTCATAAAGCCGACTCCAGTTAATCGTCTCTGGGAACATCACTGCATGAGCATCAGTGTATGTTGTGTGTACATGTACATGTGTGCTTTTATATATATATATATATGTATATATATATCGTGTATGTCTTTGTGTGCTATTGGAAAGCAATAATTACTGTGCAAATTATGGTTTAAAGGGAGAGGCTCACGAGAAAAATGTTGTCCTCGATTTACTTGCAGAGAATGTCCGGAATGTCAGAAATATTACTGTGAAAACCGCATTGTTTGAAGCCTTGAACTCATAGAGTTATTCTCCGGCAAACAGTTCGGCCAGGTACCGTTGTCAGGATCAATTTTTGCGCTTTTAGGGCATTCCTGTGTTGGAAACGCCTCTTTATAATTGTAGGAACGACCTCTCTTCGTTTGAACATTATTACGTTGAAAAAGAATGCAAGTGAACGGATATAAACCGTAAAAACTATTTTTTTGTTTGTTGCTGACTACGGTACCTGGTCGAACTGTTTAGCATAGAATATCTCTGCGAGTTCTAGATGCAAATAAATGCGGTTTTCACAGTAATATTTCTGAAATTCCAGACATTCTGTGCAAGTAAATTGAGGAAAACTTTCTTCCCGTGGGCCTCTCCCTTTAAAGCGAAATGCTAGCCCCTTTGGAAAATTTGCATATGATAAGCAAATCCTATGTATCCTATGCTAATTTTGTACAATCGTCCGCGGCAATCGTACAAAATTAGCATAGGCATAGGATACATAGGATTTGCTTATCATATGCAAATTTTCCAAAGGGGCTGGCATTTCGCTTTAAAAAAGTTTTGTCCAGATTTCGGTGGAACAGTTGAATATTGGTATGATGCGCGGCGTGTGGCTCGAGAATGTAGCGCGGCAATACGGAAAGGGCTAGGTAATAAATAGTGCGAATGTGCGAAAATCTAAGCAGTGCCCGATAATATATGTGCGGCGGCTTCGCACTATCTTCGCCAGGTCCGCGCGAGACGATTCTCGGCGAGCTGAGAGACTGGCGAATGATCAGCGAGGAATGCAGCGCGAGTTATGCACACTGTCGAAATTCACTCAAAGCTTCATCTTGTTGAATAGAATCATGTCATAAATACATACGTCTCGAACTAAACACTAAACCGGACATAAATTCAAAATAAATTTTAATTTTAACATGAAGAGAAAATCACGGGGAACAGTCCTCCAGGACTTCAACACCAGAAAGAGAGAGGGAGGAGAGAGAGAGAGAGAGAGAGAGAGAGAGAGAGAGAGAGAAAGAGAGACTGTTTATTCAAAGGATGGCCGCGCACTTCTCAAAAGACAATGGAAATAAGGGACAGGAACAGCACTCAAAAGTGGAAATACTTGCCGGAAAGTTGAAAAGACAAAACAAAATTTATCAAAAATATACAGGGTTTTTTCAAAAGTGTAACATAAAGTTTGTTCAATGTTTGTTTGTTTGTTACGCACAGGCTTACTTTACCTTGAAAAGTCTAACAAGCGGACCGCCTCGGGTACGGTTTCGGTCGTTACGGATACGTAAGTTACGGCGGCGAGAACCAACCTATCCCGCTTTGTAAAGAATTTCATGCTGAATAATTTTTGTCATAGAAAATTCACTGTGTGAAGATACAAACGATTTAAAAGCAGCTCGTGGATATATTATTTGGAAACACTGACAAATCACAAAGTCGAGCACACTAACAATAAGTTATCTAGGCGTGTAATCCCAAACATTCAAGGTATTTAGTCCCATATTAAACCGTTAAACTATGCAATGCGGCAATGCCTCCCTCCTTTATTGATTTGAAGATTAAAAAATGATAAGAAATCTTAAACACTTGACTAGAAAACAAAACAGAAAGGACTAAGAACTAGAAAGAGCGGAGAGTGATTCATAGACAGAAATGATGTTCAAAGTGTGGGGGTTGGAAGACTAATACTTACTCAAACGGGTAGGTACGGTTACACATGTTACGCTAGTTTATGTATAGCGTTGCTGATTTCCGCGCTTCGCTTTTGATGGTTATATTTGCAACGCTCGCCAGCATAATGTGTTTTTATAACATACTTTTTTTGATCTTCACAGAACCAAGGTGTAGGACAACGGGCTTTACAAAGCGAATCGCTTATTTTTGAAAGACTTAAGTTTCCATGTTCAGATAAATAGGTAACCGATGAGTTCAATGAATTAGCCATGGGAAAAAAGCAGAACATTCCAAAAATGACATTTTACTGTTTTACTTTGGAAGTAAAGAAAGAAGAGCTGAGCACCAAGGGTAAACACATAGGCATGGCAAGTAGAACAGTACAAAGTAAATAAACAAAGAAGTGATAACGAAATCAATCAGTTGCTTGTGCGCACCAAGAATAAAGTTAAGTAAAATAGTAGAAACAATGGTAGTACAGTTCGAAGAAATTGCGCATGCTATGAAACGATTTCATTATCTTACAATGTAATTGAGTAGGCGGCGTAAAATTTGCCTCCAAACCACTAAAAGCTAGGGATGTAGTTATGATAAATAAGTTCTGACTAAAGTCGTCGGCCCTGAGGAGGAGAGGCATATCCATATATGTATGTTTCCTCCTATTGTGCATGTCTCACTCCAACATGAGGACAACAAGCTAGCAGAAAGCATATACATATCATTCTATTATGACAACCATTAATACTTACATAGCTCTATATAAGATTGTCGAGGGTTTAAAAAAAACCTGTTGGTAGCAAGTTTGTTGGTAGCAAGTTTAAATTGCAGTCGTCGTTTTCGATACAGTAAGGCATGTCGATATACGGATGTTAGTAAACTATTTAGCTAACATATACGGTAAGGAGACGTTCTAAAAGGCACACATTTCGGGTAACGAGAAATGCTGTATTTTGCAAGTGACCAATATTCGACACAGCTCTAGTGCGTGGGGGGTTTGATAAGCATGCCCTGGGCTGAGCACGCGTCCAAACTCAGATGACTCATACTAAATGTAAATATGGTGCTTTTTAAAAATTGTTGTTTAAAATTGCAGGTCAGACATTGTAAAACAGTGCACTCAGGTCGGGAAAAACCCTATCTACTTGCTCATTCCTAAACTGATGAAACTCTTTGAAAAACGCTACTGCTAGTCGAGGGAACACGGGGTGCACCAAATAAATTGCACAACGCCAGCTGGAGGGCTGTACAGCAGGTTGCGCCATGTGTGTGCCATAAGGGCGCCACAGTTGCGCGTCCCTTGGCCAATTGGAATTTTACACCCTTCGCGTATACCCTTGGCACGCCCCTGCACGCCCTGAAGGGGGACTCGCAGAGGAAAATCTCTTTGCGCCGCGCAGCACCAGCTATTTTCGCGTTGCTGCTCTGAGAATGCTTGCTACCGTAACAAGCATGATACTCAATATAGCCCTTATGGATTGAACGCACCACGTACGTAATACGACCTTGGGCTTTTCGGGTACACTTTACAATTTGACTTATATGGATCAATGAATATTCAGTAACAAGCTTGTTAAAAGTTTTGTCTATTTCGAGTCTCTGTTCCCTGCCAAATGTTGCTCATAAGCAAAAACAAAACATTTATACAAAATATGTATGTTACAATTGTTAGTGACTAAACGTATTTCTCAAAAAAAAAAACTATTCTTATCCTTGAACGTTATTATTTGCATTATAACATTGGACAAGCAAGCACGAATGACTCATGTTTGTCTCATAAATAAATATATTGCGGTTTATCGGTTTCTTTAAAGATTTTCTGTTGAAAATTAATAAGACAAATAATATTGAAGGTAAAGGTATCAGTTTGCCCGAGACAAAGATAAGAGACTTGCAGAGGAGCAGATTTTCTGAAGATCTCAGAAATTAATCTGAAGAAAATCTGGTATCTGATCTAACCACCAGAGGCCCGAATCACCACTCCGATTCCCTCGGGGAAATATTCCCTGGGGATAGAAAATAGCATTCTAATTGAGAGACGCAGAGAAAACGACGGTGGGAATTGAGTGGTGAATATGGCCTGATAGTTTTGACAAACCAAAAATGGTATAGGGGGTCATCAGGCCTTAGCCTGAAGATGTCCAGTATTTAGTCATCTGGAACCTGTCCACGACCTCTGTGGTGCAAGCTTCTAAGTTTTGGCCATAATGTTGCACTACCCTTGGCATGCTCTTGAGGAGTAAGCGATATTATACATACATCTAGTGATCATTTTATTGTTCATCATTCATCGATTTCGATTTCTAGATCGGTCCCCGGTGTTGTCAAACAAGTGAAACTTCCGATATTGTCTTTGCCTTGAACTGAGGAAGAGTATGAGGGAGCAAGAGAGAGAGAGAGGAGAGAGAGAAAGAGAGAGAGAGAGAGAGAAGAGACAGATAAAGAGAGAAAGAGAGATGATAGAGAGATGATTCTCATGGCGTTCATGTGCCGTGTTCTTCTCGCACATTTTACAACGCACATCTTCCTCACTTTTGCATCACATTCAGTGATTGGTCGTTGACGGAGACGTTTTTCTGTAATTAAAGAGAGATAGAGAGAGAGAGAGGGAGAGTGAGTGCGCGAGAGAGCCAGAGAGAGAGAGAGCGAGCGAGCGAGCGAGCGAGCGAGAGAGAGAGAGAGAGAGAGAGAGAGAGAGAGAGAGAGAGAGAGAGAGAGAGAGAGAGAGAGCGAGAGAGAGAGAGAAAGGGAAGACACAAGAAGAAAGAAACAAGAAAAAAGAGAAAGAGAAAGGAATGAAGATGATCCTCCTTTTACTTCGCTAGGCATTGTTCAGCACTCTTTCAACCAAAGGAAAGGACAACCCGGAACTAGGTCTTATTGATTACCAATTAATGTTTAGGTGATTAGTATTTGAAAGAAAGCAGGAACTAAGTGTCAGTCATTTCTCTTCCACGTCATACTTTTTAACCACTACCTATCCTAACAATGCCGCGTGTCAAGAAAGATATAACATAACATTTATGACGACAACAAATGTATCGCGCAAGTTTTGTCAATATAAGGCCATTATCAAAGAATAAGTAAATAATAAAGCAAGTAAAACGGACGAATAAGAGCGCTATAAGAACTAAAACACCTGGCATAATTGTTACAACAAATTTACAGGAATAAAAAAGGATTTCGCTCAATCATAAGTGAAGTTCTAATAAGTGAAGATATGCCTTGACTTGGTTGTACGACAAGGAAGATTCAGTGAATTAAGTATTCGGCAAAGAGATGTAGCGGTGATGTTATTCTTCTGCAGAATTTGCGAAATATTCTCAGGTTTCTCTAAGTGTAGTTTTCGAATTGGCTCTATCGAAACTACGCTAACTGGTATATTTATTCGAGCTTATCTCTGAAATTATTAATAGATCGTGGTTGAAAGGGCCCCTGCTATCAGATTGTGTTTTGTTTGGGCACCTTTATCCTTTCCCCGCTAACACTTGGCCCTATCATGGGCCCTTTTGTTACATCAATAAATCAAACGAATGTCAATGGCCTGAACGGTTTCTCAGCGAACAATTGTGCTGATATTTCATTGCTTTTGAAAGGTTGGTTGTGTTCTTGTTAGTCCAATCTTACAAAAGTATAGAAAATTAAATAAAAAGGGAAATCTACGTATTGAAAGAAGGGTATGGTACACTCTCGGCATTGTTCACATTCAAGCAAACTATATCAATGTTATTTGTTAGTATTTATAACTGTTCACAGATAATTTGATCAGAGTTTCGTTGCTTGAGATAACTTTCGCAACTAGCAATACGAATGACACATAACAATTTTGAGATAAAATCTAGACACTGACATGAGGTAAAGTACAATAAATACGAATCGATCTATTTTATTCGACCTAAGCTTGAAACATCACCACAAGAAAGAACATTGTCAATATAAAAATATAAATGTCGCATAAATATAATATTGAAAAAGAGTCAAGCAAGGCCCGTATTTTGTGGAATAGTCATTGAATGAGTCATATTTGGAATAGAATAGTGCGTATTTGTTGGGGAAAGATCGCATCCCTCTTCCCGCATATATAAGAATTCAATGAAAGGTGAATCAGAATTGGACACAAGTTAGAACATCGATTTCCTATTAAAATGATAGATTATTAGGGAATTCGTAAAGATTTCTTCATTGCGATGCAAGCAAGAAACGAAGAAACATATAATTTAAAGCGGTATGGCACGTGGTTCATGAACCGGGTGCCGGACCACTTCATCACCAGGTATTATATGCAAATGTATGTGCCCATTAGTGCCCTCATCAGCACAGAATGGAATACAGTGAAAGGCTCACCCGTGTCGAAATCCAGGCCGAGGTTGTGCATCAGTTTCATCCTGAACGATATTTTACGTAATTGTTTGACAACGAGGTGATTAAAGAAAATTCCAAATCCACCAAAAACACTATATTTTCTAAACACTATGCTTCATTGCTGAGAATGCGAAGAGGAAAGGATTAGGCGGGAGCATGTACTATCTGTGTAAGCGCATGACATGCGATATTATTTATTCCGGAATTCACGAAAAAAAAAACACTATAGTTGCCGTTTACTAACTCTGAGAATGTCAGGAGGAACATCACAACTCACTAAGCAGACCTACTATCCAACCGATAAACGCCGTAATTCTTACTTCAGCTCCGACAATGACTCGCAGAAAACGCCGAATTCCTAATACGGTCATTGTCGTTGGTCATGCGAACAAATACAAATATACGAAGCTCTGAACTGAAGAAGCTTTACTTGTAAAATAATAGACAGTCCCAATTAACCATAGTTTGAATTTGAAACATCATATTAAAAGTTGAACGCTTGTACGTGAAATATAGATAGTTGCTTTCGGCTAAAAGTAGACCAAGTGGTCAAAACAATAAATACCATTCAAATCAAAAATGAACTGTGTGGGAACTATAGCAAAATTTTTCTATGGAGTAAAAATGATTTTTCCTTCCTTATGTTTCAAGACGTATGTGTATAATTATCATTTTTTTTTTCAAGACGATTCCTATCTACGATGTAACTGTAATTGGATCGAATGGCTGCTTTTATTTCTATAACTAGACTTATTGTGCCACAAAAACTATAAAACGGCCCCAATCTGGAGGAGGTTCTGTGTTGGAGGGCGCAGTAAGCGAAAAGAGGAAAGTAGTACTTTAGAGAAACGCAGTCACGATGTTTTCGCAATCTTCATTTGATTTTCATTACATATAGGAAGTTATGAAGAAAAATTCGGTACCAATTCGAAGTCTTAGAAAAACAAACTCGGTGAGAGATTTCACTGAGAATGGGAGATACTCAACTACAGTAGATACGCAATTGCCAGGGCAGATACTCATCATAATATTATAAATATCCTGCGGCGTTAGACAATTGTGATATGCTGTCACTGCAGGGTATTCAGTATTCATTCTTAGCCCAAACCTGGCAATTGCTTTCTTTCGCAGTATATTGTTACCCAGTAACTCCCATTCTCAGTGAGTTATCTCCCTGAGTTCGTTTCCCTTTAACTTCACATTGGTACCATATTTTTCTGCACATCTTCCTATACATAATGAAAGGCAAATAAAAATGACGAATTTATCGTGACCTTTCTTTAACCTTCATACTCTAAAAGAGAAATGTAGGCGTTGTTGATCTAATACTTTGAGTACCAACGTCACTTGATTCAGATTTAAAATCTTTGTCCAAAGCCACTGAAAGCATGTTTTTAGTAAAATTTCCCTGCAAAACATCTAACAAAGCTGTTGACTGCTCCAGAATTAACGTTATTATTCAAATCTACTAATAAGCTAACATGTGGGCACAAGTTGCGAGAAAAGCGTTCATGAATTTTAGCTGGAGAATGCTTTGAAAAATTATGTGATAGGTTTCATTGAATGAGTTATTTAGACGCTCTTTCCAATATCATATAATCATATGAAATCATAAAAAATAAATAATTAAATCATAAAAATTGATAGACTTTACAGGATAACAAGAAAAATTGTACCTAACCATAGTGTAATTGCTGTATATGGCTACTGCTATTTTCAACCACGCTTACAGAAAACTTACCCTGGATGGTAATACGCCACATAGTATTTTTGCACTAGGCATAATGCTGCTGATAACTTTTAGGGCATGAGTACAGAGTAGAGCACTATGCCAGTTCGTCTATAGAAAAAAAAAACCCGCTTTCAAATTAGACCTTTCGCGTTTCTGACAAAAATAAACTTTCTATTTATAAAGCAGCACCATAGCATTGGTGAACACTCCCCATTGTTATATCTGCCAGCTCCCAGATATGCCACCTCTAAATAAATATCACATCGTTGTTTTTGTTTCAAATCCCTCGGGGGGTCTGTGCCGTTGGCGAATGGTTCTGTTAATCTTTCAGAGGGGTTTTTTCCAGAGTTTTGGAGAGAGAGAGAGAGAGAGAGAGAGAGAGAGACAGAGAGAGAGAAACAGAGAGACCGAGACAGAGAGAGAGAGAGAGAGACAGAGAGAGAGAGAGAAAAGGGAGGAAATTCCTTGCTTGTTTTCTTCAGTATTACAACACAGCCTAACAGGCCCTAGAGCTCGGGTTTTGTGTGTGTGAAAGGGGAGCGTCTCCATCATATGAAAAGCTCATCTGCGAAGCATTGAGAGAGAAAATGAAAAGATATGAAAGTTCATCAGGAATTACAAGAAGGGCCATTACGATCAGTTGAATGACTACATTCACGGAGAATGGTAAGACGAGAGATCAGCGAATCAATGATGGGGTTTCCAAGTGTGGTGAAAATTTGGCTTATTGGGTAAGACACCTTAGGAATACCCTGGAATATATTTTAAATTGGTCATATTATATATGCAAGTTTCGTGTAGAAATACTGTAGTATTAACAGAATCACACCGAATTTTTGAGTATACTTGGAAACCCCATAAAGTACCGTTTCACAGAAAGCTACAGTATGCTTTCGAGCACTCGATGTGGTAATAAGTGTAAATTTTCTGTTTATACCATACCCTAAGATGAACTACGCTATATTTTTATTCTGTCACTGACTCGCCATTAATTGAGACCCAAATAAATAACCATTCGTCTGCATTATCGATGTTTACACATCGATATGGACACTGCCCCAGCCCGAAGACGTCGAGAAATTTGTCATCTGGAGCTCGTCGCCTAGCCTAGTGCTCGGCACCTCTCCGGAGCAAGTCGTACGCTTTGAAACCGCCTGTATCGAACCACCCTTGAATACATGAAGGATCAGCTCCTGTAGCGTAAAAATATTCATTTTTAAAGTGCTTCTAAACACAATCGTGGTACTTTTGCCAAAAAATAGCACCTTGGTGTGCCAAGTTGTGTATAGTTTTTGTATATCGGAGCTAACTTCTAGAAACTTTCCCTTTCTTTATCTGTTTCCCCGTCTCATCTTCTCATGTAATGATTGGACTCTGAACTGGGCCCCACGGATCATATCCTCATGGCAAAGAGATAGGACCCAATCAATCAATATGAATAACAGCCAGGAACCGGCGATTTTTCCTATAAACAAAAATAGATGTTTTGTTGAACAAACACAAAAGGTTTGATCTAAGATCCACGGTTACTGAATTTGGCTTTCAAATCAAACCACACTGCTTTACCTCTGTGAACACTGCGGAACTATGAAGAAAATATTCATATCCCGTTGATTTTAGATATTTCAAGATTTGTATCTAATCGGCATCTTGTCCAGTATGCATTTCACGATGAATAATTCAGAGGTAAACACGGCTTAGAATAGAAATAGAATGTTATTAGGTATACTCGTAGTCTGGCTTACGCTTACCGGCCTACCAAGCCCACTTACAATTAGCGTTCATCGATGTGCTGATAAAACACCACTATCTTGGTAATGTAACTACACAGCCTTCGAAATAATAATAAGATGGATTCTACACGATTAATAACCACATTTTCTACGTCGCAATTCGCATGTATAAACGACGTAGAGTTCTCGTTTTGTTAAATAACTTTGAACTAGTTGATGCTCATTTTTGTGGTTATCTCGGCCAGGCCAATGCAATGCAGTGTCCATTGACAATACTTCTATGGATGCATATGTGCACCATTCTCAAATTCAATGATAATGATAAAAATTCAAATATAATGAAAGGATCTAAGAAATATTGAATAGTCCTGCAACCTTTCTTAGTCCCAAATCTTCTTTTCTACCAGTTCCATGGGTATCAAAAGTTCAGCCCAAGTTCTTTTTCCTCCTACAATCAGCAGCCGCCTAATCCAATCACGGCATATTTTTGATAAAAAAATGCAGTTATCACAAAATACCGGGGAAAAACAGAAATTCCTGGAAAGCCTGTCCGGTTTCGCCGACAATTCTTAGAATTATTCTGATTTTCCGAGCCTTATCTGAAAAGTGCGGGAACTGGGAAATATTGAGAAAATTCTGTGATTTCCAAAAAATATGATAAATATCTTACTCGAATAAGGATACTTTTTGTGTTCAAATATTTTGCATGATCACCATTTTACTGCACTGAGAGAGTACACCGTTCTACATGAACTTAAGTTAAAATGCACTTTTACTGTAAAAATGTTAACACAAATCCATGTTCTGCAGAAAAGTGAATTCTATGCATGCCTGTAATTCACGCTGTAGGCAAATCTAGTTTCTTTTTTAAAATTCTTTGAATATCGAAAAAATATTTGCTTTTTTTATTAGTTCAACAATCGATAGAGCTTCAACGTTTTACTGATCTCCGCGTTCAGCTAGGTGGGGATCTGCACAGTTTTGTCAAGCAACTGACGCTCTGAAACAAGACACCGGTCCGAGGCGCGACTGCAACAGAAAGAAATGGTTTAGACGCTAGGGGTCTAGGCATCAGATCATAATGTCTGAGCAACTTTTGTGACATCCTAGAAAATTTAGCTTGGATTTCGAAAATTTACCTTAGATTGTGACGTCTATACTGAAAGATAGAATAGCGAAGTTGCTAGAAGGCAGAAAATCATAGATGATCTATCAGGTAGAAAGGAGAAAGTCTGTTAAACGTTCACCCCTTGACAGCTAAAGTTTCAGAGATTAGAAAAAAGTGTGAATGATGAGGTTGTGTTGTGTTGTGATATAGAATGTTAAAAAATTCTTCTTGCGCAAGATGTATAAGAACAAATTATATTTATTTCACTAGAGGAAAAATGAAGATGATTGTGCATTCTACCAATTTTCACGTTGAAATTCCGAGCGAAGTATTGTGAAAGCAGTTAGGTTTGGTTTTACTTTATTTTTGTGTTATGGGTAGCTCCAGACAAACTCCCTTGGGAATAAAATTTGGCATATCCACAGCGCTCTATTCATATGCTCAATTGCATAGAATATATTATTTTCCATACAATATTATATTTTGATGCCAACAGTGTTGTTGTTGCCCATCCTATCCGCACACACATGTTCTGCGTACTTAAAAAGTTGTTTTATTGGAATGTGTCCCGTATTCTCAGTTATTTGCACCATCTGGAGCATCAATACTTCAAGCGTTGAAGTGGCTTCATGCATTCTTAGAAAAGTACGCAAACTATTGATTTACGTTAGCAAGCACTAGGGTTAGGGTAGAGCAAGCACTAGGGTAGGGTAGGGCAAAAGTACAAACTAAGCGTAATAGCAAGATGTTTGTATTTGTTAAACCAACAGTTTTGCGGTCCGTGTATAGCCTATGTAACATGAGTGACGTAAATATAAAGTATATTTAGAGTACAGTAGTCTGTTAACATCGAGCTCAAATAACATTCACCCACGCATTTCTGATTCTTATTCTAATATCTGGATGAAAACAGTTCTTATGTTTTTTGAGGGATAGATAGACTAACCTACAGTTATGTAACTAATCCACTCATTTACTCGATGTTCATCTTGTCTCAGTGGGCGTCTCTGGGAAGTTTTCCCCGTCGGGGTTACTCCTCCCTTTCGCTGGGATATCCTAGAGATATGGCCCAGGCAAAGTAAGCCAGCAAGAGAGGTGCTGGCCCATGGGCCCGCCTCCCCAACCCAAGCTTTCGGCACCCCTGCTCCCTTCACCTCCAGACGATTCCCCATAGTGAACACATTGAACTGAGGGCTTATTCCCAGTCGATAGCACCCCTCGCCTGCCCTTACCCTTGCCTTGTGTGCCCTCAGCCTCAGTCTAATAAAGGCATTGATTAACAATGAAGCACCAAGTGATAACTGATCCCAAATAGATAACAATGTTCCCCAAGGAAGCCTTTTGCCCCGACTGATTTGATACCAGTCTCAATAACACCAAGCTTTCCAAGCCGCTTAGTTGACGTGTTCTCAGTTATTTCAAGACGCGAACGTCAATGCTTGTTAAATGACATCATTTGTGAAGTTTTCATAATTAATACTTTTTATAATACTCCAAAATGCTGTTCATTCTTCTTTCGTTATCATTGTTAATGACATTTCAAACGATTTCTGGGACTACTTTTCTTTATTTCGTAACACAAAATCTACTAGATTGTACATACACGTCAGCCACCCCGAGCGTCTGGAAAATTTGAATCTCGCGCCATACCGTAGTCCCCCTGAGTGCTGACGACGGCATTTGTGGTTCGTATTTTGATCGGCCAAATTTGGTTCGAAAGTTCGATTCTTTTGGTTTCTTTGAATGTTTCTGGTTATATTTTGCTTTCTATAACATTTTTTATAGTTAGATCGACTTCCGACAATGTCCCTTTACGCGATAAAACCGAGCATTTGTACCCAAAAACGTTGTTTTGTTCATAAACAATACAATTGTTCGTAAGACATACACTTTTGCGTTGCGTTTGCGTTTATGATCGTTTGCGTATGTTTTATTGATATATTTGATGTGGATTTCACTAATCTATCACATATATTCGCGCAATTTTGAACTGTACTTTCTTCTCATTCTCCGCATTCTCGTTATCAGTGTAAGGCTCTATAATGCCTTGTAACGCAATAAAATGTCTCCTTGCGTGTCTTCATTATTCTTTTATTACTCTTAGCTTTTTTCATGATTCTTCGCGTCTATTGCTAAACTAGACTAGCTGACCCAAACATCGCTTCTTGGTCACTCATATACATTTTTGAAAGAACTAAATACTATTGTTTTTTCACCTTTGATTTGGTAGATTAATTGCGCATATACAATTAGATTAGCGTGAGGTGTTCTGTTCCAAACTAATTAGAATTCCTATTCCTGATGATTAATACTAATTCCAAGTTAAATTCAGTTTTTTTGTGGTGAATTCAGTCAATTCGGGAAATTGCACACTATCGAAGCAGTCTGTTTTTTCAGATGTTTAACGGTTTCAATCATTTGTGTTTGTACAGGAACTTGGAACTTAGACGAATAATCTAATCTCTTTGTATTTTATGCTTTGTGCGCAAGTCAAGTGTCCCCCCCCCCACATTGTTCGTTACTTCCTATTTCATTCTTTTTCAGCTCTTATAATCTGTTCTATGGTTCTCTTCGATTTCTGGCCATTGTGACTCGTCATTGTAAAAATGGGTCATTTTTCGGGAAAGTACGATTGCACCGTGTGCTCTCTTTCTCTTTCACATTGTGCTCTGTGAACCCCTTTTTGTATGCTATTCAACAAAATCGATCCTAGCCAGGATTATTTTATTCGCGTCATGTCTAGTCAGATCGTAATAATGAAACTACCTCTTTTCTATTCCATAGTATCTCGGTGGTTATTTTTCTCCATTCCATGATTTATAATACTTTATGATTTGAGCAATTCTTGGAAGCGGATGAGTAGCGAAACCACATTTTCTTTAAGATTTATTAGGAATCAGTAAATCATTCTTGCTTAAAGTAAGGCCTAAGTCGGTGCATAAAGTATGTCCTGTCTACGGTTAGTAAGTTTCATTGTTTAGCATTTCTTGTAATTTCGCTAATTATTAGACCAAACTAGACCTGACCCATTTTTTTAGTGTTGTAGGACAACTGGACAACTTGAGACAAGATATTTTTTTTTGGTTTGTTTGATTTTAACCGTAGGTTTTTAGGGGTATACGTTGAAACACGCACGAACCACCACCTCCGGATTGGTTTTGACCACCTCCGAAAGCAATTCGTAATTTACAATTTATATATTTGGCCGAAACATGGTGTTTTAAACGGTCTATCACTAAGTTAAAGAAACCAACTCCATTTACGCACGGAATTTTTATCCTGGTATTTTTAGCTTTTACTAAGCATCGAAACTGTTGCTCGGTTTGCTTATCGACATGCTTTTTATGTAATTTTTGGGTCCTTGTAATCTCCATGCTCATGCAATCACTAACGGTGAAATTCGCTCTTTTCTATCGATTAACACGTTTTGTTATTGTAAGGTAAGTAGTCCGTTTTAGTGTGCTGGACACTAATTACTTTCATTATGGGGTTTGCAAGTATGCCAAAAACCGCGAGTTTTCCTTGCAAGTATCAATTCGCAAAATCGTGTGCTTTTTACACAACTTTACCGTAACTTTGACACATCCGCACTATAGAAAATCCGCCATCAAAGATATTTTTTGTTGAACAATTGGTCCCGTGGCGATCGGTCGTAAAAACTGCCTGTAGATATGCTCGTGTAGTGCCAAGATACGGTAAATTTTTCGATACTTGCAAGGAAAATCGGGCATACTTGCAAACCCCATAAGGATCTGTTCAAAAAGCGACAATGCATAAATCTCATTTGCAGCCGGTGATGGTTAGATGGTTTGCTTCGTTTAGCCGATTAGCGTCCATCCGGCGCTTAGCTGTCTGTCTCTGTTGGAACATTTTGATTTCTTCCCACGATGAGTTCAACTTGAATGAATAAACGTGACATAGCTCAGATTGGGGGTGTGACAAATACGCACCAATCACCAATCCAATTGCATATTGCACCCGGATGGACCCGTAGAATCTCCGGATTCAATTGCAGATTTGTAGGTTTACGGTTTACGTGAAGCGGTGAAACATTCGATGTTACGTTACATTCCCGGTTCCGGGTAGAGCCTAAGCTGTATCTGTATAGAAATCTCCACTCTCCACTTATTTACGCACGTGATTTATGCTTGCAGTAACTTACGTAGATTATGCAAGTATTTATATATATATCTGCGCTAATAACCCAGAGGTCGTTCTTGTTTCATTCCTGCGGTACCAGTTTAAACCGGTGCGTAGGTACGCTATGTAAGGACCTATCGCCTATCTTGATATATCGCACCATCATAGTTAATGGCCCGTCGTTTTGTCTCCGTGGCTATTTTTACCACCACCTCCCTTCTTTTACGTATGCACGTCTGCCCTTATCTAATTATCAGTGGTAAATCGCACTTTTGGCTTCTGTGTTTTATCAGTTTGCTGTCACGTTGTCCTTTATATATCGACAGGGTTTGCTATCCATTAATTATTGCAAAGATCGTCAGTCGACAGCACATTCACCCTATCCTATTCGTAGATTGGGCAGTCGTAGTTAGAATTAGGACAGCTTCGTAAATTAATGATAACAATTTGAAAGTGCGAGTAAGCAACTCTACAACTGTGCTACTTACTGTCACTCACTGTCTCTCAGTTCAGAAGTTTACGGTACGTTTTGTTCATTTGTTCTTTTTTTATACATTTACTCCCCTGCCTTCTCCCACCAGTGTTTAAGTATATAAACTATTTATATTAAAGAGGTGGGTGTGACCTTTAGTTTCCTTGTCCTCCATGGCCAGGGCCAGGGCCATAACCATCCTTCCCCCTTCTTGCCACACATACGCTTTTTTTCTGTTTGGGTTATTGCGTGCTCACGAAAAAGCGATGGACGGTCGGTGTTTATCGTCAGTTGTTCAGGTTGTTCTCGAACCCAACTTTGTACCGTCCTCTTATCCTTTGGCATTACCTCCAGCATTAGCATTGGCTCACTTCTAGTTATTGGACTTTATGAAATAATATATTACACATGGGTCCATCTTCAAAATGGTATTTCAGCCCCACTTAGAACTTAAAATATGTTATATTTGCCTATGAATCAGCAGAAGTCGAAATTGTCGAAAGCATCGTCCGTCCAACCCAACGTATACGTAATTATACGCAGCTTATGTTGCCTGCGAAACTGCCTAGTGTTACCATCATCATATGTATTAATTGGTGTATCATTCGTCGTTTTTGACAGCGTTGTTCGGTTTATTCCCTTCTAACCATTGTCTCCTTGCAGTCCGATACTCCACTCGACGGTCGGCTTGGGTAATATTGGGCGTCGATAATGGAGGACGCACACGCAAAGGACGCCGAAGAGGTATGTTCTATTTTCATTTTATCGGTTGTAGCTTTATTTTTAATAGTAAATTAAGGTAAGACTAAGGTGAATTTGGTAGGTGTGACTGTGAATACGACTACCTGGGAAATGTTGGTAAAATCCCTGTTATTCATTTTTAGCTTGTGCAAAGTGTGTACCACCGTCTATCTCATTTAGATAATCGAATAGCTGATGTAGCACTATGGCTGTGGGAATTTTGAGCAATGTAGTAGTCACAAACCATGTTAATTAAATCTAATCTAATCTCATCTCCCTTCATAGGTGTGCAAATTCTTGGGCACAGGGCCGGATGGTCTAACCGAAGAACAGGTTGAGAAACACCTCGAAAAGTACGGACCCAATGGTTAGTTTGAGTTTTTCTTATTATTTTATTTTAATTTTGCTGCGATATCTTGTGATTGTTTGGTTTCGGCATATCTGATGTGAAAAGATATCAAAATGTAGGCCTAGCTGGGCTTTACGTTTTATTTTTAGAAACTCGAGTAATTGGTTATTATTGTTATCAGTGGTTAGACTTTCTCGGGCACCTACGCAGCGGGATATTTTTTGCTCATTTGATTCGTGCTTATCAGTGCTTGTCCCCTAGTGTATTGCGTCAATAAGGAATTGTAAGTGAGTTCTCGCGGCGGCCCGGGCCATAATCAATTCTTCCGCCGGACATCGCACCTCCTCGCACCTGATAATGCTATCAGTTTTTGACATCTAACCAATTAACGTCATCAGGATGAGATCAATTCTAATCTCCATAGGCCTAGGCCCTCACATTGTTGCAAAATCGAATTTCCCATGTTTACATAGTGATCAGCGTGAAATTTATTGCGTACACTTTATACCTGGGACCTGTCAATCTCACTTTTGAATCCGAAAAAAATCAGTGGGATTGAATTGAGCGAGACAGATTCATTGCCCACGTAATTGGCAAACTCTGGGCGGCATTTACTCGGCCGCCCCTTTGCAGACAGGAGCTAGCCCGGCCTGAGTCAGTTCGTTTGTTTTGCGTAGGTCGTATTGGGTTGCGCACTGTCGGTGACAGTTACGCAATTAGAAGGAGGCATGGGGATGAGTGAGGTGCCTTTTGAATGATTAAGAGAACTGGGGATTTCCTGGGTCTGGCTACGAACATAAATGATAAAGTAGAAATTCAGTTTCCCTTTTTTTTGCTTTGTCTAGACAGCCGGTAAGCCGTACCAGAAATAGGTATATGAAAAAGCCTCTTGCAAATACAGCGATTTCTGTTGGGATAACTACGCAATCTCTCGAATTTTGGAGTTTTTATCCATTGCAAATTATCGGAGATCAGAGTACGTACGATAAAATTTAGAGAGGATATTGTAAAACAGTGCGCTTTAATCAGTCATGTATCTATTTATTCCTCTAGCGACGGTAAATATCTTTATCGGGGGGAACGCGTTGCATTTTGCCCTCTCCTCTCTGGCCTCGTATCTGTAGCTCTCCAACGCGGCATGTTTTGTGTGTGCTTCAATCTGTTTTATCCTGCACCAAGGGCCGTCGAGTTGAGTCCACTCACTGTTTGATTAACCGTGATATAGAGATTGTTTTACGGGGATATTGACTATGTGCTCACCGGCAGGATGAAATTTCACAAACGTTTCTTGAAATTTGAATTGTGGGTCGGAAAGGGACGTGTAAATCTATCGATTGATTGTCGGTTGGTGGAAATGAGAATAATTGTTAATGGTTTGGAATTATTATAATCGATTATGATGAATTAATGGGAGAAGGGAATACTAATTATCAGGTGTGTGTGAAATGACACTGAATTGAATAGATCCATTGTAGTGCTGTATCGACGGCGCAACATCGAATTTATTTATCCTTGTTTGTAAATAATTACAAACTGACAAACTTTAAACATTTCTTTCCATTTCAGAACTGCCTGCCGAGGAAGGAAAGAGCATCTGGGAGCTAATTATCGAACAGTTTGATGATCTCCTCGTTAAAATTCTCCTACTTGCCGCTATCATTTCCTTCGTGAGTTTTCCTTATAGTTAATTGTGAATCTATCCTTTGTTCGTTCGGTTAATGGGCATATAAATCTGGTCGTTAAACTGTTTGCACGTGCTCGCCATCCATTATGTAGAATAGAACATTTTGTTCAAAAGTTTCAACGTGAGCAATTACGGAGTGAAATTGTTACGTATAATTTTTGTATCATATTTGGGGGATTTGTTGTTTTTCCACGTTATTATATGTGTGGTCAGCATATTCCGTTGCAAAAGAAGGAAATTTTTAGAGTATTAGTCTTTGTCATCTTTCTGGAAATGTTTGGAAACGCCTTTCGCTGGCACAAGCTACACTGTATTTATTTTGTTATTTACGTCGTTTTGATTGCTTTTTATTGTAGGTGCTCGCCTTATTCGAAGAACACGATGACCAAACAGCCGCCGTCACTGCTTTCGTCGAACCCTTTGTCATTCTACTCATTTTGATCGCCAACGCTACCGTAGGAGTATGGCAGGTTGGTACTGGGTTTATAGTTTTACAACCATGACTCTGAATTAAACGTTTGATGAAGTTTACGCATTAACTCCGTTGTATTTTTGATATTAACTTTCCAATCAAATTTCCTAATTTGGAGTGTATTGGTCTTGAATTTTACCAGACGACCACCTCATTTTCGTGGCTATGTAAATTGCTCCATTGCTCGTATTTTTTTTAGGAACGTAACGCCGAATCCGCTATCGAGGCGCTGAAGGAATACGAACCCGAGATGGCCAAGGTTGTCCGTTCTGGAAAGCACGGAATCCAGATGATCCGAGCCCGTGAACTCGTGCCCGGAGACCTGGTCGAAGTGTCTGGTTCGTTTTTATTTCAGAATTTTTGGTGACTTTCCATGCATAATCGATTTTCTTGGCTCAAATCTCAGCCCACTCTCATGTTATGTTCGCTGTTTCTGTGCTGCTGAATGAAATTGGATATTGGATCTCCTCAGAAATCCTAACCGCGTTTTCACTGTGTGAGAATTGTGACATTTGCTGTCGTTCTTTTCTTACGCTGTCTGTCTGACTCTCTTTCTCTCTCTCGTCCTGAGAACAAGGCAAGACTGCTCAATTTTGATGTGTTGGGGCTTTTTTGAAACTGTTACAGCTATATGGGATTTAAAAGGGCCTAAGGGAGTATATTTGTAGCATGATGTAAATATGCGCTCTTTATCTGTAATGTATACATACTTCGACACCGACAATTTGTATATAGTCTGGTTAATGTGATTTTAAAACAAGTTTCTGGATTTCTGGTTAGTGTGATTTTAAAACAAGTTTTGAGGCTGATTGGTTTTGAAATGTTCAACCAACAGTTGTTTGGATATGGGTGATATGTGTCCTATAAAAATGTAACCTTTATAATGAGTGAATATTTGCGCGATATGAGAACTGAGAACGCTTTTATTTTCTCACTCGAAACCTGAAACATAAACTGTCGTTTGTCGTAGCTGGTTGCGTAATGAAGTATGAAAGTGTGTTCGGTTTGTTGTGTAATGCGGAGAAGCAACAGCTGCCATCGGTTGTCTACATTGATTCTTCTCTTCGCTGAGGTCTCACAAATTGCAAAAAAATTCTCAGGCTCAGGCAAAGAGCAATAAATCAATGCTAGTAACCACTTATACCAATAAACAAGTCTGTCGGAAAATTTATTTGTTGATTCAGTGGGTTATAGTCTGTTGGTCCAGTTTTTAGTGTCGCTACGGCTAAGGGGTAAATTCATAGATACGGTATGATATGTGATTTATGGAATAAAGCAAAGGCGTTACCTGTTCGTAACCATGTTATTGCAGTGGGAGACAAGATCCCTGCCGACCTTCGTCTCATCAAGATCTTCTCGACTACAATCCGAATTGACCAGTCCATCCTCACTGGAGAATCCGTCTCCGTGATCAAGCACACTGACTGCGTGCCTGACTCCCGCGCCGTCAACCAGGTATGCTAGGTTACAGGAGATGTGGGAATCGGTAGTGAGTCCGCCTGTTTCATTGTAATAGGACTTTCATGAAGTAATTGTTAGTGGGTAAATTTTTAAAATCGAATTGTTTCGAATATTCTAAAAAGTGTGTTCGTTGTTCAGGACAAGAAGAACTGTCTGTTCTCCGGAACCAATGTCTCATCTGGAAAGGCTCGCGGAATTGTCTTCGGAACTGGACTCAACACTGAGATTGGAAAGATCCGTACCGAGATGGCCGAGACCGAGACGGAGAAGACCCCGCTGCAGCAAAAGCTCGACGAGTTCGGAGAGCAACTCTCCAAGGTCATCTCTATCATCTGTATCGCCGTGTGGGCAATCAACATTGGACACTTCAACGACCCCGCTCACGGAGGATCCTGGCTCAAGGGAGCCATCTACTACTTCAAGATTGCCGTCGCCCTCGCCGTAGCTGCCATTCCTGAGGGTGAGTTGTTGGATTTGTGTGTTTTGAGTCATGAAACTGGTAGGTTGATTACGACCGCGCGTCAACGCTCACTCCGGAGGCAAATCAATAAGACTGCCTCCATTTATGCCTGCTTCTAATTACCTGAATCTGAATTCAGGTCTGCCCGCTGTGATCACCACTTGCCTGGCTCTCGGAACCCGCCGTATGGCCAAGAAGAACGCTATTGTCCGATCTCTGCCCTCAGTCGAAACCCTCGGATGTACTTCAGTCATCTGCTCCGATAAGACTGGAACCCTCACCACCAACCAGATGTCTGTGTCCAAGGTGCGTTGAAATGTGTATGCGTAGGTCAAGAAAAAAGTCTAAAAGGGGGTTCCCCCTAACATTTAGGGGGAAGGGGGAACCCCCTACCATCTGCCTTTTTGTACCCCTAGGGTATTCTAAGTCTCGTTCTTTACACACTCTCCCATTTTGTCTTACGCTGATCGTATCGCACCCTCTTACTAATCAACGCACTCTTATTTGGGGGGAACCTCACAAGCAAAGTCAGCATATCTTGACGTCAGTGTGTATGGAAGAAAGTTGGATTAGCCTAGTTGAATTCTGCGTCTACATTGTTCCCATTTTGACTTAAGCATTGGTTTACGCCACGAACTACAACGATAGGTGGTAACGTGATTCTATATTTTAGATGTTCATCGCCGAAAGCGCTAGCGGAGACAATATCACCTTCAGCGAGTTCACCATCACTGGATCCACCTACGAGCCTTCCGGACAGATCTTCAACAATGGACGTCAGGTATTTATTTTGTATTTAATCTTTATTATAAACAATCGAATAAATGCAAGCACAAGTAGAAACCAACTTACTGAAGATAAAGAACAACACATTATGGTCCCTAACGATATGCGTTAGGATATTTACAGTATGCGTGATAGCGCGATTAAAATATTCGGCATTTATTTCTGAGTGTAGCTTAGGCTGCTCGTTTCTGGCACGTATTTTCTACTATTTTGTTTTCATTGCAGGTCAACTGTGCTTCCGGAGACTATGATGCCCTCACCGAGCTGGCCACCATTTGCTCCCTGTGTAACGATTCCGCCGTTGATTACAATGAGGTGAGGGATGTTTTAGTAGTTTAGTCTTGCTTTAATAATAATAATAACAAATTAATTGGTAATCATTCACCAAACATAAAATACACACAACAGGTATGCAGAATAGTCAGGGTATAATGTTGAAACCAAAGTGTTGTTAAAACAGTTTTTTTCTGGGCTGATTCTTTTCTGCCTTTAGCTTTGTAGCGTGCCATACCGCGCCTAAATTTTGATCGTCTCAGGGCAAACGCATCTACGAGAAGGTCGGAGAGGCCACTGAGACTGCCCTTGTTGTGCTCGCCGAGAAGATGAACGTGTACGGAACCAACAAGTCTGGCCTGAACCCCCGCGACCTCGGAAACGTCTGCAACCGTGTCATCCAACAGAAGTGGAAGAAGGTTCGTTTTTCTGGGTTCTGTAGAGTGTTGGTCGCTTGAATGACGTATTTTTCTCCCAGTTGAATAATCTATTTTGAATTTTGTAGGTAGGTCTTTGCGAGTAGAAAGGGCTGAAGCGGAGGTCCTTGCTTTTTTACTTTCCAAGCCAACTTCTCTTGTTTAAAAAAGTTGTATCCAATGGTTCTACGCCTCTAGGAGCTGTATATGCTTTTGTTTTTAGGAGTTCACTCTCGAATTCTCCCGTGACCGTAAATCGATGTCCGCCTTCTGTGTCCCATCGTCTGGAGGCTCTGGAGCCAAGATGTTCGTGAAGGGAGCTCCCGAGGGAGTGCTCGGCAGATGCACCCACGCCCGTGTCAACGGACAGAAGGTGCCCATGACACAGGCCATGATGCAGAGGATTGTCGAACAGTGCATCCAGTACGGAACAGGACGTGACACACTCAGATGCCTCGCCCTCGGAACCATCGACTCCCCCGTTGACCCCAAGCAGATGAACCTCGAGGACGCCACACAGTTTGTCAAGTATGAAAGGGTGAGGTTTATTTATTTTGTATCATTAAACATGGTCTTTTCTTTTACCGTTGTGGTTGGTGCGACGTTAGTCTATGTTCTATATCCCGTTTCGATGCGTTGCACACGAGATATACGGAATTTATTTCTAAACTCTAAACACAAATTAATGCACGACGATGTAGACGGTGGAGCGTAGCTAGTAGACAGGCACGCGTGTGGACACTTCTGTAGATCCACAGGTGTATGCATTGTACGAAAAGAACTGACATGCATTGTGCGAAAAGAACTAGATCCCAAGTATTTTTATTTCTAGTTACGTTTTATCCGCTTGTTTAGGACATCACATTCGTCGGAGTGGTCGGTATGCTCGACCCACCCCGTACCGAGGTCATGGACTCGATCAAGGAGTGCCGTCACGCCGGAATCCGTGTCATCATGATCACCGGAGACAACAAGAACACCGCCGAGGCAATTGGCAGAAGAATCGGACTCTTCTCGGAGGATGAGGACACCACTGGAAAGTCGTTCACCGGACGTGAATTTGACGATCTGCCCCCAGAGCAACAGTCTGATGTGAGTTTTCATTTGTCTAGTTAAAAATTTGATTTTGATTTTGATGAGTGAATTTGATTTGTCTAGTCAACAACTTAAAAAAATGCGCAGATAAATAAGACTATTAGCACAGTGTGTTGTTGTGGATCAACGATCAACTCTCAGGAGTAAGTAGGATGTGTTAACCGAATCGTTGTTCCAGGCCTGCCGTCGCGCCAAGCTCTTCGCCCGTGTCGAACCTTCCCACAAGTCCAAGATTGTCGAGTTCCTGCAGAGCCACGGAGAGATCACCGCCATGACTGGAGACGGAGTCAACGACGCGCCTGCACTCAAGAAGTCTGAGATCGGTAAGTGGTTGTCTTTATTATCTCACCAGCCGGATGAATGGCCGATTGCTTCTGTGTGTTTCCAAGTCGTTATAGCGCAACAGCGCTTGACCCTAAGGCGAGAGGTCGAGGGTTCGAAGTTCGAACCCCACACGAGGCAATGATTTTTGTGTGTTTCATTCCCATTGTGCCTTGCCGAAAACTCGATGAAAAGGCTTCGTCTCCGACATTGTGACAAAAAAAGTTTTCTCCTTTGTATAATAAGATTGTTGGGTTCATCATTTATGTTTTTTTATGAGAGTAAATAACAGGAGCCTTTTGTATCACTGAGCGTCTTTTCCAGGAATTGCCATGGGATCGGGAACCGCTGTCGCCAAGTCTGCCTCCGAAATGGTGCTCGCTGATGACAACTTCTCCACCATTGTGTCTGCCGTCGAAGAGGGACGTGCCATCTACAACAACATGAAGCAGTTCATCAGATATCTCATCTCATCCAACGTCGGAGAGGTGGGCCTTTTGATTCAGTTTGACTGGTTTTATTGCCTCCTGTAGATGAGGTTGAGCCGAAAAAATGGCTGCGTTGTTCCTTTGCACTCAAACATCGTAATACAGTTGTCGGATTTTCTGTGTTTCGTCTGTATTCACATGTTCCCATTCCAGGTCGTCTCCATCTTCCTGGTCGCCGCTCTCGGAATCCCCGAAGCCCTGATTCCCGTCCAACTTCTCTGGGTCAACCTGGTGACTGACGGTCTCCCGGCCACCGCCCTCGGATTCAACCCCCCTGATCTGGACATCATGGACCGACCTCCCCGCTCTGCCCAGGAGGGACTCATCTCCAAGTGGCTCTTCTTCAGATACCTGGCTGTCGGAAGTGAGTGATACTTGCATTTTTAATTTGTCGGAAGATAAAATTAGCTTCGGTTAGAGGTTCTAACTTAGAACTTTAGAAAAAGGTAGCTTTTTCGGTCCTTATTGTTCATATTTCTATTTGAATCTATTTGCAGCCTATGTCGGTATTGCCACTGTCGGAGCCTCGATGTGGTGGTTCTTGCTGCACGAGGATGGACCTCAGATCACCTACTACCAAGTCACCCACTGGATGCGTTGCGAGATCGAACCCGAGAACTTTGCCGATCTCGACTGTGCCGTATTCGAGGACAATCACCCCAACGCCATGGCTCTCTCCGTACTTGTCACTATTGAGATGCTGAACGCTGTCAACTCGTAAGTTGGACATATTTTGTGCTTGTGTTCTCTTTTAGTTGATCTCTGCTGAGCTTGTCTCTTTTCATCATTTCCATGGATTATTAAACGCACAAATGAAAACTGTCCACTTTAGTCTGTCTGAGAATCAGTCGATCCTGGTGATGCCCCCATGGACCAACATCTGGTTGTGCGGAGCCATCGCTCTCTCCATGTCTCTGCACTTCGTCATCCTCTACGTCGACATTCTCGCCACCATCTTCCAGGTACATTTAAAGACTTTGAATTTATGCAAATTTTCATGTATGGTTTGTGGGTAACTTGTGAAACAGTGAAACGAAACGGGACATAGACCATGAGTTGAGTGTAGAATCAGATCGATAGGTAAACTTGCACTACCTCGAGATGAGAAATTAGGTGGTTACTGCGTGATTGTACGCACCACCTTATACCCAGGTGTATAGATACGTGAAAGCATAACCCCATCTGCTGCCCGTTCAGATCACTCCTCTGGGTGTAGTGGAATGGATCGCCGTGCTCAAGATTTCCCTGCCCGTGCTCCTTCTCGACGAGGTGCTCAAGTTCATCGCCCGCAACTACATCGATGGTACGTCATTGGATGAGCATGGTCAGCCGCAGACCATTGCCAAGTCGCGTGCCGCAAAGATCCGCTCGGCATGCGGTCTCGTGGCAATGGCGGCCATCACATTTGCCTATTTCGCTTACATTCTCGGTCCGTACGCGGATGAGATCCAGCACGCAATGCTCGGCCCCGCGGTCGACCCATCCTTGGCGTCTGTGGAGTCGCGCAGCGAGTTGTAGAGCTATAGCGATGTCTCTTACCTAACACCTCTGTTCTTACAGTGTGATACACTTACCTGAGTGATCTAGCGTTCTTTCGTCACCTCTATTTTGTCTGTAGAAAGGCGTCCGTTTGGGAGACATGTCCCCCGTTCAAAAAAGCTTGCCCTTCCCTGTGTAATTGGTTTCATTCTTTCCCGTTTTCGTCAGTCACTTTTTTACTTCAAATTCCTGATCATGGTTTGTTGTTCGATCGGATTTGATGTACAGTCAACGTGGGTCTTGTTTTAACATAACGTTTATCTCTGTTTTCCACCAAATTTCGGGAGTTGATCTGTTTCTTACTTATTTATACCCTTTCTGTAATCTATCTGTCAATTGTCAAATACGTGAAGGTAAATCAACTGTTTTGCTCATCCTTGATGTTCGGCGCCATTTGTTCGTTTGTGCGTTCTCCGCGTGCGTCGTGCGTTACAATTCAACTGTGAATTGAGATTTGCTGGCGCGCGTGCGTTTTGCCCTGTAATAATGCAATGGTACGGTTCAATTCACTATGCCAATCCCTTTTGTGTGCGAATAATAATAATGTAACAGTGAGCGAACAAGTAAGTGAATGGTTTGCTTGTGAGAGCTGTATTCGTAGTTTGTTCCCTTCCCGCAATAGCATGAACCTAAAGGTGAATCGCCGTAACCTTGTAAGACCCCGATAATAACTGCCTACGATTTTGGCCCTTATTTTCCCATCTAGGTTTCTGATCTAAAAGGTGTGTAACAATTGGAATGCATCTTTTTACATTTTGTATAACTTATTGTTCCTTTCTTTTTTTAACGGTTATACTAATAGTTTTATACAATTTCTGATTTCGTCAGCGAGGGGAAGGTTCTTCATTGGTTTGTGAGACGGTGGATATACACGGTGCGAATTTTTGTTTTTGGGATAATTGGCCAAAGACCCTTTCTCGCGCTACCATTTTTCTCTCACCAGTCAATTATTGTGAACCGTTTTTTGTTGAAGAGATGATAAATCTGTGATGTGTCTTTTCTTTTATTCAAACCTTTGTGCTTAACTAAAACGTCGGGTTTTACCCCTATGTTGATGCGTTATCAGTGTGTACGGCATATTATTGATTGTTCGGAAGCTGCCAGAGATTACATGAGTCGAATCGGGAACCTGCTGTAAGTTGTCCTATTTGTTTTATTTGGTTTGTGCTTGTCGTTTTTGTCACGTATGCACCCACTGTATTGTATAAACTGCACGCATGATTTACCACCCTTGTACGATTAATATCTGTGGTGTTGCACGTTTGCGAATTTAAAAGTTTGTGAGATTTAACAGATATTCAAATACTCTTGGATCCTTACGCGTGAAACGAGAGTCTTGCAGTCTTGCACCAAATCTTTGCTTAGCCATAGAAATGATTCACTTTTAAGATGAGCTTGACACTTTGACTTTTAGTATGAGCTTGACACGTTGACACACCTAGCATTTTGATGTCGTGTGCACTGCACTTTGGTGGTGGTGCTTAGAAGGTGTATTATAATATTTATTTGATTAATATGTTTAATATATTTATTTTAGTTGCGATCGACTCCGAGAAGATCAAGAAGGATTAAGGAGGAGAAGAGAATATGCAAGTATTCCTCAAATTCTCACTGACACACCGCTTTTGATAGTACTGGGCGTGGACAGGAGTCTAGGGTACTGTAATTGAATGTTTATTAGAAGTTACAGACACTGCTCTTGTCCTATGCTCTTTTTTAACGTTTAGGCAACCAGACGGTTGGAGGGGAGGTATGGGATTCTGAAAGCGGTTCCCGGTAGTCTTTAGAAGCGTGCCGAAAATCGTTTTCCCTCTCCTTACCTCTGTTCTCATCGCCTTGATAGACTATTTCCTTTTTCTGTGTCTCATCACTCTATTAATTTGCCCTGTTCTATCTTAGTCTATCTTTCTCGCGTGTCTAGTCTGGCGAGCGTGGGGTTCTGATGCATCTCATGGCGGTATTTGTGGAGGTATAGAAGGTGGTCATGAGGTGTAGCGTTGCCCCTCCCGTGCTACGTGTATTTTGCTCACCCTGTAGTGAACTGTCGAGGTTTTGATGTCTTGAGGCGTTGTAGTTTGTAGTACTCTTTTGTGTTTCTAGATAGTTTAGAGCGATAGAGAATACGTTGTTGAGCTATTATAGAATATCGCTTACTACTTACCTTCTTTCTTGTATCATGCACATTTTCTTCTCTCAATGTGCCTATTCGGGAGCTCCACCCTCTAGTCTGGTGGAGTGATCCTATTTCTATTTCTATTGATTTTGTAATTATTGACCTGGGTGCATGTCCCTTTAAAGGCGTGTACCTTAGCCCTTGAACTGTTATACTCATTCTAGCCTAACATGCTCAATGGTAGAAACGGATGGTACATGTAAGCAATGCTGCGAAAGTATGCCTTATTGACTTATTCAGTAAAACTTGGTCACAATTATGCTCAGAATTGCGTCTTCATTAAGGCCTTTTTTGCGTCCTCCCTCTGTGTTTTGGATGTGTATATCTCATTTTTCTAGCGTGTAACTTCTGGCCCTACCCGTGGTTTTTTTTTTCAGCATTTTTTTCTCAATCAGCGTTTTTCTTCAGTAACAGTGATGCATACTTGGTTGGCGCTTTGTTAAGCTTTTCGTTTTTTTTCTTAAATCTCGGAAAACTCTTTCATATTTTGTATGTAAAATATCATAATTCTCGCTCTGCTGCTCTTCCCTCTCCCTGTTTATTTGGAAAGAGATTTATTAATAAATAAAATTTTTAAAAATATAAATATGTGTGATTGGTTTGAATGTTTGTGTTGCTGAGTGAATACACCTTGCATGTATCTGTTTATGAGTGTCTCATGTATTATGATGAAACGATTGTTTTTGTTCAATGAAATAATGTATTGTATATTTGACTGGTTTGCTTATTATGCATTCGTGCAACAAAAAATATCGAAGTGCAAAAGCTATTGTGTATTAAATGTCCCCTCATGTATAATCGCTGACAAATTTTTACAGCCCTGCCTTTCGTAGCGATAATAATCGATTTTGTCAATGTTTTATATGTTGGCAAATAGATAGTGCGAGATTGCTTTGTTGTGTATTGTTGTTCCTTCGCGAATATAATATCATTCGGAATTGCATAACATTGGGTACTATTGTACTTGGGCGAAAAAAATATTTTTTTTTTCCAAATCTTCCAGTTTTTGCTCCATTCCGATCTATTCAACTGTGCTGAGTCCGAAAAAAGTGATTCTTATGGCTCCTAGGGGTCACTGAGGTGCCAAAAGCTGTCAAATTATCTTTAGCTGAAAAATAGTGTATAAAAGTATAAACCATATAGTGAAAACAAAAACCGATTATGTAGAACCAGTCTGGGAACTAGATGGATTGCTGTATGGTTCGGCCAAAATTTGACCACGAATTCCATATAATAATAACCCTCATGAGTTGTTCACTTCTAGAGTGAATGTTTGGGCATACATATAACTACTTAATGATAAGAGGAATTCCGTGTTAGGGCGTGCCACGATTCCGCTTTTTCTGTAAATCATATCTAATTATTAATTATTACTATTATTATTAATAAGTAGTATGTGCGTCAGACTATCAGCTACGTGGCAAATTGTATTATTGTATTTCCTTTTCGCTCCACATTCAAAATATAGAATTCTTTGTAAAGCGCGTATCCTATAGAAACCACGTCCGTGTGAACGGGAATGAATGGCGTTTCTTGAAGTCCGATTTTGGTTGCGGAATATTTTGTCAATTTATGTGATGTGGCATGTTTTATAATATACTGGTGCCTGCGGTTTACGGTAACTTCTAGATAATTAGTGTGTCGATTCGATACAATACCTCTTCAATTATATGTACAGTATTTCGCACATCCAATAACTTGTTACAGTACTATTTTCCCATACTTTTGTAGTGATGCAGTTGGAAATAACAAGTGTATGAGAAGTAGCATGCGAAGTAGGTCCGGTGAACCATTCTTGTTAGTGCTTCACCCTTATTTCGATTAATTAATTGCTATCTCTTTATTAATGAAATATTAACTGAATTGTAATTATTATTAGTTCTAGGTCGATGGGATGGCTTGGTGGCGTTTCCTACTACCCCGGCGAAAAGAGAACTTCATCAATCTACTAATCGTTGGATGTTTCCTGACCGCCTTGGTGTTGTACGTAAGGAAAGGCGGAAACGTCACCGGTGTTGGAGTTAAATTGAAACAGTCACATCCCAGGGACTTGAATAATGGGGTTGGTTTTATTATTTATTTATTATAATTGTTCATATTATTATTATTATTAATATTATTATTTACATTATTAATGTATGTCCGTTTATCGTCGTTGTCTTTGGGCATATTGTAGTCGAAATGTGACGTCTTGAGAGGAAAGGCCTCGTGGTCCCTTTTCACATAATATAACAGGTGTTTAGGATAATTAGTAAGACCTGATAAATATCTAAAATCTTATTGATTGACGGTTAAGGATCATCCTGGTGCACGGTACAAGCGACCCGACTACAGTATACCGAGGTTGGGTCCCGGGGAGATGGGCCGAGGAGTGCAATTAGAAGGCGAAGAGAGGAGCTCGGGAGAAGAGGACATGAAGAAGTGGTTTATGAACGTGCATGCGAGGTGCGGTGAACTCTTTGTAGTGTGTAGCTTGTGTGTCTCATGTAAAATAGGAATGAAGGTGAACTGTTTGTAGTTTGTAGCTTGTTGTCTCATGAGAAAGCTATAATGTAAAATGGGGATGAAGCTCACTGGTTTGTTGTGTTCATATATCGCGGTGCCCGTTTTGTCATCAAGGTGTAATCCTGAAAAATGAAAAAAATAATGATTCTTTGTTTCCATCACTCAACATCTTTGTCTGTTTTCTTCTCATTCGTTAGAACTTCAGTTTTTTTTTCTCCGGTTGTATGTCCTTGTTTTAAACAGTTGGGTAGATTATTGATTTCTTAGACCTCTTCTCCTTCCTTTATGATGAGATATATTATACTATCTTCTTTCCTGCTGCTATGAGTTCTCTTCTCTGCAGACATTCTCCGTTTCTCTCTGTCTCCGTTCTCCCATCCAGTTTTAGTTATTTGTTTCTCTCCGTGTCTCTCCCTCTCGCCCCATATTACAACATCCCACTGCCCAGATATTGAGCTCATGCTCACGAATGGCCTTTGAAGTTTACTTTTCAAGGAGTTGTTCGGGGACTGAACGGAATATTGGGAATGAAAGTGTGTTTTTAAATGCTAAGCGTTATGAAACGTGTGCTGGCCGACTCCATTCCCATGCATTCTATACAAAGTGTGTGCCATGTCCCTTTAATATAAATGTGCTTTAAGTGATAAGATCTCATTGGACCGGAACCTGCCCGATGTCCGTCATCCAGAATGCAAAAACGTGCACTACGACTTGAAGTCTCTACCCGATGCTTCGGTACGTTTTGAAAGTAATATACGGTTAACCAACCAATCCCGGTTGATGTTGTACATAAGCGTTTGTTAGAAACTATTTAGGGTTATGTTTCTCCTTTCGTTGAAAAACACCACGTATATTTTTTTTAATTTGGTTTAGTGCGCACCAAACCAACATATTCTATGGTACGTTTGAAGACTTTGTATTCTTTCTGTAGTTACTTTTTTGTGTGTGTGACCTCGGATTTGTTCCGATTGCATTGTCTGAGACACGTTTGACTCCTGTCGAGTTTTACATGAAGGGTGTCGGCGGTGCGTGTAGGAAGGAACAACTGTCATTCTCTCTCTCTCTTTCCCTGTCCAATTATCAAATTTCATACATTTTGGTGACGCTCTGACGCTCTGTGGCTGCTTAAATTACGTCAGCAAACTGATCCTGAGCTTCTGTGATTATCGGTTTTCACAGGGGTTAGCTTGTTGGCTACTAGCTATAGGAAAAAACTCCAATGATCAGAGTTTTTATTCGAGTCATAACCTATGGACGGGTGCTTAAAAGGGAAATTGGTAAAGAAATTGATATATAATAAATTGAAGATCGAATTGTTGCAGGTTATTATAATCTTCACCGATGAGGCTTGGACTCCACTTATGCGAACGGTGCATTCGGTGGTGAATAGAAGTCCTCCAGAGATATTGAAGGAAGTGATACTATTAGACGATAATAGTCAGAGAGGTGAGAGACTTTGTCTGTTCGTTGAGTATTTAAGATTAAGATTCTTTGAATATGTATTTGAACGTTCTTTGAACAGCGATTTTGATGAGGTTTAAGCTAGCGGTTCCTTCATAAATGGTTGTATTATAGAAGAGCTGAAAGGCCACCTGGATGAATATGTGAAGTTGTTCGACGGTCTGGTCAAGGTGATACGCAGTACGGAGAGATTGGGTCTAATCAGGGCAAAGTTGAGAGGTGCCAGAGAAGCAGTCGGCGAAGTGGTCGTCTTTCTCGACTCTCACTGCGAAGCCGCTGTGGGGTGGTGGGTATTTGGGTATTAATTAGATTATGGGCCTATGATTGTTCTTTCAAATTTTCTTGAAACATTACGCTTTCGAGTTTTGCGGTGAATTATGCGAAGCGGGAATTAAAACTGTATAGGTCGTTTTGTGTGGGAAATGAATATATATTGTTACGTCCTCCGGAGTCGGACAAAATCAAGCCCGGACTCCTGAAGGAGAGGCAGTCTCCACGATCAAACGGCTATAATTACACTCTCAAATAAGTTTAGTTGTCCACTCGTTTTTAATTATCTCATTTACAGGCTTGAACCTATAGTTGCTCGCATCAAAGCAAAACGATCAGCTGTTGTGTGCCCGATTATCGATTTCATCGATGCCAAGACAATGTCATACTCTGGTATGGTTTTTTAGACTTTTTTTACATTTTGAGACTTGGAACTGATTGATTAACGAAGATTTATAATCTTGCGGTAATGATGAAACATCGACATATAAATGTGCGTTAAAATGTATAAATATAAGTAAATATAAATATAAGTAAATACAAGTAAATATAAGGCGTTGTTTCCGTTAAAATATATTGCGTGTTTTGATGGCTATGAATGTGCACTTTTTGTCACTACCTCCACAAGTCCACAGTGCGCTCTAAAACAGTTTTATTATGTAATATATTATATTATTATATTGTGTTTTATTGTATTATATTATCTTATATATAAAACAGTTATTTATTATATAAAATATTTATATTTTATGGGTTTAGGTGATCCCCGCGCAAGTTCTGTGGGCGGGTTCTCGTGGGCTCTACACTTTACATGGGAGTCAATGCCTCCGTGGGAGAAGAATAGAAGAAAGTCGGAGATACAGGAGATACAGTATGCATTCTTCTTTTTGTAATTGAATGCTTAACAACAGCTGCACAGCTGTGCGTGTGCAGACTCTTTATTTATACAATTGTGTGTGAAATTATTGACTAGAGCCCGTTTTTAGTATGCAGTTCAAGTATGGTTAATGGTTGCTAACATGGATCATATCAGTGTAGCAATTTAGCTTTTATTAACAACATTTTTTTTTGTGCATGTTTTATTATTGCTCGATATCACCAATAAAGCGTTTATTAACAACAATTTTAGATCGCCAACTATGGCCGGTGGTCTGTTGGCTGCACATCGCGAGTATTTCTTCGAAGTTGGTGGATATGATGCAGAAATGGATATTTGGGGAGGAGAGAATCTGGAGATCTCATTCAGGGTAAGTTTTTGAATAGTGAAGCCAGGAGGCCACAATTGTTACTGTATTAGTTGTTCCATCGATATTCGAGACTTGGTAATGACATGTATTGCACGTGTACTTGTAACTTGCATGACTTACAGTGGGAATCTGATTACGGTCAGTTGTTTGCGTTTTATAGGACTCTTACCTCCTAAGCGGTCCTAGTTTGTATGTTAAATGTTTGGTTATCGCTTTCCATCCTCATATGCTTGGGTCTGATAAATCAAGATGTGATGATTAAGGTATGGATGTGTGGTGGATCGATTGAGTTTATCCCATGTTCGCATGTGGGACATATATTCCGAGCCGGACATCCGTATAACATGACTGGACGTGGAGGTAAGCAATTAGCAATATGAACATACCATTGTTTGGTATTGTTGAAATTGAAATGCAGTTGCGGTTCCATCGAGGCGCTTTACCGACAGGAGAGGTAGGCATATAGTTCACCTCAGATCATTTGAGCATATACCCAACCAACGAGATGAGAACACTTTTGTGTTTATTCTCAATGTTTCAGGTCTAGGTTAACAAGGGGGCATCACTTGAAACGATGGTAGGTCATTTGACATATATTCAGGCAATAAAGATGTGCATGGAACAAATTCGAAGCGTCTCGCTGAAGTTTGGCTGGACGATTACAAACGATTGTACTATTTGCATCGGCCTGATTTGAAGGTTTGTGATACTGATCTCTTTACGGTTTTGTTCATAGTAATTGTTGGTGGTTTGTTGAAACAACACAAGGAATGGAAAAAATACGGTGTACGAGTACGAATAGAAACTAGAAATGTGTCACGTTGCATGGGCATTCAGTCAAATTTCCGACCGTGTCCGTTATCTGGGAATGTGATTGACAGAGATTTTTTAAATGAATCATTTTTGTTTAGACAAAAGATGTCGGTGACCTGTCCGATAGAAAGTCTCTACGCAATAAACTCCAGTGCAAGTCATTTAAATGGTATGTATATCGCTTTTAATATTTATTGACATGCTTATTACGTAGCATATCACCAATAACACCTAGACTAACGTCTACAGTCAACTTTTATTGTTAAGCCATTTTGCTCTTCACTTGTTCATGTTTACTCTTATCGTACAGAGGCACAGACTTTGTTCTTATGGATATAGGATAAGGATATCACAAATTTATTGTAGAAAACGTTCATTATTTAGGTTTCTCGACAATATTGTTCCGGACAAATTTATCCCCGATGAGAATGTACTCAAGTATGGAACTGTGAGTTTGTTTATCGTGCTTTGGCCATAATTTTAGGATAATGAAGTGTTATAGTAAGGCTGGTCGTTTCTTTTTAGAATATCACATCAGTGATCATTTTAATTTTAGACATTTTTTTGTGTTTTACATTGTATAGCTTGACCTCTATAACTTAATTTTAGGATAATGAAGTGTTATAGTAAGGCTGGTCGTTTCTTTTTAGAATATCACATCAGTGATCATGTTAATTTTAGACATTTTTTTGTGTTTTACATTACATTGTATGTATATCTTGACCTCTATAACTTAACTATATTAATATCAAAAGTTATTGATGCTTCCTTTAAAGGTGTTCACCGAGAACGGCGGCACAAAGATGTGTGTGGACACACTACAAAGAGACGAGAAGACGAATCCCCGGCTGGGAGTTTATCATTGTCAGGGAGGAGGCAGTTCAGCTCAGGTACGATTGCCTACGATTTTATTCCAATTTTCTTAATTCATTTTTGTCATTGTAATTTCTGCAGTTGTTTTCTGTGATTGTTTACTGTACTTGTAATTATGTAGCTGTAATCTGTAATTGTTTCCTGTGGTTGTAATTTCTGTAATTGTTTTCTGTAATTTCTATAAAGCAAATTTTGATGGGCGTTCTTTTAGGTTTGCATTTTCCTTGATAGACTGAGTATGTGTCGTTGGTGGATATGTTTTGTGTACGTTTGAACATGCATGGAAAATTTCACAGCACATCTTTAGGTATTTTCACTCTCAAAAGAGGGCCATTTCCGGCGAGAAAGTGTGTGCGCGCGGGTCGAATCGTTAAATGAACGCTCAAAGCTCCGACTAGCAAGTTGTGCTGGCACCAGGGATACATGGGAGTATACGGTATGGTTTGGGCTGTTATACTGTACTTTATTTACTTCACCTACACCTTACTGTATTTTATAATATATATAAAGCATACTGTAGACTGTACTTTGTACTCTTACTCTGTGTGCCTATACCGAACTCTGGGATATGTGTTTTATCTTAGCGGGTAAGGTTTATTTGCAAGTCCGCCTGCAGTCAGCTGTATGTTGATTTTTGTTCTTCATGTAAGACGTGTTTTGATGTAGACTATTTAGGAGTCTGGCTTATTCAAGAATGTCAGAAGCGGCCTTTGTCTGACCACAGAAGGTCTGAATGCCGGCGATGAAGTCATCTTGATGCCGTGAGTTTTTATTCCTTAATTAGTCTTTTTGTAAAGTACTTACGTCAGCGGTTCGTAGTTCGTACATGTGCATAATATATTCTTAATTTTACTTACTATGCACAGAGTGTTATAAGTTAACATTTTGTTGGTCACGATAAACTTCTTAACCAATAAAATCTTATTATATAAAGGAGAAGAGTTTGTCACGGGTTTGTTTTTATGTGCACAACGAAATCCCTTCATAAAGAAAACTCTTCGATCGAAAGAGCATACAAAATCATTGCCGCTCGCGGGATGCGAACCCACAGCAACCACAATCTCTCGATTCACAGTCCAACGCTCTACCTGTTGAGCTATGCTAGCTTATGGGAGGAGGATCTTATAGGAGATAGAAGAGCAATTGCAATAGCAAATTTGCAAATTTGCATGAAGTCCAGAACCATATTATACGTTCCCACATAAACGTAAAGGAACATCTTTTTTACGTTTGAAGAAATTTCTTTTTTTTTAATTAGGGTAACAATCGGCCGAAGGCCGATTCCTCCAGTCGGAGAAGAGCCCGTAGGGCTCTTCGAACGGCTGGTACAAGAATAACTCTTCAAGAAACGAAAAGAAACCCCTTGTTTTTCAGATGCGATAGTTCGAAACTGCACCAACAATGGAAGTGGCAGGCAGCTTAGTTTTTTACACTATTTTATTTGTAAATGAAATCTTTATAGTTAATAATAAGTTATGTCCCAGTAACTAGTCATACTAACTGAGGAAACTACGCCGAAACTACGCCAAATTGTTATGTATGCCTTTTTTTGTTTTAATTCTAGTCATATTCAGTTTATTAGTCGATGAGCTCACTTTGTGCATTCAATGTAAAATAGTTTAAATAGTTCTTATTTATTTTTCATTTTGTTGTGAATTATTTTCCTCGTTTTTACGCAAAAATACCAAATAACGCATTTTGAGCAACCAGAAGCAAGTCGCTTTATTTTTGCTCTCGTTTCTTCAATTTAGGATGTAATGATGGACTTACTGCTTTCCTTACTTACTTCATTAATAATGTAACTCATTGTGTCTCCCCGTTGTACTTTAATTACATTAAAGCGAAATACTGGCCGGTTTTTGAATCGCACCGTGGACAACTGAATTCTTACGTATTTATGCTAATTTACTCGAATTTAGCTCGATTTTTATATTCTAACTTATGTTCATTTGAATAAGCTGCATATGAATGCAGGTGTACTTGATGTGTTTCAAAAACCGACAGTTATTTCGCTTTAGCAATTCAACCTTTTGTTATTCGTTATTCATGTTTATCACTTGCAACTTGCATTTTAGCTTTCACTGTTTTCGGCTTTCAAGTGCAATTATTGATATGGTTGTGATTTCATTTCGAAGGTATTTAGTCAATCTGTGATGAGCATTTTTTGTGATCTTGTATGAATTCACTTGATTTTATTTATAAAATACTAATAAATATTTTCTTTTATGATTGTGTGAATCAGATTGACCTGTTTGCCATCGGATGAAATATTTGCACAACTTTGCGTAATATTATTATTATATTCTTGTGGAAGTCTGTGGCTTTATGAGCCCCGATTTAGTTTGGACTTTGGACATCTCGTGATTTTGTACTGTACAACGGTACTAATTGTAAGGTATAATGATACGGTTATTGATGTATGACTGGATTGGCAGAGTCATATGGAAAGTTGATGCTAATTTATGCTATTTTCTTATTAACTAAAGCCTTTGCTAACGACGTCTTTACAACAGTATGTCCCGCGGACGACATCTCTCGGATGAAGAACAAACGCAAATTCGGGTGCTTAGTAATGCAGGACTGAGCAACCGTTCAATTGCTGAGAGCTCCATCTCTCATTGGTAGTTTCTTGAAGAATTGGCTGAATTACTAACAAAGGAAGCGAACTGGCCGTCCGCGAATTCTCTCAATTGCTGAAGTCAATGTTAAGCGTATTGGCCGCCTGGTTGCAGATTCTGCCAAAAGTACTGAAGAAGTTCGCCTGATTTTGGGTACGAATGCGTCGAAATCCACGATTTGGAGGGCTATCAGGAGGAATAACAAGGGGCAGGGAATCTGCAGTACTGATGAGAAGGTAACTCGTCAGCATAAGGGGTCTACACCTCATCTCATCGGATACATGGGTACTAGATGGTCGGTGTTATAAATTAATGTTTTCTGTATAATTAATCTACCAGCGATTCTCGGGTCTATTTATATATCGATGTTATGTCTTTTATCGCAGCTCCTGTTTCCTTCTAGTTTGTTGCTGTTGGCTTATACTGATGTTAGGTTTTTTTGTTGCAGAAATCTGTGATGTCCGATACCGAGGTTGCTGAGACTGGGGAGGAAAGAGGACCGATCAGTGAGATTTTTGGACCCGGGCCACAACCTGGAGTCAGCTATCCACTCAATGTTAAGTACTGTGGAGGTGAGTGAGTTAGCGTACTCTTCTTTTGTAGAATTTTGTGTTGGATACGTGATTGACATTGTTTGTTGGGGTCTGTCGGGGGCGAAATTGATGTAGCACAGACTACAAGAGTTTCCGTAACAATGTTTCTAAGGAAAAAAACGTTTTTATTACAACTTAGGCATCATTCATATACCAATATATAATTGGCGGTAAAACACTGTTGCGCAAATCAATTATAATACCACCTTCAAAAAGAAAGTAAATAAGCCAAAAAAACTAGACTACTCCTTTGTTTTGCAAAACTTGTAGAGTTCTGTAAGACTGTGTCGGAATAGATTGAAAACTGTGTTTGAATTTGTCTAACTATACTGTCGAATGCGAATCACTTCCTCGGGAAAATGCAGGATTTGTATAACTTGAGTGAAACATATCTCATTTGAAATTTCGTTTCATGCATCGACGCACTGTTTTTGATATTATGATTTGAGTGTAATTGTTGGTCCACTATAAGGATTGTTGAGTGTCAAGTGGATTATGATGTTTGAGCTTGAACATGTTTGAGCTTGAGATTGAGCAGGAATGCATTGAATCTGTACTTTCACCCTTGAATAAAGGTGCACGCTGTTGAAGCGTAAAACAAATTTTAAATTATTGACGTCTTTCAGCATGTACTCTTCCCATTGAGTACTGTGAGTATGCGGGAATGAAAGATGACTGCAAGAAATGGATTGAGGAGAATGCTCCGGAATTCCTCGAAAACCTACAGGTTAGATTAAAGTTTATGATTATGGTTAACCTTAAGCTTAAGTCTTAAGTAAGGTTATGTTTTTAGGTAGACTGAACTCAAACATACTTATAATCTACTCGAAAATCTTGAGGTTCCATCTACTCTTTATCGATGAGTTGGCGGTATGCTAGGCAAATTGGAGTTCATTGATGTACCACTGGGAAAATTTTTTACAAAATTCTACTACTATTGAGTTTTTTTATTGACTTTTTATATATGAACATTGAAACATGATTCCTTTAGATTTCTGAACCTGCTGAAGGCGACGAAAAGAAGCACCAGAAAAGGGGAGGAAAGGGCAGCAAGCCTGTCCCGGTTGGTTTATTTTAGATGTTTATCCTTTTATTGCGTCTTACGCTTATTGTTTCCTATCAGAACCATTTTTTTGGACGGTAGGCTGGCCGGCGGGCATATGTAGTGATTGGTTGGAATACTGAGGCCGTATTCACCAACACACAGCGAGCCCTCCCTAGGCTCACGGGCGCTCTGAATCTCTTTTGCCCTTGCACTCTCTACGCACTCTTTGGCTTCTTGGGGAGGCCAGGGAGGATTCCCTGCTTGTTGGCGAATACGGCCTCTGGAATGCTTCAAGTATGACTGATTAATATATTTTCCTTAGGATAAGAAGAAGGGCGGAGGCACTACTGGTCCATCGAAGATCACTTTGCAACGCGAACCACGCGGGAAGAAGAATATCACCGTGATCAAGGGACTCGCGGCAAATGGTAAGGGTTTTGTTTACTATGTTATTTAGAGTAATGGACAATTTAAGCCACGCTGGATGTACTAGAGTGCATACCAATGCAACTTAGAATAAACCTTCCTGCAATATTCTCACCAGGGCATAGATCCTGTGTATGTAGGAGTTCGATTAGTATACCATTTGTGCCCAGGGACCCGACTGTCTTATCTTCGTCGGTGCTGTGTAAGAGTGTGTATATGTTGTTAATAGAGAACTAATAGAATGTGCAATGAGGAGAAAGTACGTTTTTTAATTACAGGAATAGAACTAAAGCAGGCGACCAAGTTCTTTGCCTCTCGATTCGCGTGTGGAAGTAGTGTGACGGCGACTGATGAAGTGATTATCCAGGGAGATTGCAAGGACATTCTCTTTGATCTGATCCCGGAGAAGTGGGCACAGGTGGGAGGAGTTGGATTTTATTTAGACTACTAACGTACTAGCTTAGGTTCGCACTAAATTGGGTTAAAGAAGGAGGCTCACGAGAATGAAGTGCTCAAATAGTGCTCAAATTTAATACCATCATCTTTCGATAAAAGGAAACTATTTGACCATTCTCGTGAGCCTCCTCCTTTAAGAACCGTAGTGATGAAGATTGTGCATGCCGCATGCGTCGTGTTTCTGCGGTATTATAAGTTCTAGGCCGAATTTATTTAAATAATTCTGTTTGGTTTGGTTTACAGTAACGTTTAGAAACAATGTACGAACAAACAACTCATTTGAAAGATTTTTTTAGTTTAACAGTATAATTCTTAAAGCGGTATGACACCTGGTTGTGAAGCATATATTGGGCAATATTGTATTATATGCAAGTTCTTGTGCCCGTCAATGCCGTAAGGGCAGATAATGGAGCCTGATTAGCATATAGTGCATGGAAATAGAAGTGCTAATCTAGAATGGGGTCAAAAATCTTTAAAACACTTTGTTGCAGGTGGATCCTAAGTTGATCGACGACCTCGGAGATAAGAAACGATAATTTTAATTCAGTTTAGTTATTCTTTTCTCCTTTCTTCCTTTTTTTGTTGTCGATTAATTGCTTTTAAATCTATTGAAAATAATTTATTAGTTTGTTTCTTGTTGTACGAGTTTTATCTAGCATGTTACTCTACATTTTTGGGTGTTTCTATGACGGTGCGAAGTATAGTTTTCAAGTTTCTAATCAATTTTCTCTATATTTATGAAGCTGACCCTCTTATTTGAAGTATGTTTTCTTGGAATCTATCAGTTCTATGAATAATTGTTTAAAATAAAATTATTATGCATAAAATGAAGTATATTGCATGCAATTTTGATTCAAACTTTCAATATTAAGATGGATATTTTTTATCTTATTGAGGAGAGTTGGTGTGTGGTGGTTTTTCTAGTGTTTTGTGAGCTTTGTAGATCGCGCAATCAAAATGTTTCAACTCATGTATGATAGTAAGATTGAATGTGTTTCAACTGTTGTAAGAGATTATGTTTAGGGATTTTAAGTTTGACTTCAAACTATCAATTTAAATTTGACTGATTATGTGCTTTTTCAAAAGACCTGGTTTCGAGCCAGTTTTAATTAACCGACTATGCTAAAGGGAGCAGTGCGATGTTGCGCGGTCAAGGTCAGTAGGTCGGATGTTCAGTTCCCGGGTGCCTCACTTGCAAAACGGCATTGATTATTGAACTGAATATTGTGCATTTATTGAAGATCGATCGCACTCTTCTAAAGTAAAATATCCCTACAAATTTTTGTCTCACTGAGAATATTTTAGGCTTTCAGTATGTAAACTTGTCTTTTTAGTTGTAAAAACATATTTCGTATCTAGCGACCCCCTAGGAAATCTGATGGCATAAGCATATTAATTTGTTATCAAATAAGTCTCCTACAATTATTGATACATTTGTGCAGTACATTGCATTTCCTTTGTTTATTCAACTGCACAATTTCTGTGAAATAATATGTGGCATCCAGCGCTCTATTTGCGATCCATAGTTGAGTTACTAGAGCTGATTTTCTTGATTCTATAAGGGTTATTATCTTTTTGTAAAATTGTTTTATTTTGATTAGTATCCAGCGAATCCATTCTTAGCGCTTTTCATTTTCATGAATAAAACAAATATCGCGCATAAATAGAACGTTTGTTATTGAAGTAGACCAAAGTTTAGTTAATTCTTTTGAAATAGACAGCTATATGTCTTGCTTTTGCATTTGTAGGGACTATTGTACATAGAATATATGGGATGTTTTGATATTAATTTGGAATTACAAGTGTAACATTAGCCATTTCTTAAAATTAGGATACTGTACTTCACGTTCCTTGATTAACATACGGTAGTTTGTAACCCCCACTAATTAGATCCATTACAGTATGCTTATGTGTCATATATCGTTCTCTATTATATTAATTGAGGTAATTGAGATAACGCTTTTGTTGTATTCTTAATTACATTCTAGTCATTCTTATTGATTTGTCTTTTACACAGTATTTTTATTCCGTAAAATTCCGTGTTTTTATATTGGAACATTTCTTCTATAGTTGTACAGTTTGGTCGTTTTTGTATATATATATAGAGGGACAGTTTATTTTAAAGCATGGATATACTATGCAAAACCTAGTGCGCGAGTTGTAAAGTTTCCACCATCCTCTCAGTTTCTCTGTCACTCTGTCTGGCTCTAAATCGAAAACAATAGATAATTACATCCAAAGAAACTAAGGAATCTTAAACACTGAGTATATTTTGTCTTACGCAGGCCCTTTGAGTGAGCCGGTGCGTTTTATTTCTGCTCTATTGACATAGGAAAGCTCAAATAATAGAGAGTTCGGTGTTCGCGCGCTAGCATCGGGTTTAGGTTCTCTATACAACATCATGTCAATCTTAGCTTGCGAGTTTCTATGTTTAAGGTTTGCAACCTTACCCCCTTCAATTATTAATCTATATGTTACACGAATGTTCCTTTTATGTGTTTACTGTAACGACTTGATTGCGTTAATTCATGCTATTGCTGTTGTGTCGTAATGGTTTTTTCGCATAAAGTCACACAGTAAGTTATGGTGTAGTGAATAAGTATTATATACAATAATATACTTATAGTAAGTTCGATGTTACGGCGGTGTATCTCACCCCGTAAGTGGACCCGGGTGCGTAACCTTGTGCTCGTACTTATTGTCGGATTTGTGGTGTTGACTATTCTGAATGACGGAGGCACGCAGAGATTCAGCAGAAGACCGGCAGTGGAAGAGATTCAGGAAGTAAACCGGGTTGGTACTTGTATAATTTTTTTTTTTTTGAAATTTTTCATTGGAATGTTGATCATACGTAACAACATAACTAACCACAAAACTAAGTTTCGAACACTTATGGCCAAGTGTACCCTAAGAATCTAGACTCTAACAATACTGCATTAGTTATTTGATAGATTTCCTACCTAGAATTTTCGAAACATTAGAAGTCTCTATGGTCTGTGATTTTTATTCAATTCAGTTAAAGTCGTCGAATGAAAAGGCATTTTGTAATTATGATTTATGATGTTATGCACATTACAGCATGATGTGGCAGTTCACTATCATCGTGGCATAACGGCAGTTCACTATCTTTATGAGTAACTGTATTTCAGGGTTGGCATCAGATCCCCGACTACACTAAACCGAGGCATGGGCCTGGAGAAGATGGGGCGGCTGTCGCACTCACAGGTCGGTATCTAGAATGAAGTTAGCTAAGGACGTACCGTAACCCAACATGTCACTATTATACATATACTGTAACACTTTAGTTGCACCATCATTAATGATTCAATAGTTTCAGATCTTGAAGAAGCAGGTAGGTTTTTAATTAGTATTTCGTTGCCCTTTTATGTTTGATTAGTATATTATTTTGGTTTGCTACCCTTTTTTCGTTAAGTTAAAACCTTGTCTCTTATGGGAACGGGCCTTGTTTTTTATTATGTTACTTTTGGTATTTTCAGATCCAGAGGAACGAAAAAGAGCGGAGGAACTTCAAAAGAAATGGTTTATGAATATTCTGGCCAGTGATAAGGTAATATTTTTTACATATTTTTTTTACTGTATGCCTCGAGAAATCAGATTGCTCTAATTGTAAGTAAGAGAAAGACGTTATAATTTTTCTTTTATTTGCTCCGACGTTTTGCAACGCTTCACCTTTAGTTATAGTGAAGGTAGTGACGTCACTTTTATTGTGCGAATTTGTAGTAGTTAGACTTAGGTTCACTTTCAATGTTTATGACAATGTGAAGGTTTATATTTTATATTTTATATTGTTATTTTCCTTTAGGTCTCTTTGGATCGCTCAATCCCTGATTCAAGAACGAAAGAATGTAAAGCGTTGGAATATGATAGTACTCTTCCAACAGCTTCGGTAGGTTCTTTTGGTAGACACGTATCTGAAAATTATACCCCAAAGCAAACCATACCCCGTGGTACAGTGCTACCCCATTTTAGAGCGTTGAGTAATTAGTAGAATGGTGGTAATTGACTGTCGTATGTGTAGTTCTTGTAATTGCTTCTAGGTGGTAATTGTGTTCACTGATGAGTCCTACTCGGCCGTCCTTCGTACCGTACACTCTGTGGTGAACCGAAGTCCCCCACAATTACTACAACAGATTGTGCTCGTGGATGATAACAGCTCCATACGTAAGTTTGTCAAGTGATTTATATAAATACTTTTTGTTATGGCGCTTGTGTTACGTAGGTAGAACTTATTTTTCCCTATAAGAAAGTAACCGGGGCTGAAGCTTACAAGTAGCTAAATTTTGAACGCCAAAGGGCACCAACAATAGCGGTAGGTCCAGTAACTCACTATAAGGCTCTGGTAGCTGGCTTGTTAGGGAGCATCATATGTTTATTTACTACTTTAGGTTTACGTGTCTTTGTAGCTATTTAATTGTTTCAAGGGTTAAGTAGATAAGTTAATATAGTGATACGTTAATGTTTCGTGTTTAGCTGAGCTCAAAGAACCGCTGGCGAAGCACATTTTACGATTTGGAAATCTGGTTAAGCTGGTGCGAAGTGAAGAGCGTCTTGGATTGATTAGGTATCGTTTACAGTATGCCGTAAGTGGTTCACTTATTAGTTGTCACACATAGTTGGTGCATGTAAGCTCGAATGATCCTCCCGTCTTTTATATTGCGTGTTTTTCGCTGTATATTTCATTCTTTGCTTTTGGATACCTTATTATGATGCATGCATTTTATTTCTGTTAAATGTAACTGTCAGTACTGCATACATACTACTTTATGTTTTCAGAGCCAAGCTCCGCGGCGCTCAAGAAGCCACAGCCGAGGTTGTTGTGTTCCTCGACTCGCATTGTGAAGCAAATGCTGGATGGTGGGTTTTAAGTTCGTTTCTATAGTGTCAGCGTTTGAATACTCCTAAATTCGATATAATATTAGCTTCGACATTAAGTTAAGAAATGATACAGAGGTTTGTTTCTTATGGAAATCTCTACCGTACATCGTTATGTTCTATGGTGTTTAAGTCATATGTTATAATATTATCTGTAATTTTTGTCTAGGCTGGAACCCCTGCTCGCTCGTATTAAAGAGGAGCGCACCGCTGTTGTATGCCCTGTTATTGACAGTATTTCCGATCAAAATATGCAGTACATGGGAGGATCACATGGAGGTTTGGGGAAATTAGCATGATCATTCTTTTAGGGATAAGAGTTAGTGTGTGGTGACAATGGAGAACAACCTGTTTTTAGGTCTTGTTGAAGGGGGTTTTCTAGAACTGAATCAGAACTTGAAAATACAGACTTGACTGATAAAATTATCGGTAATAACGATCTATCAATCGTTAACGGTCTTTGGTGTATTCAAATAAATAAATTATAAAATGATAAGTGTTTCAGGAATCGGCACCTTCTGGTGGTCTCTTCACTTCAGTATGGGACCGATGCCACAGAGCGAAATTGCAAGAAGGAAGAACCCGGAGACCGACTATATTAGGTGAGATCAAAGTGATACCGTAACCCGTTTTAGGAAAGTAGAAGATTATTCTTGTTTGTTGTACCTTACCTTAGGGTACTGTACTCTAAGTCCACGCAGCTTGCACAAGGTGCTGGAGATGTCCAAATTAGCTAATAAGTTGGTACGGTAACGCTAACAAGGTAGTTGTGAGGTACGGTACAGTATTGCATCTCAGTAGTTCTTTCAATTGCAGATCTCCAACGATGGCCGGCGGATTGTTCGCTGCTAATCGTGAATATTTCTTCGAAGTTGGAGGATACGATGCTGAAATGGACATTTGGGGAGGAGAGAATCTGGAGATTTCATTCAGAGTTAGTCTTTTATTAAGTACTGTATCGTTGGATAGCTTATCATACTGTATGTTAGTTTTTGATAGTTTGTGAGCGTTAAATGAACTTCGGGAACTTTTCTATGTGACAGCGTGGCAGTTTAGGTTTAGGGTTTTCCCACTTGGAAGACTTTTCAGTATATTGATTAAGGTGTGGATGTGTGGTGGATCGATTGAGTTTATCCCATGTTCGCATGTGGGACATATATTCCGAGCCGGACATCCATATGACATGACAGGAAGGGGAGGTATGTGAGAGTTTTGTTTAATCTCATCCAGGATACTGTAACCCATTAATTGAGTTTGTAATGAGTTAACGAATGGGTTTGGAGTTTGGATGCCCGATATAAGGAACATCACAATTACTAATAAAACTAAATTACTAACTAAGATACATTGATTTAGGTAACAAGGACGTGCACGGAACGAATTCCAAGCGTTTGGCGGAGGTGTGGATGGATGATTACAAGAGGCTCTTCTACGTGCACAGAATGGGACTTGTGGTATGAACAATATTGATTATGATCGTGGTATACTGTATTGAGGATAGGGGTATACTGTATTCATATTGATTAGGAGTTATATTGTTCTATTGTTATTCAATGATTTGTTCATGTATATGAGTGCGCTCATGTGCACATTCCCAGATTCGAAGGAAAAGTTAACGCATTTATATTTGATTCAGTAAATTCTGTCCACGGCCCCCATACAAGTTTCACTGTAAGGTTCTTTTGTGTATTCCGAGATACTCAATTAGTATGTTTATATTTGCAGGATCAAGACGTGGGTGATCTGTCTGAGCGCAAAGCGATTCGTGACAGACTACAGTGCAAGTCATTCAAATGGTACGGTACTAAATTGCTTAAAGTTATCTCTAATGTCCTTGAACCAGCTCCAGGTGTCTGACTACATAATTGCATTACTAAAACACATTTGATCTAGCTAACAATAAGTATTCATTGTCCAACAACTGTTCCTGGTTTACTGTTGTAGTGATCTGTTTGAAGCCACTAATTTCTTGTGTCTCCTCTTGTTGTTCAGAGCTCCTTGACCCTTTCGTGAATAATACTTGTGGTACTAAATTTTGAGTCTCCCTTAGTCCTTTCTGTTGAGTATCATCAAGACCCACACATGTTAAATAGAGACAGCGAATAATTGATTGATATATTGATTGGTTGACTACTGTACTTTTAGGTTCCTTGATAACGTTATCCCTCAGAAGTTCATCCCTGATGAGGATGTCCATTCCTATGGATACGTGGAGACGGAAAGGGGTCTCTGTCTCGATACACTTCAGAGACTGGAGAATAAGGTATGAGAAGAGAAAGAGAGGCTCTCCACCTTCTAAAATCGTACCTTATTTTCTACATACAATCTACAGAAACTAAGCCAATATGCAGAAATTGCCCTTGGACTCAGAATATTGATCCAAAACTAAGTACTTTTTCTTTTTCTCGATAGAAGTGTTCGGAACTCTCAATCAACATATTGTTGTGGAGACAATGATAGTATTTTCGTTGTTTAATTTTTTTAATATTGAAATTCAGGGAACCATTGTCCTTGGCGTGTACTTCTGCCAAAAACTGGGATCCTCCTCACAGGTGTTTATTAATTTCTTTTCTTTTTCTAATAATTAGATTTTTTTTCGATTTACAAGTTACGCTAAAGTACGCTTTCGATTTACAAGGTATGCTCATGCTCTAAAAAGTATGTAGATTTTTCGACAGTATTAATACAAATAACATTTTCAGGCATTTTCCTACAGCAAGAAGCTAGAAATCCGTCGCGAGGCAACTTGTCTTCAAGTATGTTTTTTTGCTGACAAGTTATGCGGGTGTAGGTGGCGCAGCGGTATAAGGCGCCGCCTTGGACAATGGACAATGTGAAGCTCCGCGCACAAAACAGGGTGCGCCACAGGAGCGCGGCTCACCCCTCTAGGGTGCGCGGCGGGGCGCGCCAACCCCATATGGCGCACGTGAGGTGCACCTGCCGCGCCATGCCTAAATAGTGCGCCACTGATGCGCCAAGTACAATAGGACACCCGGGACGCACCCCCCGCGCACTATAGTCGGGGTGCGCCGCGCACCAGCGGCGGACCTTTATGTTGTGCGCGGCGATGGCGCGGAGTTTCACCAGTGGAGGCCTCTGCGAGTATCGAGAACATTTCGAGGATTTTGTTCGTCCTAAAGAAAATATGTGTTGATATGGCTTCAGATCGGATACAAAACAAAAGACAGCGAAAGTAAGAAGAGGGAGGCCCTTATTCAGGAGTGCCACGATGAACGACCGATTAAGTTCGACCATAAGAAGGTGAGAATGTCAAATACTCTTTATTTTCCTTTCTTGCGCACGAAATTTGGTAAATCAATGTTTTCTAGCTTAAAATGATGTAGCGAGCTCAAAACCACACTGCATAAAGAAAAGTACAGTACCGTGATTTGCTCAAAATCATAGGTTTTTTCCTGAAAATCGTTTAGCGCAAATAATTTTCTGTTCAAAAAACGATGCTTTATAATTCAAGCACTGTGACAAGAACACGATGTTTTGTAGTACAATTCATCGTATTTAAGAAATGTCTGCTAGAAGGAGGATATTTCAGTGCAAATCATTTCATTCCAACCTCTATGTGCCATTTGTGGCGCTAAAGGTATAAATAGTTTTCTGTATGGCTCTGTATATTTCTAATTTTGCAGGGTGGCTGGATACGTCACCAGGAATCGGGCCTTTGTGTCGACGTGGAAGGTGTAGAGAATGGCGGAGATGTCGTATTCGCAGAGTGCGTCGAGGGCAAATCTAGCCAACAATGGACCTTCAAGACCTACTTTGATGAGAACTAATCGGAGTTATTCATCACTAGCTTATTTCTTTGTTGATTTATCTTGTACCTATCCATGTAATACCCAGAGTAACTGTTTTATAGCTTCAAAATGAAATTCACTTTTTGAACATAACCTAACATAAGTGGCATAGCATAAACTACAAGAAAATTTCCTGCACTTAAATTTTTCGACCATTTCAAGCAGAAATGCATTTTAGTGCATTATGAAAGTTTTGTAGAACGTGATTCCGGTTTCAGCATTCCATTGATAGGTATGACAATCGTGAACTTACGGTAGACGCGTTTTATTTGATGCGCATTTCTTTGTTTATTTTATAGCTGTGATATTCGTTGCACTAACGGGTAAAATAAATTATTTCGGAAGTATCCTATCGCTTTGATAAAACTTGAAAACAATATATATCAACTGGAACTCCATGCATAAAACAAGAAATCAATAGTAAGTCAACGCAAAAACTACACGTCATTGCTTTTTATTACACACAAAAGCGGAACGTGCACTGATTTAATAAGACCGGTTCCTATAAATGTATATGAACAACATTATACACGAAATAAATAAATACGAATAAAGGCTAATAATATACGGCCGAAAAATTAAGGCTAATAATATGCAGCTGGTTATCACATTACAAGAAAATCAATAAATTACCGTAGGATCTCATAGTATCCAGTTTCTTAGTGAAGGATGAAACGCATGATTACATGCAAAGCATAAAGAGAGAAGCTTAGGTACTTAGGTGTCTTTTCACCTTTATATATATGTACTTATAAACACTACACAGTTTTACCTGTTGACGTATAAAAAAAAATTCTATTTACCCGCCTTTTTCAGTCTGGCCTCCAGAGAGTTGATCTGAAATAAGGCAATGCAAGCAAATAATCACATCAAGGCTAGTCTCAAATGACCCGGATCACTGATGATGTGAACAGCTCTGTCCATATGCTAATTGTAAGTAGTGGGGTGGAGTTTTTCCGTAATCATATTCATTTTACATAATGCATGGGAATGTAGTATTATAGATGTCAACACGCGCTTCAAAAACTGGCCGTTATAAAGCTACAGAATTACCACAACTTCGGGAATGTACGGTTGAAATTCTCTCCGAAAAATGCATATTTTCTGTAAGCATATGAGTGGAACAATTAGCATATAATGGCCTCCTTTAATTAGGGTGATGCGAAAAAAAAGAACTGACCTTGTCAACTAGGGCTCCGACCTCCTCTTTGGCCATAGTCTGCAACTCATGAATTGCAATTCGATCAGAAGCGAGTGCCTTTTCCATTTGCTCACGAATTCCCACCAAGCGAGACACCTTTTCCGAGAATTGTTGAGCTGAAGGGAAAACATTGTAAACTATTATAAATATACTTTAAAGCGAAATACCGCCGGTTTTTGAAACACATCGAGTAGTACAGAACTCTTATGCAGCGTACGCAAATGAGCATAAATTAGAAGAAAAAATTGAGTTAAATTCGGGTAAATTAGCATAAATAGTAAGAATTCAGTTGGCCAGGATGAGTTTCAAAACTCGGCAGGTATTTCGCTTTAATAGTACATATCTATTCACATAACGAGATTCGTCGAAGACCAACACTACAAACAATTAACCATACCATGTTCATGTAGTCTGCTCAGTGCTGCAACCTTCTTGAGTTGACTGGGCAGGCCTGCACACACCCCATCCCATTTCTCCATTAGCTGTACGAGTTCATCAACTTTGGACTCCAGGTCTGCACCCCCGCCCGAACCACGCTTCTCTTTAACCTAGAAAACATCGTATAATAATAGTCAATGCCTTGTCTCACATGACGTCACATGGTTTCCTATCACCTTTAAATTCTTTAAATTACCCAACCAGTTACAGAATACATTCGGTACGGTACTCAGCCAAGAATATCAGTAAACTGATTAACCATCAAAAACACTTTTCGTTGTCACAGGGTATAATTTCCGTGCGTATTTTCGGAGATGGTCGCTTAGTTGAGAGTCGAACCGTAAAATACCACTGATACGTTTCACCCAAATCTATATATTTGCATTTGTCTCTGGAGATGGTCAAAGCCAATCCGGAGATGTTGATGCGTAATTTTACGCACGGATTTATAGCCTGCGTTGTCAAAATACCCAAATAAAATACAAAATCTAAATTAACCTGTTCAAGTTTTGCGAGTAGCGAGTTCAGTCTTCCATCTAGTCCATCCACATAGGCTGGATTGATGGCATCAATGCGGAAACGTATATCTTCCACCAAATCACACAATGGAACAGCACCAGATGTAGCAGGGCCTAAAAGATTTAGCAATTATTACTCATCATCAGTCTACCGTAGACGCTAATGGGCGACAATACAACTATCCTAGTTTCACCGGCACGAATCGCTAACTTAGCGAAAAGAAATTGAAACTTCTGGAAAGGAGAACCTGAGCCTGAGAACCACACAAATAAAAAATGTTACAAAATAAAACCTACCGACAAGATTCTCCAGCTTGCGAAGTCGTTTCTCCAATGAGAGAACAGCCTAAGAGAAAGAGGACAATGTAAGACGTCTACTTTGGGAACATAAACATAAACATCGTTCATAAATTCATGTCATTCACTCACCGCTTGGCTGGCGTTTAAGTAACAAATAAGCATATAAACATTTCCCAGATGTTCGTAAATAGAAAGGAATAAACTCACCTCGGAATCTGTTCCTTCAGTCTTGTGTGTCAAAGAAGTAACTGGTTGCTTGAGCACAGGATCGCCGCTCTTTTTCTCAACCTACATAAAAGATGTTCTCAAAAGTCTCAACTCCATTAAAATGTTTCAAGTTTCAATCATTCAATAATACACATGACAGTTCACCTAAATTGATCCAGAGATAAAAGGATGTCAGTTTCAGTAAAACAAAAAAAAAACGGGTGCAATATTAAATTTTCTAGTATTCTAGTGCGTATATGTATTGTGCTTAATTCATATCAGTAGTCACCGCGAAAATGCAAATTGAAACCACTCTAAATTTCTGTCAAATTCCAAATAGATTGAATTTTGAAACATCCATATTTACCTGCATGGACTTGACTTCTTCCAGCATTTGGTTAAGGGCACTCGGAGTAAAAAGAGAATTCGAAGACTGGGTTTCTGCTCCCTAGAATATGAGAATATGAGACACGCGACGACAGGAGATGGTGATATAAAAACTGATTCTGAGGCCATATTCACCACTCCGATTCCCTCGGTGAAATATTCCCTGGGGACATAAAATAGCACTCTAAAGTGAGAGACGCAGAGGAAAAGACGGGGAATTCCCCATGGGGAATCGGGTTGTGAATATGGCCTCTGGTCTTCTACCAGAATACAACATAAGATGGCAACAGCAGCACATATAAAATGTGTGAGCGATATTGAAAAAAATGACTAAATTTCCATGTTTCTTTATCCGTTCCGTTTGCAGTCGACTATAGGTACACTACCAATGGTTCCTTATTTAGTTATATGTACACTGCTTTCTCTTCATCATATTCTGTGATGCACCCGTGGTGGTATTTAAAAAATAAATAAATTAATTTGACAAGTACCTTCAGCTCTTCGGCCAATTCGGCGATCTCATAAGTGAGACGGTTGAACTTCTGCTCGGGAGTTTCCTCCTTATCGTAATCTTTTCCTAAATTTCATCGGGTGAAATAAAGAAAAACGGAACAATAACGCGAAACCATGCAAACCATGCTAATTTGTTCTTTTCCATGCTAATTCATACTGTAATTTTTGTTTTCTCCAAGCATTAGAACGTTTCCAAAATGTCAATCCCGAACGATGAATTTGCATAGTTTCCTTTCGGAAAATCAATCCCGAACGGGCCCTAAGGGTAGGAAAGTAAACACACAAGTACTGAGGGCGCGTTCGGGATTGATTTTCCGAAAGGAAACTATGCCGATTCATCGTTCGGGATGGGCTTTTTGGAAACGTTCCAATGCTTGGAGAAAACAAAAAACACAGTATGAATTAGCATGCAAACCATGCTAATTTGTTCTTTTCCACTAAGTGCACCGTTTCATGTTTTTTTTCGCTGATCAATCAACTGCCATCTTTAAAAGAGCAACGCATGATCCTTTTGTAAGTATACGAGGTACTGTTCTCAAAAGGTAGAGATTTTCAACTAGCATTGACTCCATTGGCTAAGCGGATTCATGCGTAAAATGACCAAGCCGCTTACCAACGATTTCCAGCACATACGCAGAGCTTCCGTACGCTTTTCGTCGGCGATTGGCGATTGAATCCGAAAAGTCTGAAATAAGGATAATGAAATTATTGTGTGACAATTTGTTAGCAGGGATGGATTCAGGATTGACTGATTGCCACAAAGGCAAAATTTATCTGCAGCGAAATAATTAAGAAATAAGCATAATCACCTACCGACGTCATCACAGTTCAAGAACCTTCCTTGAAAACGCCGCTTCGCTGCATCAACATCAACGTGGATCTAGAATGTCCGATATAATACATAGCACTGAACCCAACATGTCCCTCTTTGCACCTTTCATTGCAATAGTACCCTATATTATAACAACGATCCCTACAAAAGCAAAACCTACTAATTCAATATTTGGATCGTTGGTGTCTTCACGATCAAAGGCTGCATTGCGGTCAACCTCAGGAAGGTCTTCACTTTCATAGACATCCTCCTTCATTGCAGCAGACATTCTGAAACATGAATATACAACAGTGAACGAGAAAAAGTGATAAGACACATGATAATTAGCAAAAAATAATAATAATAATAATAAAGAGAAGTATGAAAGCAAATCGCCGAAGAAAGGAGGACATAAACTGTGGAGGGGAGGAGAGCGCGCGACAAAAATGGCGAAATTGCAAACAAAAAAAACACAAAAAATGTGTAAATATACGGTATAACACAGCACGATAGTGTGGAATTCCACCGTAATAATGCACAATTTTGGTCCAATTATTTTTTCACAGTTTTTTATTTTTGTTGTTCGTTCGTTCGTTTGTTATGTTGTTGTTCGAATCGTTTGAATCTTACTTATGTTTTTGTTTTCGTAAGCTGTTTGGAAGGTGTAAACGCGGTCCTCGTGATGCGGGCTCTGGGGCGAATGCTCCAAAGATCTAGGGTAACGTAGGTCAGCTTGCTGACGATCGGTTTCAACAATAAGGAATTCGTAATTGAGATGTTATTTTGTCTAAGCATAAGGAAAGTGATCCGGTAGTGCACCAATAGTTTGGGGTGTCACGCTAGTTGAAGTTTGCTGTGTTCCATGTGCCTCAGCTAAAAGAGCCGAGTATACATGAAATGAAAGCTTTGTTGTTCGATACTCTCTTTCTTTATACAACAACGACATTGCAAGTGACCGCGTTTAGTGCCGTCCAAAATTATCCACTCACATCCACTTTGTTACAGTGTTGTTCTCATACAAATCCAATTTTGCACGTCCCGTCCCGTCCCAACAATTCATGTTTGTATTTTCCAGGATGGAAACAGACGAGGGCCCAAATATAATCGAGGGGGAGCTGGACAGATGTGGAGATGAAATTAGACAAGCCCTTCAGACGGACGACGTCGACGCCAAAGTTGCTCACCTCGACAAGGTATAATCTTTTGACAATCTTCTGTCAATTTGCTATTACAAATTACAAGTTACCTCTGTTGGCAACTCCGATCTGGAGTCGTGTTTTAGGTTTGCTTATTGTGTCTAACAGCTAAACAGCATAGTTTCCCATCTGGCTGGCTGACTGCCTTCGTGTCTTCTGTACTCATGTTCGTTACTTTGTAATTTTGGTTTTAGTTAGACTTAGACGATAAACAACATTCTTTTTAGTGTTTTAGTTAATATATTCTAACAGGTTCGTGAAATCTTCGCCACTTCCACCCAGCTAGATGATCTTCTCGACTCGTACCTCGATGAGTTGATCGACTTCATTGCCATTCCCGAAACACAAATGCGTGTTTTCATCGTTCGGTTTATTGAGCAAATTTGGTAAGTAGTCGTAAAGTGTTTGACCGATTGTGCTAGACTATTGTTGTTCTTTATCTTCATGTTTTGAATCCAACTAGTCGGTTTAACAAATCATCTAATGCAATTATGCAATAGTCTAATTGCCGTGGATTCTAAACTCTGTGAATAAACCAGTGCGTAAAATGACGGGTCGACAATCTCCGGAACCATTTTAAAATGTATATATTTGCGTGAAACATACGTTCTTAGCCCATCGAAATTATGCCCTATCGGAAACTAGTGTTGCATTTTCGACATTTCAGTCTGCGCGAGTGTAGTGTTATTCGAAAAGCTATTGCTCAGTACGTCGGACTTTTGAATGAGGAATCCAGCAATGTGGCAGTGATTAAAGCAGTAAGTACTTTTAATTTTATATTTTCACTTCCTTGTGGTTGTTTCATTTCAGTGCCGCAGTGTACGGGTACGGGGAATATTTCATTTTTTAATAGGGGACTAAATTATAGTTACCAGTGCTAGTTCTAAAAAAACCATAAACCATTTAGGTAATGCAATCGTGTACAATTTTGTATCCAGTCATGCTCAAATGGGCTGTGGATAAACGAGACGAAGGAGAGGCTCAGAAGGGCTTGGAGGCCTTTTTAGTAATCAAAGGAAAGATTATGGACCACATTGAGAGTGATAACCATGGGTAAGGCTTTATTTTTTATCATTAATGAAAAGATGTATGAGTGCGAGCTCTGTGCAGCAGGTCAAAAATCCCGCGCGTTCTTATAGCTTGTTGACCGAAACATTTTTAATTAAACTTCACTCAAATGGCCCGTAGCTGCATGGGGTTGGTGATATTGGTTCCTCAAACAGATTGTCCTGACTAGTCTAATGGGTCTACAGGGAATAAATTAGGTCCGCATCTCAAAATTTTGGGGAGGTGTTTTAGACAAATTTGCATATAGTGCATGCCGGATTGGGAGGTGATTTGGACTAATTTGCATATAATGAATTACGGATTGGGAGGTGATCGTCCGCATTTGGCGGGGTTTTTATGTTATATGGGTCTATTTCAGTGTTCGAATGATGACCATCAAATTTCTGGAGTGTGTCGTTTTAAGCCAGTCCATGCGCACGGAGGTAAAGGTTTGATAGGTTTGCTTGAACGACTGAACCGTATGATGTGAACAGATATTTGACATGATGTGAGCTGAATCATCATGAACTTATTGCAACACAATCCCTCGTTATTAAGCGTTAATTTCTGGTTAATACTATTAGTAGTTATTATTTATGTTTAGTAGCTGTGCGTTCTCATAAAGTAATAAACTTGCAGATGAGTGTCGGTGGTGCGGACGGTTCGATGTGTTTGAACAGCATTCCACCCGATCACAAGTTTATCAGCTACAGAAGGATGCAAATGGAGGCCGTACACTCTCTACAGGTTTCTATCTCATTTATTGTCTACCTTAGCTCTCTAATACTCTCGCGTTCTCCGTCTTCTTTTTCTGAAAGCTCTATGTATCCCTATTCTGGTATGAGTCTGAGTTCGTTTTGTCAATTCGGTCAGTGTTTGCCATAATTTCTTCTCTATAAAAAAACGTGAATTGAGAATTGCCTTCTATTCTCGATGTTGATTTTTCCAGAACTTGCTCGAACAGATGTGTCTGCCCCATATTTCCGGACAGAATCTCATTGTCGTAATTGGATGTGTGATGAATATTGGTAAGTTTTTTGTTCGGTTTTATCACCAAACCAATCGCGCTATTCCATACATTATTAGATAGACTAGATAGATTAGTGTAAGATTACTGGATCGTTTTTATCAATATGAGTCTGGAATACCCGCAATTTGATTATTATGTTACTGCGTTTATCGCTTGCCCGTTTACCGTTATCTTTATTTTTCCAGCTCGTCAACGACCAGATTTCATGTCAAAAGTGATCGATTCAATTGAAATTCTGCACGTGAATCTTCCACCAACTCTCCTTACCAGTCAGGTACAGTTTTTTTATGCTTATCTCGGCCGACTTTGTTTGCTTCTAATGTTTCTGCTTCTCGTAGATTTGCTGCTGGGTTTATCACGCGTTTCATGTTTCATGTTTCATCATATTTCAATTTCACCTTTCCATCACATTTGTTTCAGGTGAAATCGGTGCGTAAGGAATTGAAGATGCAGCTGCTTCGACTGTTGAAGCATGAGGCTGCCGTGTCTCTGCATGCAAGGTTGAGAACTCTTCTGGTGGATTTGGGAGCCTCACTGTCGGTAGGAAATTGACTTATTTTCGTGCGTTTTGCTTAGAGTTTTGTGTTTCAATTTGTGCACTCACAAAAGTCGCTCATTATCAGTGTCATTTCCTTGCTTCTTTTTTTATTGCCAAATGAAAACCGCAGATGTAGGGCTATAATGTGAACTGTGAACTTTATGCAAGAGTTTTGGTATAAATACGAGCTTGCAGTCTGTAGACAGTTTTTAAAATCGACAGTTTACTATCCCTACTTTCTAACACTACTATTACTTCGTGCTACATCGTGATTTTCACTCTTTCCATGGGGTCCGGGAGCTATATTAAATTAGGAATTATTGCTACACTAGGAATATTTGTTTGCTTGTTGCGGAGTGATGATTTTTTTGCAGGAAATCCAACGTGCAATCCCAGAATCCATCAAGGAATCGATGAAAAGTAGAAAACGACAGGCAATGGAGGAATCGGCCGCTGCAGAAGCAAAGAGGAACAGAATTGAGGAGGGTCCAGAGAATAGACCCGGTAAGTGGGCACCTCTTTATTCTTCTTTACCTTTACTTATGGAGAATTGGTGATGGTAATTAGCTTATCATGATGATAAGCCATTGATGTTGAACTTGTTGGCTTGGTGACCAAACACTGACCGTGACCTGAATTTCTACCATTTCTACGTATGTTTTTAATGTATGCATATGTACGTATGAAGCAATTCTACTGGTGCTGCTGCTGCCTGTTGTTGTTGTTGTTGCCGGAGGCAGCCAGCTGAGCCAGCGTGGTTGATCATCCTCGCGAGATGGGCTATAAGAGGCCTAAAAATGTTGCCACTTCCCGTGGCTTATTCCATAGGTTGGTAGGAATGAGCGTCGTGGGGTGGGCGGGGCAACTGGTGCTGCCTGTCGTAGAATTCTGTCTTCTTTTCCTTTAACTACTATTTCTGCTTTAGGTACTTCGCGTGCTGAATTATCGCAAATGTTGAATGATGAAGATTACGCGGATGAAGTTGATACGAAAGATGTGGGAGAAAAGTCGATTCATCATACTGGTGGGATTAGAGATTATCATTGTTGACTTAATCTACTGTATTTTTCCATTCTAACCAGGGGCCGTATTCACAACCAACACGCAGGGAGCCCTCCCTGGCCTCCACAGGGAGCTAAAGAGTGCGTAGAGAGTGAGAGAGCAGAAGAGATTGTTGATGAATACGGCCTCAGTTGCCACAACTATAAAAAGAAGGCGTGGCGTGGAAGGCACTGTAATATGTTCTCATGAGTGGCTTGCTATGGCATTTTTGTTTGTGCCACGTTCGTTCTGGCTATTTTATTGCATATTTTAGGGATATAACTTTTTGTCTTTCCCGCATCCCGCAATTTTAGTTTAAATTTCAAAAGCAAGGAGAATTTTTCAGCAATCGACATTACTTCACAGTTCATTTTCGACCGATTGAAACCAAGTGTGGTGGCCAACTTGGTTATTATTTCATTGGTGAGCGTGATTTAGATTTACAAAATTATTTGTAGTTTGTTGTTTCTTTGGTTGTCAGTTTTTATGCATGGTGGTGCGGTGTTTATGGTTTACTGTGTGAAACTGCAACTGAGACGAATATCTTTTACTAAACTTTTAAGGAAATTGTTTGATTTTTGTTTCAAAGTAATGTTTGTCTAGGTGACTCTGCCGGATGAAATGCCGCCCGCATTCCAGTCCAGTTACACCCCAATTGCGCAGGCAGGAACGGAGGTACGGAAAATAATGTTTAACTTTGTCCTTCTCCAACTTAGGTCATACAACTCGTTGGGAAAAACTCAAAACCACCAACCAAATATATGTAGTGTTTCCCAAAATTGTATATGTTTATGATACGCTTCTAATTTTCACCATACCTAATCAACGGTGGTGTGGTTATTTATGCAATTGCAATATGCTAATTCGGATGGTGGTTTCGTCGGTCACATGCCATAATCTCGTTGGCGCTCTGACCGACGAAACCACCATCCGAATTTGCATATTGCATAAATTTTAGACGTTGGTCTTGTGCTCATATCCATACCACCGTCGGGATTAGAATATTAGGTATGGTGAAAATCAGAAACGTATCATGAAGAGATAGAAGTTTCGGAAACACTGCATATATTTAGATGGTGGTTTTGAGCTTTTCCCGACGAGTTTTATGCCCTGGTCGGTCAGTTCGTCAACGAGTTTATGCCATGCTCTAACTACGATAGATATTTGAGTCTCATTCACTCTGAGCAATAGCATACATAGGTCAGAGTTGCTGCCTGCTGTTATACCTCCCGCCAAATGTTATACACTTACAGAATTGTTAGGGCATGTCTACTGTCTAGCACAAAATATTAGAACAAAACATATAAGAAAAGTCTTTGAAACACTGCAGTTATGCTCGTCGCTACCTCAACTTCGTCCCGTTATTGGTTTTGGGGGAGGGGGGGGGGGGCTAGAGGGCTAGGCGCGTGCTTTTTTTGGTTAAGGCACGACCCTGGAACACTTTTCAATTAATATTGTTTTAGTGTTTGAAATATCTGTTTAGGAGCAAAGACGTCACTTGTCACGTATGATGGCCGCTCAGGCCACTGCAGCTGGCCTTGGTCCCGGATATGAAGAACTCGGAAAGGAGAAGTTCAAACAATTTACAGGTATTGTCTTCGTAATGTTGTTCCAAATTAACGGCACTCTTTGCATTCGTTGTTAGGGAATTATGTACTTTGTAGTATCGTGTTCTTTTTCTAGAAGTTGTGTTTGCTGCCGTGTGCCCCACAAACTCTTTTACTCCTTTCAGAAAGACAGAACCTCCGTTCGGAAGGTGCCGTGATCCCGCCCACTCCCGCCTATGCTCTGGGAGGAGGTCCATCTGCATCATTCAAGGCTCCAGTGGTACCCGGTCGTCCGAAGAAAGCCGAATTACTCGATGCTGCGGTGAGTACTGATTTGTTAATTAAAGAGTGTGGATCACTTTGACGTAAGGTGTTTCTAGAGGTCATTTGTATTACCTGTATGTTATATTTTAAAGGGAAAGTCCGTTGTGTCGTACCCGGTTTATTTGTGGTAACGGTGTTATGCTTCTTATTATTCATTCCACTTTCATTTCAGCTTCCCCAAGTTGCTCCTTCAATTCAAGAATTTGACATTATTGGTGATTGTCGGCCTTTCTCGCGTGACGAAATGCTCAAAATCTTTGAAATGGCCTTTCAGTCAGTAATGGATGCAGAAGGTTTGTTCTTACTGTAAAGTTCTTATTCTTCCAAAATTTTTCAGCATATCAATGTACTTTGCCATTGTGCCTCTACAGTAGGATATTAATTTATTGTTGGCTCTTGGTAATCTAGAATAAGAATATCACTAGCTACTAGCTACATGTAGCTTTAGTGACTCACTCTTCGTAACACGATTCTTCCGCCTTTTAGTTGTGGCTCGAAAGTCGAACATGTACTCTATTCATAATAAGGTGTTGGTGCGGTTGGCAACTCGATTTCATACAATTGAATTGGATTTCACACAGGTTGGACTGTTAGACTTTGTTCGATGTTTAATTACCTTTTCTCTGCCTTTCTCGTCCCCAACAGTTGACTTTGTATTATCTTTGACCTCTGAACTGTTATTTTTACTCTCGTTATTAGTTATTAGATTTCTAGATCGAAGGTCGAACGCGTTGCCTGGTACCTAGCAAGTCTTTTTGAAACTTGTCGTTTCGTCCTGATATTGCCTCTCCAATATAAACTGAGGTGTATTCTTGTGATATAAGTATAATATGGCGTATACAATAATAATTTATTTGTTTCCAGTCAATGGTGGACTTCATTGTAGAGGAACATAAATCGCGAGCTGATCTGGCCGTTCTTTGGGTGGCGGAATTGTACGCACAATATCAGGGGTATGTTTTCTAGAATCTTAGTCTTAGTTCTTCCTTTTGGTTTGCGAGCTTATATCAACTACTTCAAGAACTTTTCTTCTTTGACCCTACGACTCGTTGACCCAATAAACATTTATTATTCAGATTGACTCGGTTGAACGGGTGGAAACAGTTGTTAGTATTGTTCCTTTTTAAGAAGATAAGAATCCCATTTGAATCCAAAAACGTCTTATTTTATGATATAGGTATTTGACGAATCAAAATCATCCACTGTTACGTAACCTATCTATTTTAGATACAGTCTGTGCTATGCACATGGCTGTCCCAATGGAGAATGGACGAAAGAAGAAAAACTTGCAAAATACGACAAGACGTTGACGTTATTGGTGAAGACCATGTTTGAACAGGAATTGCACAAAGAAATGTGAGTTACTTGTTTATACGAATGGGTTTAATTATTTACAATTGAGTGAGCTAATAAATTCAGGAACATTAGGGTATAAATTCGATGCGTAAATTCGGAGATGATCGCCTTGTTGATGTTCAACACGTAATCTACCACTGATTGATACTTTTCACTCAAATAAATGACTAAAGTTGCAATAGCATCCGGAGTCCGGAGATGGTTGACGCGTAATTTTACGCACTGATTTATGTCCAGGATTTAGTAATGTTTCAGGGCTTTCCATCGTTTGTTCCTCGAAGCGCCGCTTATCACTGCGTCTTCGTTGCTGTGGCTAAAAGCGGCCTGTTTGGATGAGGTCGGTGTTTTTCTTGATATGAAATCATAATGCAAAAAATGACATAAAACATCCTATTTGATATAAAGCGTTTTTATTGTTTCTTTGAAACACTATGCACTTTTAACATAACATGGGTCCTGTAATGTTATGCACTAATGTGGTTTTTTTGGTTATCGTTTTGCACTTGGCCTGCACCTTTTCCATTTCTTTTTTTTTAGGTCTACGGTACATTTTGTATGACAACGTTGCGTGAAATGATTATGACGCGATCGAGACAAAGAGATGCACTACTTGATTTACTTGTGCAATTGGCACATCATGAAGGCACCGAGGTAGGCGAAAGCACTTATCTTTTGAACACTGTGGTTTGTGATCTAATTATAAGGTCTATTCCATTTGAGATGATCCATCTTGCCTTGCATATTTGCCTTACCTCATTTTACTTACTCTGATGTTTTGGTGAGAATTGTTGCATAGCGCCATGACTTATCACTTATCGATTAGTTAACTGCTTTGGTAATTGAGGTATCTTTCTTAGCTTCAGCGCAGGTAGATTACTGACTGGCACGGCACTAGTGAGGTATGTTTGTAGTTTGTATCAGCATTGTAATATGTCTGTTTTAGTCCTGTGAGCAATCGATCGCAATTGCCAAGGAACTGTACGAGTTACCGTATGTTCGACCGGATGTGATCCGCCATTTGAGTGGACAACTCCAGTCCACACTCACCGACCCGCCTCCCCAATACTTTGCTAAAGCAGATCAGGTTTGTAGTTTGTAGTTTGTATGATTGTTTTTTTATTTGCGCTTTGAAACTAGTATTGGCTTGGCCGAGCTCGTGCTTACAACTTATTTTGTACTTTGTACAGCGGTACGATGAATGGACTGGATGAACCATGGATTTAGTTAAAAAGGGAAAACAGTGCAAGCCGAAAAGCCTGTCTCCATTGTTTAGCTCTTTAAAGGGACAGGCCCACCGATATAAACCTACGTTTATTATTTGTTCATAATTCATAAAAAGGGTATTTATTTTAAAATATACAAACTAAATATTATTCAGATTCACCATGGGGAAGTTTTTCCTGTGAGCTTTCCTTACAGAAGGTACCGTAGACAGGTCATTTGCACAATCATTTGCATACACACCTTTGATGTGGATATGCAAACGACTATAACTCCCCTTTCCGACAAAGGTGTGTATGAAAATGACTATGCAAATAACCTGTCTACGATACCTTCTGTAAGGAAAGCTCATAGGAAAAACTTCCCCATGGTGAATCTGAATAATATTTAGTTTGTATATATTATAATAAATACCCTTTTTATGAATTATAAACAAATAATAATCGTAGGTTTATATCGGTGGGCCTGTCCCTTTAACGGAGCAAAACAGTCGTATATGGGGAAGATCATGTAACCGTGACAGCGAATTTAACTTATTGTCACATCACAATATTCGCGATGTATTGTGCGTGGTGCATGCCCGTACATTACAACTTCGCAGTTTGGTGAGATACTCGAGACGCTAGTCGCACTAGTTGTTGGCAGTTAATGTGGATTTATGTTTATTGTGAAACATGGTGTATTGCTTTCGACTACTTCGATAGAACAGACGTACAAAAATGAATACACTAATACACCTTCTCTTCTTTACCAATTATTTCCAGGCACCTCCAAAACAGTGGACTGATGAGCTCTACCGGTGTGCTCTTCATATTTTCCTGGACTTGATGCCTGTGGATCCGGCCTTATTACTCAAATTGTCCAAAGTGTACTCGAAGAGTAGTAGCACATTCAAGAAGGTGAGGCAAATAATGTCTTGTTGTCACTGTCTAACTGGGCCTTTATGCTGAGTGTTCTGCACAGAACCGCTACACTTTTGGTTGCATCCAAATAAATGCACAGAGAAGTGCGCATTCATTAGATGATCTTTGTTCGGTTTGATTGTCCATTATGATGTTATGATCAATATGATATGATCTCATGTTTTTGTTGTCTTTTTTTTCTAATTTTACTCCTTAGATTTGCCTGCGAATGATCGAGTCCCCGCTGAAACTGATGAGTATGAGATGTAAGGAAGTGGTCCAGTTGGTGGATGAGTGTCCTGTTGGAGCAGAGACTTTGGTCGCCAGAGTTGTGCAACTTCTTTCCGAAAAGAGTACGTTCTTTCTTCCTATTTTGGTATTTTTACTTTATTGCTGTATTGTACATTTGTCAGGCTATAATTCCCATGCGTAATTTCGGAGATGGTCGCTTAGTTGAGAGTCGAACCGTAAATTACCACTGATACGTTTCACCCAAATCTATATATTTGCATTTGCCTCCGGAGATGGTCAAAGCCAATCCGGAGATGGTTGATGCGTAATTTTACGCATAGATTTATAGCCTGACATTTGTTGTTTTCATAAGTCGCAATTTCTAGCTGTGTTTCATTTTGTATTTTTGATCGGTGATATGAGCGTGAAATTTGGTGTTTGTGGTGATATGCACTTGTTAGCTCTGTTTTTCTGTACTTATTTGCCCTTTGTTATTATTTAGTTGGAGATATGATTATGATGGGTTAAGTGTTGTTCGATGTTTTAATTTCGACTATTTACTGTTATTATTCCCGATTCTCCTTACCGCACTAACTCTATTTTCCAGGCGCTGTCACACAAGAAATTGTAAAGGGAATGAAGAAACTGCACGAAGAGAGAAAGACCGATGTGAGGAGTCTGATCCCAGCGCTCACCGGGCTCCCAAAGGTGTGTGCTTTACTTATTCTAATTATCATCATTACTGGGGTTTCCAAGTATGCCAAAAACCGTGCATTTTCCTTCCAAGTATCAATTGCAAAATAGTGTGCCAGTCTACCGTAATTTTGCGTAATTTTGACACATCCGCACTATAGAAAACCCGCCATCAAAGCTGTTTTTTTTTGTTGAATAAATGGTCCCGTGGCGATCGGTCGCAAAAACTGCCTGTAGCTATTATCGTGTAGTGCCAAGATGCGGTAAATTTTTCGATACTTGGAAGGAAAATTGGCCATACTTGGAAACCCCATACCCGTCACCGTCTACAGTAACTAATTATTATTAGTTTTTCATAGTCATTTTATTACTTCATCTAATTTTTTTCACTCATTTGTATATTCTTTTAGTTTTCTGTTTTTCTAGTTCCTGTTGTTCTAAAACGTATTATTTCTTTTTGCTTATTATTGTGATATAATTTGTCGAGCGTAAATTAAGTTTCTAGGCTAGGTGACTGTGTTTGCTTGTATTTTTGGGGGGAAGCTCGTTAACTAACTAAGACTAACTTATTTAATTTCAGAAGGAGATCGAGGCTCTGCTGCCCGCATTCGTTTTGAATGCGGCCTATCAGAAGTCCGTCAGTCACGTCTTCAAGCGGTTACTACAGGGAAGAAGTGGGTATTTCTAGTTTATTATTAAATGTTGGTGTTCATTTCAAGAATTGTGTTTTATTCCCCTTGAATCATTATATTAGGTGAATGGTGTGATTTCGCATTTTTGAGGTTGCAATTTGTAGTCGGATTTTTGTTGGGTTGTGTGTTCTTTGTTCTTTCTTTTGATTTATTGTAACATGTATTCAGACATCGAGACTGGTGAACCACCTCTTAGTCCAGTGGACTGTATTGTCTCTTACCACCACTTGACGCCAAGAAATGAAGAACAAAGGAATCTTCATATTTCAAGTAAGTTCGATCTTCGATCCAGATTCCTTGTTGAGGGAAATTTGAACCTCAGTTCAATTGAAGTCGTGTGTTTTTGCTGAGTCCATGACTCAAGAAAGGGATGGTGCGTGTTTCTCTGTATTATATGTTGGCCGAGCTACTTGTATACATAGGGATCCTTTATAGTGTTTCTATGATGTGATTATTGTAATTTCCCTAGTGAAGTTACAAAAATGAATTCATGTTACTTGCTTTTTTTTTTCCTTTGTGATCAGTGTTTGCCTTCCAAATGACAGTGAAAAAGGCTTGAGTACATTATATATATATCTGTCATGTTTTGTAGATTTGGAGGTACTGTACTCTAATCGTATGATGACAAAGGACGTTGTGGGTGCAGCAGTGGAGAGGTTACTGGACGATCGGCCACTCTGTGATCTTTTCTTCCACACTTTGGTGTCAGTCAGCCAGAGGGTTGGTATATTAGCACATTATTCACTAGAAATGGAAATATGCAATAGTATTTTATTCAATTGTTGTCCGGAATGAATTCTGTAATGGTTGCTTACGGAACGGCTCAATTTTTTAAATGAGAAACGCAGCTAATTGATCTAGTTATTTACCTACTTACATTCAATGTAGAAAATCTTTTTGGTGCCATTTGTGTCGGTAATGTATTCGCCCTCGCTAATCACGTGTTATATTATATTATTTTTTCACGTTTTCAGTGGCCAGCTCTCGATGGGTTTTTGGCGAACGTCTTATCCAAGGTTGGTTATATGTTGTGCAGAGTGTAGATTGTGTTTAGAAGATAGTTACTTTTGATCGGTGAACTTGGTCTGAACTGAGAAAATTTAAATTGTTATTTTCGTATCATGTTGGGATTTTGGATGCACAACAGTGCATCGAAAAAGACGTGTTTCAAACTCACCATTTATACTAGGTCATGTTTTCAATGTTGCTAGGATCCTCTCTTCGCTATTGGGAACTGATTTTAGATATTTTTCATTTGTCGCGTTTTTAGTAAAATAAGATCTACTTTTATAATAAAGGTTTATTGATTACGTAAATAAAATATGATTTTGTTTAGGTGGTCAACAAGGAATTGTGGAAGAACACTCCCGAACAGAAACAATCATTCTTCAATGCATTTGACAAATTGCAGAGTGTATCGTACTCGGTTAGTTCGTATTTTGTTTAAATTGTAGTTTTTTTTTGTTAGTTTGTGGCTGGAATTCCTCCCGTTGGGTGTGATGTGTGCTTTTTTGTAATAGTTTATTGATACAAACATATGCTATCAAAGGGATACCCCAAGACGAACGGCTTCACAACAGTTCCTACTAACAAGGGTCCAAACGACTAACAAGGGTCCAAATGTTGTAAACATGTGATTGATGCGACTTCTGGTTGTAAACATGTGATTGTTGCGACTTAAATAGATTGACATAGATGTTTATTGTTACTGGCTATTAATCAACAGTGATTACAAACGTGTAAATTATCTCTTTCACGAGTGTTGCCATATATAAAAGATTAAGCTGGCCCCATTTGCAGGTAATTTTAACTGGCTTCAATTCGGAAGAATTCAAAGAGTATTTGGCCACTGTTAACGATGAAGAGGCGCTTCTACAGAAGTTGCGAGACTTCTTACCACAACTCAGCACACATCAACAGAGGAATATGAGTCAGACAATTCTGGATATGGTGAAGGGAGATAGGTGAGTGGCTTATACGAATTGCAAAATACAACAGTGCTCTCTTATGGTCTATACCAGCCGTTCGAAGAGCCCTACGGGCTCTTCTTCGACTGTACTTTAAAACCACGCCCGAGAACGTCTTATTTGAAAAGTAAGCGTCGACTAATTGTGGATGCGGCGTGAAATTTGCATGCTAAAGCATTACCGATAGTATTGTGTAATGCTTGTTGGGCAGAGAAAGCAAACGGGTAGAGCGTTTGACTCGAAACCGGAGGGCGCGGGTTCAAATCCGTTCACCGTCAATAATTGTGCATGCAGTGTTTCAATGTCGAAAAACCTTTGTGAAAGGGCTTCGTTGTGGTCGTAATCACAAATAATTCATCCGGCTACAAACTCTTCTCCTTTATATAATATGGTCTATATAAGTACTGGTGGTGTAATACATCGCGAACAGGACTAATCACGCTAACTTTATTGTATTTACTCTCCCTTCGTCCGTTTTATCATTTTTGTGAAACATGAAGCTTTAGGTATTGAAGAATTGAAACGTGAAAATTGGCCAATCAACAAAGGTTGGCTATATAGCTTCTTCTTAGTTAATACATATGTATTTAACTTAGAAACGAGCGAGAGAGGGAACGTGACAGCCGAAGAGACAAAGACAGAGAAGAAAGGGAGCATAGAGAGAGGGTGAGTTTTTATATTCATTGTGTCATAGAGAACATGTGGTATACAATTACAAATTACAACTTGATTTCATTAAATTTTCATTAGGCTTATCTTTTGCTCAGTGGGAAGAAATGACTGGAGAAAACAACCGTTTTCCTTGGGAAACATCGTATGTGGTCTATGTGTTAACAATATGTTCACTGTTCACTTAATGTATTATTTTTGTTTGTTTTTTCAGAGGTCGAGAAGGATTTAAGCGAATAATGGAATAATTTGAACTGTGTTCCATCACGGCCGTCACGGCGTAACATTATTTAGCTGGCAGTGACCAATAGCCTAGTAGCAATTATTTGTTTTACTCGCAAGTGCAAGTTACTGTGTGCGCGGAAATTTTTAGCTTTTAATTGTGAACTGATTAAGGCAAAATATCGGCCGGTTTTTGAAACGCATCGTAGACCACTGAATTCTTACGTATTTGTGCTAATTGCTCGAATTTAGCTCGACTTTTTATTCTAATTTATGTTCATTTGCGTAAGCTGCATAAGAATCTACTCGATGCGTTTCAAAAACGGGCCGGTATTTCGCTTTAAGACTTGTTGATGATTACCAAATTACTGTATGTTTATCCAATGAAGAGATCTCTATTCATGCTTGTTCGTTATTCTGTTATCTATATTGTTGAGAGTTTTATTTTTTGATAATTTGATATTTTCTTGTTATGCGGCCATCTCCTTATTTTCTTTGTTGTGCAACGATTATTAGTTTGATATGTTCTTATTTTCTTAATTACTGGTTGTCTTGCAAGAATGTTGAATTAGGGTATTTAATTTTAATAATGTTTCGGTCTTATTTCTTATTCTTCTTGTTTGATGCTCTACGGTACTAATATGATTATGGTGTTATGGTGTAATAAATACCAATTCTTATTATGCATTGGTTTGTTATTTTCCTTTTTTGGGTTAGCTTCCACCTTTGAGGAACTACTTTGTATCGGATGTTTCTTGTGTGTGCTATTTGTTACACAATAAGGATGTATTCTTGATTTTATTGAACGTAGTTTGTACAAAAACTAGTCGCTTAGTAGACATGAATTTTCTAGTCAGGGGAGGGTATCTTGATGTGATGATATAATGTCTGTCGGGGTCTCTAGCTAAATGATTATATAATTAGTCTTTTAGCGGTGAACAGAACGGGCACTTCATCCGATGCAATAGAAGTTACGTGTCCATGATGACGATCGGTTTTTGTTTGGCGTCTGCTTCTACAGGTTTGTCCGAATTTGTATTTCATGACCAATTTCAAATTCAAGGCATAGTTTGACTACCATTTGGGGTGTAATTTACCGTGATCTGTGAGTTTGGGTTATAGAAGTAGCCCACTTCTCAATCCATTCTAGTGTACGGTACGTAGCTTCTGCAGCTAACTAAGAATTCATAATCAGTTTCCTCTTTTGTATAGGATGGGCTCGGACTATTCCGTCTTACAGTATCCCTGTGCGGATACTTTTCTCTCCTCGTCTCTATTCGTCAACATCATCCGATACGGTATTTGGACCACACAAGAAGAGATTATTCAAGGTTAGTGATTAGATCATTGTAGCATATCACCGAGGTGCTATTTAAAGGGATCGGTTCACCTGAAATAGTGTCTGTTTTTTTCTATAGGACAATTACCCTTTTTGCATTCCGAACCGATCAATCCACCACTTTATCACCCAATATCTTCGTGAGTATTGAAATAGAACACTACTTTTTGTATTCCAAATTTTTTACTTTCCCTTATAGAAAATAAAGAAACAAAAAAAAACAGGCACTATTTCAGGTGAACCGATCCCTTTAAAAAAAGCATTCGGAGCATGTTATATACTGTTGGTGTGCAGGATGATGTACAGTGTACGCACATTCAAATAGGATTAATGTTTGTGTATAATGAAATAATGTGAGAGTAGTAATATGTACTATTCTATTTTCACGTACAGGAACTCTCTGATACTAGTTCCCAAGGGATATTGTATTATCTGAGCTCGTGAGATTTGTTTAAAATTAAAGTTGATCTTTTGTTGTAATGTTCTTTTGAAGAAACTCGTTTAAGGTTGCTCGGATAACAAAGAAGACTCGAACTTATGATCCGGACAAGATTGACAAATTAAGTGCTATGGCCGAGTTTGGACTCAAGTAAGTGGTTTTTCATTACAGTGGTACTGTGGGGTGTGGTCTAAGTGTTATCATTGACGTACGGTGTATTATTGTTGAATCACAGGGGTACTGTAATCGATGTTTCATTGTTGACGTAAATCCCATCATTTATGGATGTAATAACTAACTTGGTCACATTTGATATACAATACCGTGCGTTGTCAACCAATCACTCAGTCATTTACTCATACATGTTGTTCAAAAGGAATTACACGTAAACCGGAATTGTTACCAAAATATGTAAACCAAAACTCATCTGTTTATTTGTAGAGAGCACGATCTGGCGGAACTGAAGGCTCATCCCCGCCCCACAGTCACGTCTCCTCATAATTTCTCCCGGCCAACTCATCTCTACGCTCTCACAGATGTTTATCACAAAGCACTGAAGGTAGATGATGATTATGGGTTACGGTATGTTTAGGATACGGATACGCAGCTTTGATGTTTTAAAGCGAAATGCTGGCTCCTTTGGAAAATTTGCATATGATAAGCAAATCCTATGTATCCTATGCTAATTTTGTACGACCGTCCACGGCAATCGTACAAAATTAGCATAGGATACATAGGATTTGCTTATCATATGCAAATTTTCCAAAGGGGCTAGCAGTTCGCTTTAATGTCTCTTGGGTAGGGACGCCTAAACATATGTGGTGTGCCGTACTCTTTAAAGGGTCGTGCCTTGGTGTTTAAACTTTTAGCGATACTTACTCCCTGAGACTTAAGATGGCCCTTCGATCCTATCTATAAACTAGTGTTTTGTATATATTAATGATTGTCTTTTCTCCAGGTTCATGGTTCTTCTGAGGCTCTGGACGCTCAACGACGTCCCCTTGTACAGATGAGAAAGGAACTGACCGATGCGGAGCGGATGCGCATGCGGATGCGAGTAGAAGCCACACAACCGGTAGAATGATTTTGACACATTTTCAACTCACCAGTTAGTCAGTGGTTAGATGTTCCCATTTCTATCTAAAGCCGTGTGGCACGTGGTTTGTGAATCGCATCCTGGGCAACTTGATTCGTTTGTATTATAGGCAAATTTCTAGGCCTTTATCTTTCTGGCGCAAAATGGAGGGACCACAATTGCTCATAGTACATTTAAAGCGAAATGCTAGCCTCTTTGGAAAATTTGCATATGATAAGCAAATCCTATGTGTCCTATGCTAATTTTGTACGATTACGATTACGATCGTACAAAATTAGCATAGGATACATAGGATTTGCTTATCATATGCAAATTTTCCAAAGGGGCTAGCATTTCGCTTTAAATGCAGTTGCTAGGTATACGCTTCACAAACCACGTGCCATTCCGCTTTGATGCTCTGGATATTTTAATTAAATTTCGGTCGCAAGGATTTCGATTGAAGAGCACAGTGAACGTGTGGAGTAAAAGTAACTAAAGAATAGATACATTAATACATTCTGTTAATAGAAAACTGCGAAAATCACTTTAAAATATGCAAAATTGTTCAGTTGTTCTCAGAACACATCCACTTGAATGCGTTGATTGCATAGTTTATTAGTTTATATATTTGTAGGGCGCGACCAGGGGCGCGGATCGAGTTGTGGCTATCGCATTCACACTCAACACCTGTGATATGTTGATGAAGGTAGGCTTAGTTTTTCTTCTTTCTGTTTGACCACTTTCATGTTGTTTGGCTTAGGCCTTAGGCTTAGGCTTAGGAGTTTGAGAAGTATGAGGTAGTTACATTGCGATCTTTGTGAAGGCGTCGTTTTAGTGTCGCGCAAAATGTATGTCGTAATAAACCCTTCGCCATTATCGCTCTAGTCAGAATTGTTAATTTTAATTTACTTGTTTTGTATTTTCAACTCCGCTCGAATTCATCTTCATTTTTCCAAACGTTTCTTTACTTTAGTTCACAGCTGCCTACCTGACCGGATCAAAGTCTCTGTTTGCCGAAGCAATCCACAGTACAATGGACACTGTCAATCAGCTGATCCTTTTGTTAGGAATACGGTACTCGCAGAAACATCCAGATCCACAGTTTCCATATGGATACGGTAGGTTTTGAGTTACCAATTAAAAATGCGGCGTTAGTGTTTAATAGTCTAATCTGGCGTAGTAGTTTTTCTGAGCAATTGGCTAGTAAGTAATTGCTAGATATTGTAACTGCAAGTAATTTGCTAGTAAGTAATTGTTATTTAGATTTTATTGTTGTTCATTCTAGCTATGTTTAACTTGTCTTTCACCCCCACCTGCTAGCGGTTATCCATTCAGTTAAGGTAACATGCGATACGTAACATCTCTTATCTCTGGATGTGGTATTCTATCGTTCGGTTGTGGATTGAGCATCTATCACGGAATATCGGGACTATTACATCCAGCCGAGCTGGAACCTCTTACTTATGTAAGTAGTTTCGTTTTTCGGTACCGTTACCTGTTAGAATCCGAGTGTGAAAGTAGCATTATAATGTATGATGTTGATTTAGTGTAGAATTTAGTACGGGTTGTTTGACCATGTTCGTTTTTATATGCAAGGTCTTTCTTTGCAACAATCAAAGAAATATACCGTCAATACCAATAAGTAAAACCAATGTAATAATAAAGAGAATAGACAACACTGGCTAGTCGGTTAGTCCCTAGCAATATGATCTTTTGTATTGTACGTGTACGTTCTTAAGTATTCTGTAAATAAATAATCATTATGTTAGGCGTACTACGCTCTGGGAATGTCCTTCTGCTTCCAAGGTTCATCTGCTATAATTGCATTCAAGGAAGTGCGAAAGAAGGCCCTAAAAGCAAAGATGAGTATGCTTAATTATGGTATGTTTTAATTTTGTGCTTGGCGCAATGTTTCTGAAAAGTTATTTGTTTCATCTTGTTTTATAGTCATAGTGCTGTATTCCTAGTATTCGATCGTGTTGCCTTGATTCTATTTTAAAGCGAAATGCTAGCCCCTTTGGAAAATTTGCATATGATAAGCAAATCCTATGTATCCTATGCTAATTTTGTACGATCGTGCACGGCAAACGTACAAATTAGCATAGGATACATAGGATTTGCTTATCATATGCAAATTTTCCAAGGAGGCTAGCATTTCGCTTTAACGCAGCTGTGTTCGGCTTTTTTTCGAAAGACTTTTAGGTTCTTATATTTTTTGATAGTTGAAAATTTTTCAGTGCGAACTGCTGCTGATCCGTCGTTGAATGTTGTACTGCTTGAAGACACGGCAGCCGTTTCGGGAGTGGGGTTTCGTTATAATTAGTTGTTTACTAGTTCGGTGTACTTATTTTTTTTTTGATTGAGATGAAGAAGTGCTTTAATCGTGAATGAAGCGAAAGCCCATATGCATAGCATACTATTGTTTGTGGTTGAATCTGAATAACTTGTAGATTATTCACGTACGTAAGTAAGTGAAGAATGTCTTATAGTCTAGTTGACTTCAAATATAAGTCGAAGTAAGGGCTTATTGGATAATACACCCGGACACCATTGGACACTCACTGGACACCCTTGGACACCAGTGGACACCCTTGGACACCAGTGGACACTCTTGGACACCCTTGGACACCCCAAAGCTCTTGGACCCCCCGAAACTAACTTATAGGATGGACGTATAGGATGGACGAAAGCGAACAGTTCTTCATTTCGTTGATGTTTTTGTATTTTTTTTAAACACGAGTATTCTTTTATTTTTGATAGGTATTCTACCTGGGGTTTTCAATTGCTTTTCGGCTACAAAACATCATTCAGTGCCCGGTGTATTTGGTGGACCGGGTGTAGTAAAATGGAGTGTTGATTATATGTAGCTTCTTCACACCGCGCTTCATTTGCCTTTTGTGTACGAGCTACGTTTCACTCAAGCAATCTGCCGGTTTATTTTTCAATTCCTAAGCGTTTCAGAAACATGCAAATTTTCCGCATGGGGTGTCCAAGGGTGTCCACTGGTGTCCAATGGTGTCCAAGGGTGTCCACTGGTGTCCAAGGGTGTCCAGTGAGTGTCCAATGGTGTCCGGGTGTACTGACGTCAAGATATTTTGACTTTGCTTGTGAGGTTCCCCCCAAATAAGATTGCGTTGATTAGTAAGAGGGTGCCATACGATCAGCGTAAGACAAAATGAGAGAGTGTGTAAAGAACGAGACTTAGAATACCCTAGGGGTACAAAAAGGCAGATGGTGGGGGTTCCCCCTTCCCCTAAATGTTAGGGGGAACCCCCTTTTAGGCATGTTTCTTGACCTATGCGGGTGTATTATCCAATAAGCCGAAGTAAGTCGTAGCTCTAATAATTTTTAATCATTTTAAGGTGATTATAGCCCTGAGTGCCATTTCACTCTCTTCAATTCTCAATTCTCCCATTCCGGATGCGTGTGGATCAGTGATTATTGGAGCACTGCTTGGTTGGTGAACATCTGTGTTCTACTTGTACCACTAACTCATGTTCATTGCTGCATATTAGAGAAACTGTAGGGTAGTACACTAAATAGTGCACGTAGTCTAGGAATCAAGTTTACATAGATCTGAGTGTTAGACGTAGAGGTTATAAGAAGTATGCGTGGAACGTCGAAGAAGCTGCCGACATATTATTTGATGCACACCTAGGTGTTATCTAATATTATAAATAAATAAAACCCCCTTAGGTACTGTGGCTTCATTCATTATCCGTACGAATGCTTCCCACTTGGTTGGGCGGAGTCTCCCGAAGAGAATCACTGATGATATAGTGGCCAGGGTGAATAATGACCCCTGTGTGAGGTGAGTTGGTTTTTGTTGTTATCTAATTATTCATCAGTTTGCTATTGTTGTCGTTGTGGTAGATTGCCCATGGAGTCTTACTTTATGATGTAGAAACGTGTGTCTGCATCCGAATTTCGCAATTCTTTGTATTTTGAGGTTGATCTTGATTCTTGTTGTTTCTAGTGTATTTTTTTACGTAATTTGGATACAAGCAAAACATGTGTCAGTCACGTGAAATGCGTAAATTTATCATATTTTCGCTTATTTACCTTTATTCAGATCGGTGCATGATGTCAAAGCAACAGCTCTTGGAGTGGAACAATCAAGATTTAAAGCGGAGATCGATTTCGATGGAAGGGCAATTACACGAGCCTATCTCACACACTCTGCCAATCTACCGGCTATGTTGGAGGTACTGTAGTTGTATACTGTAATTTGATTTGATTTCAGGTGTAGTGAGTACAGTATTGTGCTTTAATTGGACTCGGCACGATCAACATAACATATGAGCCGATACCTTGTTTTTTTGGTGGAAGTTTCATTGAATGAATTGTATGTGTTGATTTAACAATTAACATATTTGACAGTTTCTTGTTATTCAGGACGTCAAGCAAATCGATACTACTCAGCAGCTGGAACAGTTTATGGAGAATCACGGGGAGATGATTATTGATCGATTGGGAGACGAAATCGATCGAATCGAGGGAGAGATTACCAAAGAACACCCAGATATTAGACATGTGGACTTAGAGGCCCTCTAATCCCATTTTCAACATTCCGCGACTGTTTTCCTAGATGCGGGGTCTATGTTTGTTTGGGAACTTCCGATTTTTGCTTACGATAGTGCTTATGGGAACGTTTATGTGAAAGTTACGCTTGTAATAGATTATTACCCTATTGGTTAGGATAAGTGTGAGCGTACCACTTTCATGGCTTAATTTATTAACTTTGTGTCTATATTTAGCGACATTGCCTGTAGTTTTGGAGATATACACAACTAGTATTTATATATTTCCAAATTTTCCCTTTTTTTGTGTTCTTGAGCTAAAAAATCTGAAATTAGTCCCTGTTTGTGTTATAGAAGTGATCACATTTAAATATTGCCAATTAGTGTTTGAGTTAGTTATTTACTGGTTGTGCGGCCTACTACCTGGTTTTGGTTGGCTTACTTGTGTAGTACTTGCTAGGTTTTTAATAAGATATTGGTAGTCAATAGTTTAAGTTTGTGTATCTTTGTATATTCCGGTGCAAAGATTAATATAATGAATGTAACATAGGTAGACGGATTTTTTACGGGCTCAAACTGCCAACGTGATCTATGGAGTTTAGTAAAATTTTTCTTTAGCGCACTTTTTGTGTAGTTTTGTAGAATTTGTTTTTGTAGCGCTCCTTTGGAATGTACATTATTGTTAAAATATGGGCATGTTGTGTAGCTTTTTTGTCTATACTTTACAACAAAATTAACTGAAATAAACGCTGATTAATTGTGTCTTATTTTTGTCTGTGTAAAAATAGCAGTGGGGCTGGTGTGTGGAAGGTTTTAGACTAAGTCTAGTCTACAGAACATGGGAATCAATATATGGGCGTTGGTTGTGTATACGGTATTCTGCATGTTTGGGTCTACTGTACATTCCAAGATATGTACATACGTAGGTCTGGAACAGTACAGAGAGAAAATCCTGGGGTCTGCAAAGTTTTCACAATTTTATTGGTGCGCGTTATGTGCGTGTTAGTAGTGCATGTCCTGCAACATTATTGAATCTCTATGGAAGTTCTACACATGGAGCGATCAGTCCACATTGTAAACTGTAAGTGACAAAAGTATTCAACTTGCGAAGTTAACGAAGTCGATAACTTATGCGGTGGATCTCGCCGAGTTGAGTGCTCAGGTAGAAACCAATTTTGGGAGAATTTTGTTAGTTAAAAAAAAATATTTGCAATTTCGTACACGGGTGTTAAATGTATTTTTTGTCTCCGTTCTCTGAATTTATTTTGAATCTAATAAGAGCAAAGTGCTTGTGTGCACAAAACGTTTTTTTTTGTCCTGTTCGCGTGACTGTCAATAACTAAACCGCGCTCTACTACCGTAGAAAATGAATTAAATTCAAATATTTCATGCACATTTACCGCGATGTGCACTTTTTAGGACTTTTTGATCCATGGAACTTTTTGTTCGGGAATTTGACCGTTTTTCTTGTATTTGTTTGCTTTATTATATCATTTCGGACGAATCTACTCACTTGTGGGTATCATTTCAGTAACTAGACAACATGTCCGACAGTATTATTGTCTCAAAATCGTGCTACGACGACTTTTCTTGTCCATCTGCGTGGAGGAATTTCCAATTGATAGTTGAGGAGAAAACGCTGCAAGTTTGCCTTCGAATTTGTGTGATACTGATTGTGAGCGTGAGGTATGGATCTATTCGGTTATAAGGACCCCAGGCCAAACGCACGGGAAAGGGGGCGGGACTTAGGCGTCGGAGAGGCAGAAGTTCCTAAAGTTCCTATTCATCCCAACATTTTTCTTTCACTAAAATCACACATTTAGGTGGGTGAATGCCGGTTGGTTAGCAGAGCTATCGCCCTTCTTTGCTCATTATTGTTTTGGCGAGGAAGAGCACACGCAACTCTTCGTTGACGACATCCCCTATGCAGAAATGCTGGAGTTTCTGAGATGTGTCTTCTACTGCCCAATGCGAAAGCCACTCTCTCGTATGTGTCCATTTTGTCTTTCTGAATTGTATAGGCACGTGGCAGTTTTGTTGTAGGAACACATCAGTCGGTAGCATCTGACCATACTCCATAGTCGTAGGTCGAGAAGTCATCTGTCATCACAATCACACTTTCATGCCGTGGAAGGTGCAGGTGGAATGTTACCATATTTTTGTCGTCTTCGTGTAGAATGCGAGTTTCGTGTATTTGCTAATTATAGTCGATTCCAGTAAACAGGTGATAGTTTGCGCGTTTTCCGATCGCGGTGCTCGTCATATAGTATTTAACTGTTGTTTCGGAAGCACGAAACACCTCAAAAAATCATTCAGGGCGGCTTTCACTTTCCATGAAGAAACTTATTGAGAAACTCGCTACAAAAATTGAAGATCAGGGACAAATTTGAATTAGAATACGTATTAGCTACTTGCATGCGAATATCTGTACTAAATTCAAATTTGTCCCTGATCTTCAATTTTTGTAGCGAGTTTCAAATTGTGCTTATGTGTGGAAAGTGAAAGCCGCGCTGAATGATTTTTGGGCCAGATTCGCCCTGTTTCGGGCTCGCGAAACAGCAGTTAAATACTCTTTTAACTTATTTACAATGTACGTGTTGTCAAACCAACAGCTATTCTGTAATTATGTTGTTTTCAGCGCACAACGTCTCTCTGATTCTCCGTATCGCAACTCGATTTGAGATGCGTCCCGTAGTGGCCCGTTGTGAACTTTTCATTGACAGAACTGCCAAGACCTTGGATCACAACAAACTATCTCAAGTTTGTTTATTATTTAATTTCTGTTATTATCTTCTCAAGTATTTATCATTGATGGAAATTTTCACGTGGAAGGATCGGTTCTTTTAGTGTTTTTTTTTTTTGATGAATGTTGTATAGTATAATTAATTTCTTAATAACAATACACGTTTATCATTTAACTAATTGAGGTTTTTTGGTGTGTAAATAAGTGTGCGTTAAGTTGAGAGATGGGGAATTCATTTCATTACTGAAAACTACTGACTCGCCTATTTGGCGTTTGGCCGTTTGTCGGAAACTGACGGGTGTAAAGTGTGAAGATGTCAACGTCGAACGTCGCAACTTCTGCCCAATTGTAGTTAACTAATCATTGGCAGGTTGCCTGCGCGGTTTCCCACTGTGATCCCAATTCAACTACGATGTCTCTCCTTGTGGATAGGATGGCTTCGATGAAAGATGAAGACCTCAGTCTCATGCAGGTTCGAATATATTTATGAAGACCTCAGTCTCATGCAGGTTCGAATATATTTATGAAGACCTCAGTCTCATGCAGGTTCGAATGGGTTTACGGCACTTTTATATAGTCAGTTAGACCAGGTACTTTTCGGTCCTCACGGAAAGTGAAGAGGACTTAAAATCCTGAGCTCGTGAGTATAGTTAAGTAAATACCATTCCTCATTCTAGGTATTATCAGTGTTATTAGCCACAAATTACAAGTTTTGTAGTAGTGGGGAAGAGGTCATGGGGGATACTATTCTCTATTGGCTATACGTAGACTTCTATTTCGTTCCACAGTTCGTTCCGTTTTACAGTTCATATTATTTTTATTATCATGTGTTTTCTTGAAAGTATTCGTATTCCTTTCAAGAGAATATACTTCAAAAAGCCGCAGCCGCAAGCAACGACAACAGCTGGTTATGGAGCTTAATAATGTAACAAAGAGGAAAGGCATACATTGTACAACGTAGCTTTTTCCCGAGAACTCGAACTCTCGGTGTTGGCATAAACGTTATTTATTCAACATATTTACATTAATGTTCGATTCATATTTTAGTTCTTTTTTATAGTTTGACAAAATGCCGGGCGACGTTGTGGCCGATGTGTACACGCAGCGTTTGAAGGTGGGTCGCGACAAAAAGGAGCGCAAGAAGGGGTGCTGCATTCTTTAATTATGCAAATTGGTCAGGTTTGCTAATGCTTTAACTCACATTCTCGGTTATTTTTATGTCCTTCACTTTTATGCTCGACCGTTATTAGTGTGGTTTTCTTATTGTGCTAGTTTACGAGTACTGGAGCAATTCTTCGTAATTTTACGTGCTCAGAGGTCTTCACATATTCGTTGTGCACGACGTTATTATGTTTTTAATCATTAATGTCCCTGAATTGAATTTTTATTCTCAATTACCACCTCTCATTACCTCAGGGCATAGACCTCGCCGCGGGATCTAGCTAGGCCTGCTAGGCTACACTTTGTGGTTATCGTATTTTTAGTTCAGTCGTTTTTTTGTATTTCCCCCCTTGATGGAACACTCGCCTCGTTATATACTTAGAGCTTTTAGTTCAGGGTTTCTTTTAATTTTTTATCTTCTTTTTCTGTCTTTCCACACTTTTTTAAAACGGTAGAAGTTATTGTTTCGTTGCCTTTCGTTTTTAATCGTTATAGTGATATTATTTTCATCTTTTTTTGTTAGTTTTACTATTGCATAGTTCCGTGGTCCATATACGACACACAAGGTATCAGTGTATTGTTTATTGTTCCTCTGACTTCTAAGGACAAATATCTTATCTGTTATAATTATACTAATATTGATTCCGTTAGTTTTTCTCTGATGTGCATATTTTGTGACTTAAAGCGGTATGGCACGTAGAGCTTCCATTCCTTTGTGTGTCGGGAATGCACATAAGGCACTCATTTTGCAATATGCTTTACAATCACGTGCCAGACCTTACAACTTTATCGGTATCGTCACTTTATTATGATAAGTAATGAAGAACAGCCATATAGTCTTCACTAGAAAGCATGTTTTTAAAAGACTCCCACTGGATTTTACCCAACTTGCTTTAACACTCGTAGTTTTTATCTTTATTTTTTTTAGCTCATTTGTTTTTGTTTGGTATGATATAGTTGTTGTTTTTGGCAATAAAGTATGGTAATATTTTTATGGTTTATGTGTTAAAGAACTGCACGGTGTGTGATTTACAAGGAGTTTGTTATAGTAGCGGGTTCCTAACGTTTAGACTCACAAAAAAGAATATATTAGTTCACGCAACACTGATAAAAAATAGTTAATGAGCTTTCAGTTAACTAAATGTTTCAACACTATGTTATGTGGTATGTAGTCAATACTGTACTATATGTTGTCAATGTGTAGTGTTAGCAAATCTATCAACTACAAGTTTCGGGTAAGAAAACTATGTTAATTTCCTCACGAAGGTAATTCGTGGTATAACATTTTTTTCTAGCAATGGTAATAAACTTCTTATGATATAGGTATGCTAATAAACTAATAACCTGTTAATTGCACAATTAAAAGTTTTCACAACTACCGTTATTTTAGGGCCTGACACAATGCTGTGTTAGTAGTTAGTTAGCAGCAGTGGCAGGTTCGCGGCCTTTTTTGAAAGATACCGCTACACGTGTGTAGTTTACCGCGCGGAATGATAAAAGATTATATAAGGGATACCGCTAAGGAAACGATCATGAACAAATGTTTTGTCCAAAAGGTGAATACCAGGGAAAGTGAACTGGTTAAAATAAGGAAAGTATATAAGAAGTGATGGAAACAACAGTACACCGTCAGTTTTCAGTGGATAGTTCAAACATTTACTTCCCTCCCCAACCTTACTCTTCTCAAAGAACTTGTATTGGATAGTTCATTGCGAGAGTTGGGTTCTGGAGGGAGATTCCTCCCTTCTGAATCTTCCCTATTATACTCCCCTCCCCAACCTTACTCTTCTCAAAGAACTTGTATTGGATAGTTCATTGCGAGAGTTGGGTTCTGGAGGGAGATTCCTCCCTTCTGAATCTTCCCTATTATACTCCCCTCCCCAACCTTACTCTTCTCAAGGAACTTGTATTGGATAGTTCATTGCGAGAGTTGGGTTCTGGAGGGAGATTCCTCCCTTCTGAATCTTCCCTATTATACTCCCCTCCCCAACCTTACTCTTCTCAAAGAACTTGTATTGGATAGTTCATTGCGAGAGTTGGGTTCTGGAGGGAGATTCCTCCCTTCTTAATGTTCCCTATTACACTCCCCTCCCCAACCTTACTCTTCACAAAGAACTTGTATTGGATAGTTCATTGCGAGAGTTGGGTTCTGGAGGGAGATTCCTCCCTTCTGAATGTTCCCTATTACACTCCCCTCCCCAACCTTACTCTTCACAAAGAACTTGTATTGGATAGTTCATTGCGAGAGTTGGGTTCTGGAGGGAGATTCCTCCCTTCTGAATCTTCCCTATTACACTCCCCTCCCCAACCTTACTCTTCTCAAAGAACTTGTATTGGATAGTTCATTGCGAGAGTTGGGTTCTGGAGGGAGATTCCTCCCTTCTGAATCTTCCCTATTATACTCCCCTCCCCAACCTTACTCTTCTCAAAGAACTTGTATTGGATAGTTCATTGCGAGAGTTGGGTTCTGGAGGGAGATTCCTCCCTTCTGAATCTTCCCTATTATACTCCCCTCCCCAACCTTACTCTTCTCAAAGAACTTGTATTGGATAGTTCATTGCGAGAGTTGGGTTCTGGAGGGAGATTCCTCCCTTCTGAATCTTCCCTATTATACTCCCCTCCCCAACCTTACTCTTCTCAAAGAACTTGTATTGGATAGTTCATTGCGAGAGTTGGGTTCTGGAGGGAGATTCCTCCCTTCTTAATGTTCCCTATTACACTCCCCTCCCCAACCTTACTCTTCACAAAGAACTTGTATTGGATAGTTCATTGCGAGAGTTGGGTTCTGGAGGGAGATTCCTCCCTTCTGAATCTTCCCTATTACACTCCCCACCCCAACCTTACTCTTCTCAAAGAACTTGTATTGGATAGTTCATTGCGAGAGTTGGGTTCTGGAGGGAGATTCCTCCCTTCTGAATGTTCCCTATTACACTCCCCTCCCCAACCTTACTCTTCTCAAAGAACTTGTATTGGATAGTTCATTGCGAGAGTTGGGTTCTGGAGGGAGATTCCTCCCTTCTGAATGTTCCCTATTACACTCCCCTCCCCAACATTACTCTTCTCAAGGAACTTGTATTGGATAGTTCATTGCGCGAGTTGGGTTCTGGAGGGAGATTCCTCCCTTCTGAATCTTCCCTATTATACTCCCCTCCCCAACCTTACTCTTCTCAAAGAACTTGTATTGGATAGTTCATTGCGAGAGTTGGGTTCTGGAGGGAGATTCCTCCCTGCTTAATGTTCCCTATTACACTCCCCTCCCCAACCTTACTCTTCACAAAGAACTTGTATTGGATAGTTCATTGCGAGAGTTGGGTTCTGGAGGGAGATTCCTCCCTTCTGAATCTTCCCTATTACACTCCCCTCCCCAACCTTACTCTTCTCAAAGAACTTGTATTGGATAGTTCATTGCGAGAGTTGGGTTCTGGAGGGAGATTCCTCCCTTCTTAATGTTCCCTATTACACTCCCCTCCCCAACCTTACTCTTCTCAAAGAACTTGTATTGGATAGTTCATTGCGAGAGTTGGGTTCTGGAGGGAGATTCCTCCCTTCTGAATGTTCCCTATTACACTCCCCTCCCCAACATTACTCTTCTCAAGGAACTTGTATTGGATAGTTCATTGCGCGAGTTGGGTTCTGGAGGGAGATTCCTCCCTGCTTAATGTTCCCTATTACACTCCCCTCCCCAACCTTACTCTTCCCAAAGAACTTGTATTGGATAGTTCATTGCGAGAGTTGGGTTCTGGAGGGAGATTCCTCCCTTCTGAATGTTCCCTATTACACTCCCCTCCCCAACCTTACTCTTCCCAAAGAACTTGTATTGGATAGTTCATTGCGAGAGTTGGGTTCTGGAGGGAGATTCCTCCCTTCTGAATCCTCCCTATTACACTCCCCTCCCCAACCTTACTCTTCTCAAAGAACTTGTATTGGATAGTTCATTGCGAGAGTTGGGTTCTGGAGGGAGATTCCTCCCTTCTGAATCTTCCCTATTACACACTCCCCTCCCCAACCTTACTCTTCACAAAGAACTTGTATTGGATAGTTCATTGCGAGAGTTGGGTTCTGGAGGGAGATTCCTCCCTTTGAATCCTCCATATTACACTCCCCTCCCCAACCTTACTCTTCTCAAAGAACTTGTATTGGATAGTTCATTGCGAGAGTTGGGTTCTGGAGGGAGATTCCTCCCTTCTGAATGTTCCCTATTACACTCCCCTCCCCAACCTTACTCTTCCCAAAGAACTTGTATTGGATAGTTCATTGCGAGAGTTGGGTTCTGGAGGGAGATTCCTCCCTTTGAATCCTCCATATTACACTCCCCTCCCCAACCTTACTCTTCCCAAAGAACTTGTATTGGATAGTTCATTGCGAGAGTTGGGTTCTGGAGGGAGATTCCTCCCTTTGAATCCTCCCTATTACACTCCCCTCCCCAACCTTACTCTTCACAAAGAACTTGTATTGGATAGTTCATTGCGAGAGTTGGGTTCTGGAGGGAGATTCCTCCCTTCTGAATCTTCCCTATTACACTCCCCTCCCCAACCTTACTCTTCACAAAGAACTTGTATTGGATAGTTCATTGCGAGAGTTGGGTTCTGGAGGGAGATTCCTCCCTTTGAATCCTCCCTATTACACTCCCCTCCCCAACCTTACTCTTCTCAAAGAACTTGTATTGGATAGTTCATTGCGAGAGTTGGGTTCTGGAGGGAGATTCCTCCCTTCTGAATGTTCCCTATTACACTCCCCTCCCCAACCTTACTCTTCTCAAGGAACTTGTATTGGATAGTTCATTGCGAGAGTTGGGTTCTGGAGGGAGATTCCTCCCTTCTGAATCTTCCCTATTACACTCCCCTCCCCAACCTTACTCTTCACAAAGAACTTGTATTGGATAGTTCATTGCGAGAGTTGGGTTCTGGAGGGAGATTCCTCCCTTTGAATCCTCCCTATTACACTCCCCTCCCCAACCTTACTCTTCTCAAAGAACTTGTATTGGATAGTTCATTGCGAGAGTTGGGTTCTGGAGGGAGATTCCTCCCTTCTTAATGTTCCCTATTACACTCCCCTCCCCAACCTTACTCTTCTCAAAGAACTTGTATTGGATAGTTCATTGCGAGAGTTGGGTTCTGGAGGGAGATTCCTCCCTGCTTAATGTTCCCTATTACACTCCCCTCCCCAACCTTACTCTTCTCAAAGAACTTGTATTGGATAGTTCATTGCGAGAGTTGGGTTCTGGAGGGAGATTCCTCCCTTCTTAATGTTCCCTATTACACTCCCCTCCCCAACCTTACTCTTCTCAAAGAACTTGTATTGGATAGTTCATTGCGAGAGTTGGGTTCTGGAGGGAGATTCCTCCCTTCTGAATCTTCCCTATTATACTCCCCTCCCCAACCTTACTCTTCCCAAAGAACTTGTACTGGATAGTTCATTGCGAGAGTTGGGTTCTGGAGGGAGATTCCTCCCTTCTGAATCTTCCCTATTAAACTCCCCTCCCCAACCTTACTCTTCTCAAAGAACTTGTATTGGATAGTTCATTGCGAGAGTTGGGTTCTGGAGGGAGATTCCTCACTTCTTAATGTTCCCTATTATACTCCCCTCCCCAACCTTACTCTTCCCAAAGAACTTGTACTGGATAGTTCATTGCGAGAGTTGGGTTCTGGAGGGAGATTCCTCCCTTCTGAATCTTCCCTATTATACTCCCCTCCCCAACCTTACTCTTCTCAAAGAACTTGTATTGGATAGTTCATTGCGAGAGTTGGGTTCTGGAGGGAGATTCCTCACTTCTTAATCTTCCCTATTATACTCCCCTCCCCAACCTTACTCTTCTCAAAGAACTTGTATTGGATAGTTCATTGCGAGAGTTGGGTTCTGGAGGGAGATTTCAGATTCCTCGCTTCTGAATCTTCCCTATTATACTCCCCTCCCCAACCTTACTCTTCTCAAAGAACTTGTATTGGATAGTTCATTGCGAGAGTTGGGTTCTGGAGGGAGATTTCAGATTTCTCCCTTCTGAATCTTCCCTATTATACTCCCCTCCCCAACCTTACTCTTCTCAAAGAACTTGTATTGGATAGTTCATTGCGAGAGTTGGGTTCTGGAGGGAGATTCCTCCCTTCTTAATGTTCCCTATTACACTCCCCTCCCCAACCTTACTCTTCTCAGGGAACTTGTATTGGAAAGTTCATTGCGAGAGTTGGGTTCTGGAGGGAGATTCCTCCCTTCTGAATCTTCCCTATTATACTCCCCTCCCCAACCTTACTCTTCTCAAAGAACTTGTATTGGATAGTTCATTGCGAGAGTTGGGTTCTGGAGGGAGATTCCTCACTTCTTAATCTTCCCTATTATACTCCCCTCCCCAACCTTACTCTTCTCAAGGAACTTGTATTGGATAGTTCATTGCGAGAGTTGGGTTCTGGAGGGATATTCCTCCCTTCTTAATCTTCCCTATTAAACTCCCCTCCCCAACCTTACTCTTCTCAAAGAACTTGTATTGGATAGTTCATTGCGAGAGTTGGGTTCTGGAGGGAGATTCCTCACTTCTTAATGTTCCCTATTATACTCCCCTCCCCAACCTTACTCTTCCCAAAGAACTTGTACTGGATAGTTCATTGCGAGAGTTGGGTTCTGGAGGGAGATTCCTCCCTTCTGAATCTTCCCTATTATACTCCCCTCCCCAACCTTACTCTTCTCAAAGAACTTGTATTGGATAGTTCATTGCGAGAGTTGGGTTCTGGAGGGAGATTCCTCACTTCTTAATCTTCCCTATTATACTCCCCTCCCCAACCTTACTCTTCTCAAAGAACTTGTATTGGATAGTTCATTGCGAGAGTTGGGTTCTGGAGGGAGATTTCAATTCCTCCCTTCTGAATCTTCCCTATTATACTCCCCTCCCCAACCTTACTCTTCTCAAAGAACTTGTATTGGATAGTTCATTGCGAGAGTTGGGTTCTGGAGGGAGATTTCAGATTTCTCCCTTCTGAATGTTCCCTATTACACTCCCCTCCCCAACATTACTCTTCTCAAGGAACTTGTATTGGATAGTTCATTGCGCGAGTTGGGTTCTGGAGGGAGATTCCTCCCTGCTTAATGTTCCCTATTACACTCCCCTCCCCAACCTTACTCTTCCCAAAGAACTTGTATTGGATAGTTCATTGCGAGAGTTGGGTTCTGGAGGGAGATTCCTCACTTCTGAATCTTCCCTATTACACTCCCCTCCCCAACCTTACTCTTCACAAAGAACTTGTATTGGATAGTTCATTGCGAGAGTTGGGTTCTGGAGGGAGATTCCTCCCTTCTGAATGTTCCCTATTACACTCCCCTCCCCAACCTTACTCTTCTCAAGGAACTTGTATTGGATAGTTCATTGCGAGAGTTGGGTTCTGGAGGGAGATTCCTCCCTTCTTAATGTTCCCTATTACACTCCCCTCCCCAACCTTACTCTTCCCAAAGAACTTGTATTGGATAGTTCATTGCGAGAGTTGGGTTCTGGAGGGAGATTCCTCCCTTCTGAATCCTCCCTATTACACTCCCCTCCCCAACCTTACTCTTCTCAAAGAACTTGTATTGGATAGTTCATTGCGAGAGTTGGGTTCTGGAGGGAGATTCCTCCCTTCTGAATCCTCCCTATTACACTCCCCTCCCCAACCTTACTCTTCACAAAGAACTTGTATTGGATAGTTCATTGCGAGAGTTGGGTTCTGGAGGGAGATTCCTCCCTTCTGAATCTTCCCTATTACACTCCCCTCCCCAACCTTACTCTTCACAAAGAACTTGTATTGGATAGTTCATTGCGAGAGTTGGGTTCTGGAGGGAGATTCCTCCCTTCTGAATCCTTCCCTATTACACTCCCCTCCCCAACCTTACTCTTCTCAAAGAACTTGTATTGGATAGTTCATTGCGAGAGTTGGGTTCTGGAGGGAGATTCCTCCCTTCTGAATGTTCCCTATTACACTCCCCTCCCCAACCTTACTCTTCTCAAGGAACTTGTATTGGATAGTTCATTGCGAGAGTTGGGTTCTGGAGGGAGATTCCTCCCTTCTGAATCTTCCCTATTACACTCCCCTCCCCAACCTTACTCTTCACAAAGAACTTGTATTGGATAGTTCATTGCGAGAGTTGGGTTCTGGAGGGAGATTCCTCCCTTCTGAATCCTCCCTATTACACTCCCCTCCCCAACCTTACTCCCCCCCCCCCACCCCCCCCCCCCCCCCCCCCCCCCCCCCCCCCCCCCCCCCACCCCCCCCCCCCCCCCCCCCCCCCCCCCCTTCTCAAAGAACTTGTATTGGATAGTTCATTGCGAGAGTTGGGTTCTGGAGGGAGATTCCTCCCTTCTTAATGTTCCCTATTACACTCCCCTCCCCAACCTTACTCTTCTCAAAGAACTTGTATTGGATAGTTCATTGCGAGAGTTGGGTTCTGGAGGGAGATTCCTCCCTTCTTAATGTTCCCTATTACACTCCCCTCCCCAACCTTACTCTTCTCAAAGAACTTGTATTGGATAGTTCATTGCGAGAGTTGGGTTCTGGAGGGAGATTCCTCCCTTCTTAATGTTCCCTATTACACTCCCCTCCCCAACCTTACTCTTCTCAAAGAACTTGTATTGGATAGTTCATTGCGAGAGTTGGGTTCTGGAGGGAGATTCCTCCCTTCTGAATCTTCCCTATTATACTCCCCTCCCCAACCTTACTCTTCCCAAAGAACTTGTATTGGATAGTTCATTGCGAGAGTTGGGTTCTGGAGGGAGATTCCTCCCTTCTGAATCTTCCCTATTAAACTCCCCTCCCCAACCTTACTCTTCTCAAAGAACTTGTATTGGATAGTTCATTGCGAGAGTTGGGTTCTGGAGGGAGATTCCTCACTTCTTAATGTTCCCTATTATACTCCCCTCCCCAACCTTACTCTTCCCAAAGAACTTGTACTGGATAGTTCATTGCGAGAGTTGGGTTCTGGAGGGAGATTCCTCCCTTCTGAATCTTCCCTATTATACTCCCCTCCCCAACCTTACTCTTCTCAAAGAACTTGTATTGGATAGTTCATTGCGAGAGTTGGGTTCTGGAGGGAGATTCCTCACTTCTTAATCTTCCCTATTATACTCCCCTCCCCAACCTTACTCTTCTCAAAGAACTTGTATTGGATAGTTCATTGCGAGAGTTGGGTTCTGGAGGGAGATTTCCTCCCTTCTGAATCTTCCCTATTATACTCCCCTCCCCAACCTTACTCTTCTCAAAGAACTTGTATTGGATAGTTCATTGCGAGAGTTGGGTTCTGGAGGGAGATTTCAGATTTCTCCCTTCTGAATCTTCCCTATTATACTCCCCTCCCCAACCTTACTCTTCTCAAAGAACTTGTATTGGATAGTTCATTGCGAGAGTTGGGTTCTGGAGGGAGATTCCTCCCTTCTTAATGTTCCCTATTACACTCCCCTCCCCAACCTTACTCTTCTCAAGGGAACTTGTATTGGATAGTTCATTGCGAGAGTTGGGTTCTGGAGGGAGATTCCTCCCTTCTGAATCTTCCCTATTATACTCCCCTCCCCAACCTTACTCTTCTCAAAGAACTTGTATTGGATAGTTCATTGCGAGAGTTGGGTTCTGGAGGGAGATTCCTCCCTTCTTAATCTTCCCTATTATACTCCCCTCCCCAACCTTACTCTTCTCAAAGGAACTTGTATTGGATAGTTCATTGCGAGAGTTGGGTTCTGGAGGGAGATTCCTCCCTTCTTAATCTTCCCTATTAAACTCCCCTCCCCAACCTTACTCTTCTCAAAGAACTTGTATTGGATAGTTCATTGCGAGAGTTGGGTTCTGGAGGGAGATTCCTCACTTCTTAATGTTCCCTATTATACTCCCCTCCCCAACCTTACTCTTCCCAAAGAACTTGTACTTGGATAGTTCATTGCGAGAGTTGGGTTCTGGAGGGAGATTCCTCCCTTCTGAATCTTCCCTATTATACTCCCCTCCCCAACCTTACTCTTCTCAAAGAACTTGTATTGGATAGTTCATTGCGAGAGTTGGGTTCTGGAGGGAGATTCCTCACTTCTTAATCTTCCCTATTATACTCCCCTCCCCAACCTTACTCTTCTCAAAGAACTTGTATTGGATAGTTCATTGCGAGAGTTGGGTTCTGGAGGGAGATTCCTCCCTTCTGAATCTTCCCTATTACACTCCCCTCCCCAACCTTACTCTTCTCAAAGAACTTGTATTGGATAGTTCATTGCGAGAGTTGGGTTCTGGAGGGAGATTCCTCCCTTCTTAATCTTCCCTATTACACTCCCCTCCCCAACCTCCCCTAACCTTACTCTTCTCAAAGAACTTGTATTGGATAGTTCATTGCGAGAGTTGGGTTCTGGAGGGAGATTCCTCCCTTCTTAATGTTCCCTATTACACTCCCCTCCCCAACCTTACTCTTCTCAGGGAACTTGTATTGGAAAGTTCATTGCGAGAGTTGGGTTCTGGAGGGAGATTCCTCCCTTCTGAATCTTCCCTATTATACTCCCCTCCCCAACCTTACTCTTCTCAAAGAACTTGTATTGGATAGTTCATTGCGAGAGTTGGGTTCTGGAGGGAGATTCCTCACTTCTTAATCTTCCCTATTATACTCCCCTCCCCAACCTTACTCTTCTCAAGGAACTTGTATTGGATAGTTCATTGCGAGAGTTGGGTTCTGGAGGGAGATTCCTCCCTTCTTAATGTTCCCTATTACACTCCCCTCCCCAACCTTACTCTTCACAGAGAACTTGTATTGGATAGTTCATTGCCAGAGTTGGGTTCTGGAGGGAGATTCCTCCCTTCTTAATGTTCCCTATTACACTCCCCTCCCCAACCTTACTCTTCTCAGGGAACTTGTATTGGATAGTTCATTGCGAGAGTTGGGTTCTGGAGGGAGATTCCTCCCTTCTGAATCTTCCCTATTATACTCCCCTCCCCAACCTTACTCTTCTCAAAGAACTTGTATTGGATAGTTCATTGCGAGAGTTGGGTTCTGGAGGGAGATTCCTCACTTCTTAATCTTCCCTATTATACTCCCCTCCCCAACCTTACTCTTCTCAAGGAACTTGTATTGGATAGTTCATTGCGAGAGTTGGGTTCTGGAGGGATATTCCTCCCTTCTTAATGTTCCCTATTACACTCTCCTCCCCAACCTTACTCTTCACAGAGAGCTTGTATTGGATAGTTCATTGCCAGAGTTGGGTTCTGGAGGGAGATTCCTCCCTTCTTAATGTTCCCTATTACACTCCCCTCCCCAACCTTACTCTTCTCAGGAACTTGTATTGGATAAGTTCATTGCGAGAGTTGGGTTCTGGAGGGAGATTCCTCCCTTCTGAATCTTCCCTATTATACTCCCCTCCCCAACCTTACTCTTCTCAAAGAACTTGTATTGGATAGTTCATTGCGAGAGTTGGGTTCTGGAGGGAGATTCCTCACTTCTTAATCTTCCCTATTATACTCCCCTCCCCAACCTTACTCTTCTCAAGGAACTTGTATTGGATAGTTCATTGCGAGAGTTGGGTTCTGGAGGGAGATTCCTCCCTTCTTAATGTTCCCTATTACACTCTCCTCCCCAACCTTACTCTTCACAGAGAGCTTGTATTGGATAGTTCATTGCGAGAGTTGGGTTCTGGAGGGAGATTCCTCCCTTCTTAATGTTCCCTATTACACTCCCCTCCCCAACCTTACTCTTCACAGAGAACTTGTATTGGATAGTTCATTGCGAGAGTTGGGTTCTGGAGGGAGATTCCTCCCTTCTTAATGTTCCCTATTACACTCCCCTCCCCAACCTTACTCTTCACAGAGAACTTGTATTGGATAGTTCATTGCCAGTGGGTTCTTGAGGGAGATTCCTCCCTTCTTAATGTTCCCTTTACACTCCCCTCCCCAACCTTACTCTTCTCAAAGGAACTTGTATTGGAAAGTTCATTGCGAGAGGTTGGGTTCTGGAGGGAGATTCCTCCCTTCTTAATGTTCCCTATTACACTCTCCTCCCCAACCTTACTCTTCACAGAGAGCTTGTATTGGATAGTTCATTGCCAGAGTTGGGTTCTGGAGGGAGATTCCTCCCTTCTTAATGTTCCCTATTACACTCCTCTCCCCAACCTTACTCTTCTCAGGGAACTTGTATTGGAAAGTTCATTGCGAGAGTTGGGTTCTGGAGGGAGATTCCTCCCTTCTGAATCTTCCCTATTATACTCCCCTCCCCAACCTTACTCTTCTCAAAGAACTTGTATTGGATAGTTCATTGCGAGAGTTGGGTTCTGGAGGGAGATTCCTCACTTCTTCTTAATCTTCCCTATTATACTCCCCTCCCCAACCTTACTCTTCTCAAGGAACTTGTATTGGATAGTTCATTGCCAGAGTTGGGTTCTGGAGGGAGATTCCTCCCTTCTTAATGTTCCCTATTACACTCTCCTCCCCAACCTTACTCTTCACAGAGAACTTGTATTGGATAGTTCATTGCCAGAGTTGGGTTCTGGAGGGAGATTCCTCCCTTCTTAATGTTCCCTATTACACTCTCCTCCCCTCCCCAACCTTACTCTTCACAAGAACTTGTATTGGATAGTTCATTGCCAGAGTTGGGTTCTGGAGGGAGATTCCTCCCTTCTTAATGTTCCCTATTACACTCTCCTCCCCAACCTTACTCTTCACAGAGAACTTGTATTGGATAGTTCATTGCCAGAGTTGGGTTCTGGAGGGAGATTCCTCCCTTCTTAATGTTCCCTATTACACTCTCCTCCCCAACCTTACTCTTCACAGAGAACTTGTATTGGATAGTTCATTGCCAGAGTTGGGTTCTGGAGGGAGATTCCTCCCTTCTTAATGTTCCCTATTACACTCCCCTCCCCAACCTTACTCTTCTCAGGGAACTTGTATTGGAAAGTTCATTGCGAGAGTTGGGTTCTGGAGGGAGATTCCTCCCTTCTTAATGTTCCCTTTTACACTCCCCTCCCCAACCTTACTCTTCTCAGGGAACTTGTATTGGAAAGTTCATTGCGAGAGTTGGGTTCTGGAGGGAGATTCCTCCCTTCTTAATGTTCCCTATTACACTCCCTCCCCAACCTTACTCTTCACAGAGAACTTGTATTGGATAGTTCATTGCCAGAGTTGGGTTCTGGAGGGAGATTCCTCCCTTCTTAATGTTCCCTTTACACTCCCCTTCCCAACCTTACTCTTCACAAAGAACTTGTATTGGATAGTTCATTGCGAGAGTTGGGTTCTGGAGGGAGATTCCTCCCTTCTGAATCTTCCCTATTATACTCCCCTCCCCAACCTTATTTCACAAGAACTTGTATTGGATAGTTCATTGCGAGAGTTGGGTTCTGGAGGGAGATTCCTCCCTTCTTAATGTTCCTATTACACTCCCCTCCCAACCTTACTCTCTCAAAGAACTTGTATTGGATAGTTCATTGCGAGAGTTGGGTTCTGGAGGGAGATTCCTCCCTTCTTAATGTTCCCTTTTACACTCCCTCCCCAACCTTACTCTTCTAAGGAACTTGTATTGGATTAGTTCATTGCGAGAGTTTGGTTCTGGAGGGAGATTCCTCCCTTCTTAATGTTCCCTTTACACTCCCCTCCCCAACCTTACTCTTCTCAAGGAACTTGTATTGGATAGTTCATTGCGAGAGTTGGGTTCTGGAGGGAGATTCCTCCCTTCTTAATGTTCCCTTTTACACTCCCCTCCCCAACCTTACTCTTCTCAAGGAACTTGTATTGGATAGTTCATTGCGAGAGTTGGGTTCTGGAGGGAGATTCCTCCCTTCTTAATGTTCCCTTTTACACTCCCCTCCCCAACCTTACTCTTCTCAAGGAACTTGTATTGGATAGTCATTGCGAAGTTGGGTTCTGGAAGATTCTCTTAATGTTCCCTACTCCCCTCCCCAACCTTACTCTTCTCAAGGAACTTGTATTGGATAGTTCATTGCGAGAGTTGGGTTCTGGAGGGAGAATCCTCCCTTCTTAATGTTCCCTATTACACTCTCCTCCCCAACCTACTCTTCACAAGGAACTGTTGGCACTGACGATAAGGTGAACTGAAGACTTATGTTTTTGTGTTGAAACGTATTTTTCACCCGATCCTTCAGTTCTCAGCGACTTCTTCAATCTTGAGAACATAGCACAAATTTGGAAAATTAGAATACAAGGAAGTGCTCGGTAAATAAATTTACATGCATTCCAGACATGCAAATTTTTTATGTCGCATTTTTCGTAAATATCTGTCGTCTGGTGCGGCTCGGGCTTTTTCACTCGATACACATGTAATCTTTGTTACATTATTTGTTCCTTTACTTTTTAAATATTCTTATTACTACTACAAATTTAGCTTCTGAAGTATGTTGCGACCTCCTAACCTAAAAGTATTTTTCTTTTTGGAATTTAATACGTATTTTCGGGAATTCTCTTTAGGACATTTGAATTTGAATATTTTCTTCATCATTGATCTAAACGTATAAATAAATAAAAGTAACTTTTAGATTAGATTTTTCACGAAGTAATTTAACAGTTCTTTTTAGCCCACCTGTATTTCTATTCTAACTGCGATTTATAGTTTATGTGTGGAAATTATATCTCAAAAGTTCAGTAAGAATATTAAAACTTTAATGTATTACTTTTATTTGCAGGTTGTTGAAACTATCTTCAATGGATCAGCTCGTAACTTGAATTGAGAAGACGGAAGCTGAAGTCACCTCGGAAACCCAAATGAAGCATGAAACGCACATCGACAAGAAAAAATGTGCGTTTATATTTTCTAAAGTAAACTTGGTCATATGCACGCACAGTGTAAGCCGGGAGCCTCCCCTTTTGGGAGAATTTTTTTATAACTTATCGCTGATTCGCACGACCCGCCTTTTTCTCTCCCTTCCCACTGGGAGGCTGGGCGCATATTCCCAGCGTTCGTGCGTATGGCGTATGGCCTCGGATATCGTATAGCATTCTGTGCAGTTTGAGGAACAAATTTTTCCGTTTCCATAGGCCATGTGTTCTCTCCATTTAAGTAGTCCCCGGGAAATGTTAGTGGGAGCAGGGAAAAGAGGGTGCACCAAATATAAGTTTTCCTCGTTTCAACAACAATCCTTACGCTCTCTTTATCTCCTGTGATTTTTAGATAAATAACCTTTAACACCTTAGCCTGACTATTAAATATAGAAATCAAATCGCTCTGTTTCGTTTTCATTGGTTCATTGGCTCCTGCCAAGAATTTTCTCTTTTGGCTTCCTCCTTTACATTTTATAAATAATATATATAGCCTGTGAATACGCATTTACACGTTTGAAAATCAGAGATCAATCACAACACTTTTGTATGCGCGCGATCGATACTCCGCACAGCTTCGCCAATCTATAAAAGAAGGACTTGCGAAAAGACCTCATGCCGTCAAACAATCAAAAAGTTTCAAAAAACTTGAGCTAACATTTGATCCCTTTTTTAGACTTCATTGTAGGAGTTGTTAATTTACATTTGAAGTGTGAATACACAGACAGTTTGTTGCAGAAAAGAAGTAATCCCCAAAATATAATATAAATATAATGATGTAAAGGTATTTTGCTAAACTAATTCGTATGAATTATTATGAGACATGCTATGCCTTTGAAAAAAGGCAATGCGAGAACTATCACTGAGAACTGATGAGTTGCGCGCCGCACAATTTCGGGACACAAAATGCGCGCCGCACCATTGCGGGACACAAAATGCGCGCCGCAAAGAAATGGGAAGCCAAATAGGAAACCGCAAGTTGCGCCCCGCACCATTTCCGCACCTTTTCCTCACCTTTTCGGCAACGTTTTGGGGTGTTTCCTGCAACAAAACTGCAAATCGAGGCGGGGAAAAAACTTTTTCCGTGCGCATCAAATTCTTTTGCGGGAAACACACCCGAACTGTTGCCGCGCGCAACTCTTGAGTTTCGTTGCAGTGGTTTGAGAGATGCTCATAGTTCCGTGTTATACTGTACATTTCAGTAGCTAATAAAACTATAGCTCAATTATCGATTTTTGTAAGCTCCCGGCCTATGTTCCGTAAATTTTCGCTTAGCTATAGGACCGGTAGTTGTAGTGGAACTTCATTCTTCCCGGTCATGTGAAACATTTGTATGGTATGGCAGAGTGATCTAAGGCGCCGTTGAGAGGAAGTGTTCAAGAGAAGGTTGCGGCTGCGAAATCTCCTGATTTCCTTAGCTTTTGCACATTGAATGAAAGTCTTTTCCGTGTTTCGACACCGATTTGGCAGTACCTGGTTAGTACCCAGCGCGGTATATTGGCAACTTTCTGAGGTGTCTCTCTCTCGCAATGGAACTGGGGACAAGGCACACGAAAAGCTTGTCTCGCACACTTCAAGTTGACTTCCGAGACCCCCGAAAAGTAGCCGCGAACAACTCAACTTTTCTCATTCACGAAAATCAACTCTGCTGAAATATCCAGTCTATGGTTCGTATGGTGGATCAAATATTAGTAGTAGTTAAAATCACTTAAAGCAATTGATAGACAAAGCAAGAGCGTGTGGCTGAGTCACCAGGAATTTAACAGTGTTATTTTTTCTCTGACACAACCAACCTTGATTTTTATCAGTCAAATGGTTGTTTCTCACATGTACCCACATAAAGGGAGTACTAGTTTGCAAGTGATACGCCGAGCTTTGTTAGAAACATTTCAGCGGGTGTCGTTATCTACTATGGAGAGCTCGTGAGAAGCCCAATTTCATTCCGTAACCTTGTCAGGTCGACAAGTTGTGTTAGTTTGGGATCCACTGCAATATTCCAATTGGAATTCCTTATCGATAATGATGATGCTACAGAGCCAACACACCCGATTTGTTGCCATACTTCTCAGTTATTCGGACCACTGCATACACCTTCTTGAAACACGCACGGATGTTGCGAACGTCATTGAAGTTCCTCGGTTATGAGTGACTACAGAGGATTTGACATAGCTTGTTGATCAACGCCAAAGCTAGGGCACACGTTGTATATCAGATAAATAATCATATGGGTTCAAACGGTATATTGGAATTGAGTGCATAGGCTCATCTACGATGGTATTAGCTGTTATTTTGGGACTCTCAAGTTGGATAATTTGAGCACGAAGACCGTTTTGCTGAGTAGTGGCACAATAAAGTTTTGCGAGGCATGATTATTCTTCCTGCGATTAGTTGTGCGTAACGATGTGACTCGCACATATTAAGTCCACGAGTCGTCTTGCTGTATTCTTGGTCCCATTTTGCTGGCGTGTGCACTCAATTAAAGAAAACCGACGACATCGAATGCTCCTGTTCATCAGTAGTTGGACATGCCTATTCGAATCACTCGGAATCCTCGAGATAGTTTTCTCATGTCTTTGTGTCTCGCAGTCAGCAGAACAGAAACTTTTGCGACAGAATCTTTTCTGTACAACTTCTAGAGGAAAGACCATGGAATCGGAAACATAGTATGTAATTCGAGAGTTTTTGCATTTTTAACCTATCTATAATACTCCGCAACGAGATTTCGGATTGTTTTATTGAAAATAAATGTGAGTAAGTAACTTAGTGTACGGAATTCGATCCTGGTGCAGGATGTATTTGAAGAAAATCTGTTTGGATAAATTATTTCTCAAGCCGCAAAATGGCATCGCCTATACTGGCAATCATTCGTACTGTATTTTCCTTATGGCAACTTGCAGCAGCCGGTTGTAGCTAGTCTCGCATCCTCGCGCGCGTGTCACAGATGTAAATGCCGGAGTGAGGCGCCCAGTTCGGAATGTGGTCCATTTCGCTACACTGGGTACTGGGCACGCATGGCTGTTGATCCCCACCGGTGACTGCACGAGTAGTGCCTTTACTGGACCCTTCCCAGCCGACAAGGTGCACACATATAAGTCGAGCAGCTACCATTGCAAGTTTGCCATTTACCGTTGAAACTCTTGGGAAATGTACGTTCCGTTAAGACTCAACGAACTATTTCAAACGCTGAAAATCCCTCTAAATACAGCGATACAACCTTTTCGGTGCTCATCCTGCACCAGCATGGCAAAATAAGAAAGCTTGAATTCCGCACGCTTAGTTACTTATTCACATTTATTTTCATCAAAACAAGTTGGAAGCTCATAGGGTGAATTGCACATAAGTTAAAATGGAACATTTTCGATTTCCATAGTATCGGCTTCAGAGTCCTGTCTCCATGCTCTTCCTTCTAGAGATTGTACAAAAAGTTTCTGCCACATTAGCTTCTGTTCCGCTGGTTGTGAAGAAACAAAGCATGCGGAAAGTGTCTCGAGGACGCCCAGTGGCCGAATGGACGTGTCCAATTATTGTAGGATACGAGTAGTCGATGTCATCACACTTTTTTGATTGTGCGTTCATGTCAGCAATGCGGTATCAGGAACACGCCACCACAACTTGTGGACATAATTTGGTTGTCGACCAAAGTTGCACACATTTAATCGACTAAAGAACAGTCATATCTTGTGAAACCTCATTGTATCATTTCTCGCTGACAACTTTGTGATCAAATAGTTCCACTAGAGAAGCTCAAAATAATTGCTTGTAACTTCAGAGACGGGCAGTGGACCTAACTCTCATATATCACTTGAGCCCATACGATTATTTATCTGATATACATCGTGTGCCCTAGTTTTGGCGTTGATCAACAAACGATGTCAAATCCTCTGTAGTTACTCATAACCAAGGAACTTGAATGACGTTCGCAACATCAGTCCGTGTTGCAAGAAGGTGAATGTAGTGGTCCGAATAAATGAGAAGTATGACCACACATCGGGTGTGTTGGCTCTGTAGCATCATCATTATCGATAAGGAAATCCAATAGGAATATTGCCTTGGGACCCATACTAACACAAGTTGACGACCTGAAAGGTTACGGAATCAAATTGGACTTCTCACGAGCCCTCCATAGTAGATAACAACATCCGCTGAAATGTTTCTAACAAAGCTCCGCGTATCGCTTGCAAACTAGTATTCCATTTAAATGGGCACGTGTGAGAAACAACCATTTGACTGATAAAAATCAATGTTGGTTGCGTCAGAGAAAAAAATAACACTGTGTTTAATTCCTGGTGACTCAGCCACACGCACTTGCCTCGTCCATCAATTGCTTTAAGTGTTTTTAACTACGACTAATACTTGATCAACCATAAGAACCATACATGGATATTTCAGCAGAGTTGATTTTTGTGAATGAGAAAAGTTGGGTTGTTCGCGGCGACTTTTCGGGGGTCTCGGAAGTCAACGTGACGTGTGCGAGACAAGTTTTTCGTGTGCCTTGTCTCCAGTTCCATTGCGAGAGCGAGAAACCCTTAGAAAGTTGGCAATATACCGCGCTGGGTACTTACCAGTACTGCCAAATCGGTGTCGAAACACGGAAAAGACTTTCATTCAATGTGCAAAAGGCAAGGAAATCAGGAGATTTCGCAGCCGCAACCTTCTCTTGAACACTTCCTCTCAACGGCGCCTTAGACCACTCTACCATATCATACACATGTTTCACATGACGGGGAAGAATGGAATTCCACTACAACTACCGTAGTTGCCGCACACTCCTTGAGCGTTGACAGAACCACAACCAATCCAGGACACATAGACTGATTTGCGCAAGATGCGCCCGCCACAAAATAATAATAATAATAATTTATTACAGCGCAAAGGTGCGCACAAACATACATAATTAAAACAATAAATACAGTAGGCTACAAAAGAGCAATATTTCAGGGTGTGCTTCGTTCCTCGTTTCCTCGAGGAGTGCACTTCCGTTTTGTTGCGGGCCACGATTTCGCCCCCAAAACCGCTGCGGCACTTTTCCTAGTGGTATGAGCAAAATCGACCAAGGATGAAGTTGGTGAATATTTGAAATATGTATACTAAATTATTTCCTTTCAAAACAACTTCTCCGAACGAGACCATTTTCGCCTTCTGCTGTCGGAGAAACAAACTAGTTCCACGATACGCACCCGATGATTCAAAGGATAAAACTGTGCTAAGATGCTCTGGTGAGTACTAAGATGCTCTTAGTTGCATTTTGTTCCAGACCCAACCAATCTTGCTGGATTTATTGTGCAGAAAGCAGAAAGAGCAGCACTAATAGCTGGAATAACTCTGCCAGTTTTGAATGTTTGAATATTGTGAAGTTGCTTTCCACAGTAATTTCACTAGAAATCCTCCTCTTTCGGCACAGTATTATTCAGCAAGATTTCTCCGTTGATTGAGGTGAGCATTTTAAAGAGGTATATCACGTGGTTTGAAACGTACTGGGTATTAATATAGATTAAGAAAATTTATGTGCTCTTCTGAGCTTTTCCGCTACAATTGGAACCCATTTTGCATATAGTGAACACCTGGGACTACTGTTTTCCAGCATGTTCACAAACCCGTACCAAACTGCTTTAATTTTCTGGCTTATTGTTAGAACTATTTTTCTTATGTTTATTCTGGATCGTAGAAAATTCAATTCCTGATCTTTTTCTGGCAATACTATACTTAGTCTTTATTTACCCAGTTTTATGCACTATGTCATGATTAATTTTGCAATTCAGGCACGACGTCAACGAGGAATTATGCTGGAATAGAAGATACGGAGCCACATCAACCTTTGCAAAGACTCTTAAACTTCACTCATAATTCATATTGTTAAAGGCTCAGGCCCACATGTCTAAAGTGATGTTTCTATAAGAAAACTTCAGGTTTTCACAAATGTGATAGCGAAAACCGCGTTTCTTGCGGTATTGATCTGTGGAAGTTATGGACAAAAGTCGATCCTCAGATATAAACCGTGGAAAACAACCTTTGGGTATTTGTTCAATTGCCATAGTAAGACAATTGTGGCGAGCCGCTCTGTATATCTTCGCCAGCGTACTGATGTACGGTGCAAGTGTATCCGATGGACACAGTGTCTCTTAAGCCGCGTTCGAGTTGGGAAAAAGTTGGTGGAATTCCGGAATTCCACCGTTCGAGTTGGACGGAAAAACGTGCGTGGAAAAGCAAAAATACCGTTGTGGAATCGTTGTGGGATTATATTTTTAACCACTGCAAGAGCCAAAAATGACGCTTGACCCCGACGGTTCGGGCTAAATAACGGAAAAACATTTACGTTTCCGGTGTCCCATCTCTAACGGTGGAATTCCGGAATTCCACAACTTTTCCCAACTCGAACGCGCCTTTATTAAATGTACCCAGCAGATGTTTTTTTGAACAATCTACGGTTCTTATCTGGGGAGCGAGATGCAAATAATATCCACACTTCACAACATAGGAAATGCGGTGTTCGCTATCATATTTTGCTAAGCACCTGAAGCTTTATAACACAAAAAAATCGTAATGGTTCTTATTACGCGGGGCCTGTGCCTTTAAAGCGAAACACCGGCCGATTTTTGAAACGCATTGCGTACATCTGCTTTCTTATGCAGCATATGCAAATGAGCAAATATTAGAATAAAAACTAGACCCCAATTAGACCCCACTTTGCATATACGCATAGGAATGCAAGTACTTGAGATGCGTTTCAAAAACCGGCCGGAATTTTCTGTTCTGTTCTATTTTCTGTTCTGCCGAATGAAACGGCCATTCGTAGGGAGCCACCGGAAAGGCTAGGCCCCGACATTTGGGTGGATCAAATTTGTTGGTTTCAATATTTGGGTGTGTATGTAGATATTTCATGTGTGTTCCCTCTTCACTCAATAAATTGTTCCTGAGGGGGGCATCATGAAAACTAGGATATGGCATGGTGAAAAATGCTGCTTTGATGGTAGCTAAAAGCTGCCGTAAGGGCAAAAAAAAATGTGATAACCTCTTAAACCTTCCATTGAAATATCTTTACCTCAAACGAAAGAAATAAATACAACTGTAAATAAAGAAAAAATCCTCCGTAAGGGTCGGTAGTAATGTTGCATATTTGTTCATCAGACCTCTCCTCCACAATATAAACGTTACATTGGGGGAGAGGCTAAAATTTGGTTGTAAGTTCCGTTGTATTCCCTCTTTACTTTACTTGATTGTTGTATAACTGCTGCAGTTTCGTATATATCATGCTGTTAGATTCGTTGGACAGGGTATTATTTGATGGAATATTATGATTGCCATGTTTGAAGTTAGAATAATTTAGATGGAAGTTATGTTTTCTAGAATTCGTGTAGTTTATTTCCGTGTGGTTTTTGTATAGTGGAGGTTGTATACTGCGCTCCCCAGTTACCTTTTTTATACGTTTGGTAGCTCACTACGACCTACGACTGCTGTCCTGTCATCACATAATATTTGAATCACGTACTGTTTTGCACAGCTATACGACACACACACGCTAGACCACAAACATGCATGGCAAATCATTGGTTATATCAGCTAGATCGCTTGCAGGCTAGGCCACCCACAGACAGCATGTAGCACAAGCTGGACCACACGCAGGCTAGATCACACATGCGAGACCACACACAGGCTAGGCTAGACCACATACAGTCTAGACCACGCCCTTGCTAGACCACACCCTGGCCAGACAACACACGTGCGAGACCACACACAGGTTAGGCTAGACCACATACAGTCTAGACCACACACAAGCTAGACCACACGCAAGCTAGATCACACATGCGAGACCACACACAGGCTAGGCTAGACCACATACAGTCTAGACCACACACAAGCTAGACCACACGCAAGCTAGATCACATATGCGAGACCACACACAGGCTAGGCTAGACCACATACAGTCTAGACCACACACAAGCTAGACCACACGCAAGCTAGATCACACATGCGAGACCACACACAGGCTAGGCTAGACCACATACAGTCTAGACCACACACAAGCTAGACCACACGCAAGCTAGATCACATATGCGAGACCACACACAGGCTAGGCTAGACCACATATAGTCTAGACCACACACAAGCTAGACCACACGCAAGCTAGATCACATATGCGAGACCACACACAGGCTAGGCTAGACCACATACAGTCTAGACCACACACAAGCTAGACCACACACGTGCGAGACCACACACGTGCGAGACCACACACAGGCTGGATATGCACAGGGGAAATTTCATTCCACATTACATTTGAAAACAACATTCAGCACCACTTTATTCATGAGAAATGCCTATTGATTATCTTCATTACATCAGTACTGCCCTCCAATATCATCAGAATACGGTTCGGCGTCTGTAGCTCCCATCGACGAAAAGTTCATCGAGACAGCCGTGTACGTTCGCTCAAAACTAAATTTATTTAAAATTATTATCAACCCCAAGAAGTTGCGTATTGTGACGAGTGTTTCCTACCTTACAAATAACAATCATAACAAACAACTAAAAGGGCAATAATCAAGCATAGTAGGAGGAAAACTTGCGGTTCAAAATCGCTGGCTCTAATAAATCCATTGTTGATTCCAAATTGCAGCACAGCGCGGTAAATATAGCAGAATTGTTCAAATGTCTGCACGCAATGGGCACGTTTGCTGCGAAGTTGACGGATCAGCTGAAAGAAAGAAATCTTTGTGGATTCTCGGTTCTCGGGCGCACAGACGCGCGCGTTACTTGCCGCGCAAATTGTGTAGCTGGCCGCTCTGTGAACGCGCGCGTACTTATCGCGCCGTTAACCGCGTACTTATCGCGCCGTTAATCGCGTGCGCGTCGCGCCGTTAACCGCATGCGCGTACTTATCGCGCCGTTAACCGCGTACTCGGATAGGTGCGGCGTGGAAAGACACGGTGTGGCGAGTTACTGCGCAGCGCAGCAACGCAAATCCGGGCACACAGCAAAACTTTTTTCTAGCTGAGCGCCCGAGATTCAGAGGTGTATGCTGCAGGTCATAGAAAACATTCTGCTGTCCTATTCTAGAACATCTAATTGTCGCCAATTTTTCGGCTAACGGCATTTAGTGTGCAAGGGAATTCTCCTATAACTTTGTTTGTGGGTCTTATGAAAAGCAGTTATTTCTAAGTTCTAAGGACGAAACTCTTAACGAAGTCATCTCCTCACCATGACTTTAAACTAACCGAGTTAAAAATGACTTTAAAGCGAAATTTTAGCCTCTTTGGAAAATTTGCATATGATAAGCAAATCCTATGTATCCTATGCTAATTTTGTACGATTGCCGTGGACGATCGTACAAAATTGGCATAGGATACATAGGATTTGCTTATCATATGCAAATTTTCCAAAGGGGCTAGCATTTCGCTTTAAACTAAACCAACCGAGCTAATCTGGGGCACGCGTCCCCTGGCAAATTCCATTAAAGCCATCTCAATTGCCACAAGAGTACCACTACGACCGACACCCGCCGAACAGTGGACAACTTAAATGGTGATTTAGCTTTGTAAGTTTTCTCTCTCAGGCTCCCTATCCATATCTCTCTCTATGTATCCCACTCTCGTACGATCTCTCAGTTTCTGATCTCTCTCTCTCTCTCTCTCTCTCTCTCTATCTCTCTCTCTCTTTCTCGTTTTCTTCCTCTTCATTCCTCTCTGACACTCTTATCCCTTCATTGAATACCTGTCAAACCGCTAGCATTCCTCGACTGGCTGAGTAAGGTGAATGGTACATTCGATGTGGCCTCTGGCGCCTGAAATTTACATAATTTCTTCTATAAGCCGATGAATATCTTTGATTCCTTTAGAGCACCCAGATTGCGTATGCTTGGAGCAACGTTGTGTGTGACTCGTCAAGGGAACTCTTAGGGAATAACTTTGTTTGTAGGTCTTATGGAACGCAGTTTCAGACAGTGGAAGTGCATGAAAGAAATGTCAGGTAAAAAAACAAGTGAAGGATGATAGTAATTAAAATTGTTATATAATTGTATAAAAGAATACTTGACAATCCGGCCATCCTTTCCATTGAACATGCATCACAGTATGCGAACTGCCCTTGTGTTGAAGAAGCACTTTTCTGAAAAAGAAGTAAATTAAATTATGCTTCATTCAGTGCTAGCCGTTGGCCAGAGGCCCTATTCACCAACACGCAGGGAGCCCTCCCTGTCCTCCCCAGTGAGCTAAAGAGCGCGTAGAGAGTGCGCGAGCAGAAGAGATACAGAGAGCTCGTGGACCTAGGGAGCGGTGAATACGGCCTCAGGTATCGCTCAAAATGTTACTCCCACACTTACCAGTGCTATGACAAGCAGTGAAGCAGAATGTTTTCCGATCGAACGGGTAACTAACACCACCGTCCCTTGTTAGTATGATGGTGTTCTTACCGCACCAACATCTTAGGGTACCTTTTGGTTTACGAGCTCACAGCAATTACCCCAAGAGCTTTCTTCTTTGTTCCTACGACTCGTTGATCCAATAAACATTTATTATTATTAATATTGTCATCGACCAAGAAAAAATCGTCCACTCACATGTACACTAATTGACTGTCTTCGCGCATCTTCTTACCCAATATTGTAACCTTCAATTCGTACTCTGTATTCGCATATAGAACGAGGGGCAATTGTGTGGTTCTGGAACAGTTTTTAGTTACTGGAAATGTATGCTCACACTGGATGGACTTACACTGTATGCTCACACTGGATAGAGTTACACTGTATGCTTACACTGTATACACTTACAACACTGTATGCTTACACTGTATACCCTTACAACACTGTATGCTTACACTGTATAGACTTAAACTTACAACACTGTATGCTCACACTGTATGGGCTTACAACTCTGTATGCTTACACTGTATAGACTTACAACACTGTATGCTCACACTGTATGATGTTAGGGAATATGCGTCAACACAGTTTTTTTGTCTAGACTTCTCGCTTGGTACCGGACCTATCACAAAGCGGTCCTGACAATTTGGTTGTACTATAAAACCTGACGCAACAGGCAGGAAAATATTAACTTATTTAGTGGCTACTATGGCTAGTATCTTACTCTGGTAAATACTGGGCACTTTTGGTCTTTCTTGATTCAATCGTTCTACACAACATGAAGATGTAAACGGCCTTTTCCTGCCAAACCATACGCCAGAAATCGCCAACCGAGCGGTTTAAAGGACCCTGTAAAGTAAATAAGTAAACGTTAACTTGATGTCAAGTACAACCAAGGCTTAGAAATTTCGATCACTTGTGTCTAGGGTGATACATGTGGACTTTGAAAGAGATAATTGGGAGTGGGAGCATGCAATGTAAATGTAGTAACACAAAGAAAGACATTTTCGTAATACATAAAAGTACAACTCTAAAGTTAAGTCCTCACCTGTGTAAGTATAAATCTATTGTTGAGAGTCGAGTGGTTGACAAAATTTGCGTGTATATAATCTACATCAAGTTCTGCGCACAGAAATCTGAGCGGAACCCGAGTCGTATCCAGGCACCGAATATCTAAATGACATCATTGTACTGTATAAGGGTTTGCTCATAAATATCTTTGTATACCATAATACTCAACCAAGCTGGTTTCTACATATCGAGCTTGTTTGAGCAGAAACAGGAGAACAAACGCGCGAAAAAAAAAGAGATTTGAGCTTATTTGTTGGGTCTTGGCCAGTTTTTTTTGCTGAATACTGTTTACGCAGTATTGTGAGAAATTTTTTGGTGCGTCGGGCCTCTTGGAAGAACACACCTATTAGTTGTATGACTGTATCAAACTACTGTATCTATTTACATACTACTGTATCAAAGACTTACTACTGTATCTATTTAAATACTACTGTATCTATTTACATACTACTGTATCAGAGACTTACTACTGTACCTATTTAAATACAACTGTATCTACTTACTACTGTATCTATTTAAATACTACTGTAACTATTTACATACTACTGTATCAAAGACTTACTACTGTATCTATTTAAATACTACTGTATCAAAAACCTACTACTGTATCTATTTAAATGTGCATTTCGATCAGTCAATCCGTACTCACAAGCTCTTCTATCAGCCATCGGAAGAGTGTCAAAAGACCGACACATTTCCTTGATTGTCAGAGCATTGCACTGAAAGAGTTATAAATTATAAAGATACCTACAACCAGCTTGATCCCGTGATTTTTTGGATAAAAAAAAACCAAAAGACGAGATAAAGACTATAGAGTTACAGTTGAATTTTGATAAGCATGAACAACCGGGTGTACGTGACTGTCAGCACGTAAATAATTACCACTACGGTTGCTGGCCGAACAGTTTGCCGGGGAATCATTCTGCGAGTTCTAATTCTAAGTGTGAATAAATGTGAAGTATTATTTTTGAGATTCCGAACATTCTGTGCAAAAAAAATTGAGGATTTTGAGCAGTCTATTCATGGGAGAGCAGCCACTAAGAATGACCCACAATTCGTGTAAATTCAGCGAACAACATTCGCAACGCGTTTTCCGAAACCACGGGCGCGTATACGGGTGCGGACATTGATTCTTGTTGCGTGGGTTGAGCAATCTGAAAGAATAGAATAGTGAATGTCTTCATTTGTTGATTAAAGGAATATGAAAACAGGAGATCATTTGAAGTGATCCCATGTTGACTCTTTGACTAACAAGAATCACAAATAACAAATAACATATGGATAAAGAGAGCAATAAAAAGTCCAAATGCCAAGCTCATATACGATTTTCACAGAAAACTAGTTTATTGGTAAGGAACGCACCGAAACTTGTCGGCTCGGATTCTGCATGACACTTTGAACCTGAACGAAAGCGTTTTATAAAAATACCAAATTTGGTGTTGCAAATTTGAAAAAACAACTAACTTCTAAATGTAAAATAAACCTACTTTTCCTTGATCTTGCGTACTCGGTATACTGGGCGAAGAACTGCTTTGACGTTGGGCAGCATTATTTAGTGTGCACACACGACTTCGACTAAAATACAATCAGTATTAACTTCTTATTAAAGGGTCAGGCCCATTTCAAATGACCCCTATGTTTGACGACTCCATCTTATTCTCCGTTTCAAATATAGTAGGCTGAATTTTTTTTCCAATTTTCAGTCGCAATATTCATGCAGTTTTCAACAATTTACCATGGCCAGCCATACACAACAATCAATCGCAAGTTGTCACGCTCATTCGCGCTGATTGGCCAATATCGCAATTGCCACGCCCAATGGAGCATATTGCCCAATTAGCGCGGAGGGGCGTGACAAATGCGATATATAGTTGGGTATGACTGGCCATGGTAAATTGCTGAATTCTGCGCGAATTTTGCGCTCGAAAATTAGAAAAATATTGTATCCTACTATATTTGCCATGGAGAATCAGATGGAATCATCAAAAATAGGGGTGATTTGAAATGGGCCTGACCCTTTAAAGCGAAATACGGGCCGGTTTTTGAAAAGCATCGTGGACAGCTGAATTCTTACATATTTATGCAAATTTGCTCGAATTAGCTCGATGTTTTATTCAATTTTATTTTCATTTGCATAAACTGCATAAGAATGCTGATTTACTCGATGTGTTTAAAAACACGCCGGCATTTTGCTTTAAAGATACACGCATTTAGGATTTTAATTCCGAGTCGCTGTCGCCATATTCAACAACCAAACCAAGCACGTACTGTGCATCCAAGTATAATCAAAAATATCAGGAAATATACACGACAACAATGAGGACAAAAATAAACGCCTTTACCATATTCTATGATTTCACCGAGAACCCATAAGTACAGTAATCCCTATTTCCCCTCTTCTCTCTGTAACTTCCCTCCTTGCATACCCCTCTGGAGATGAGACCCCAGGTCTGCTTCTCGTTATCTCTCCGCTTCCTGGCCTTTCCATACTCTTTCGTCCACTGCGTGAGAGTTGCTGTTGTGGAGTGGGCGGAGTCCTAAAGGATAAGGTCTATTTTGTTACCGAATCCAATAAGAATACATAGTAATTTTATGCTGAACAGCTGAACTCCATCCAGTGGTACATGTTTACCGCTGCTGCTCAAGAACCGGGTTTCTTACAGACTAAGGGGCAAAAACGGAACCGTGACCCGGGACCTTATATTGGGTAGGTGGGACCTTGGCCTTTAATTCCTTTAGAATCAATCTACTAGACCCACAGACAAGGGGACTGCAGGGCTCCAGGGTTGCCCTGAAGGACAGTCTGAGCTTGTTAGAACTGTAGGCACATGAAACACAATGAACTGGAATGAGATAGATCGTTATTTATAAGTTACCTTGTCTGATGACTGTGGGACATGTCCTCCGCACTGCTCTTTTCAACGTTTGGTGAAACAGGCGATAAGTCTCCGTCTGGGGAAGTTGCCTACAGTAAAATATTATATTAATGTAAGCAAAAACTACAAAGAACCTTTTGTTACGTAAATTATTTGCAAATTGACAGTAGTATATGACAAAGTGAATGGAATAATACAAGGGATTTTATGGCAACCCTGAGCTAAATTTCATAAATTTTGACTGCGGTCGAAAAATTGGGTATTGGACGAGCGGAAATCGAACCCAGCGTTTTTGAATTACCGGTTCACTGGTCCTGACAAAATTTATCAATTGACAGTTTTCATAAATAAAAAATAATACAAAATCTATCGATAATTAAAAAAGATCAGGATTTAAGCGGAAGTACGTATTACTATAACATAAAATAAGCTTTGTTTAGCTTGTGACAAAAAAAAGTCTGGACAGGGCATTCAAAAAACGCTTATCATTTTATCAGCTGCAATAAGTTCATGTTTTTTTTCGTTCAGATTATTATTACTAAGGAACTATTTAAATATTTATATAGAAAAGCAATCGGAATACTCTTCACCCGTCTTTTCCCTTAGGAATCATCTCTTATATTTTGTACATCAGTTCTCCCTGTATAATCAATAGAATGAAGAAAAAAAGATAACGTTTTGGAATGACTTCTTCTTCACACTGACGCTGGTCAAATTTACAATTAGTCATATTTTTTACTTCCAACTGGCAAGAAATGTAACATTTTTTTTTGCTAAATTCGGTTTTCGCAGGATCAAACTTATTGCTTAAATTTATATATTGATTTTTATTTTACCTTTGGTGGTTTTCCCTTCCGAGTATTTGATGGCGCGGAAAGTCCATTGGACTTGACCTTTTGCTGACTAGCTGAAAAGCAAAGCTTTTCTTTGATGGGGTTTCCATGTATGCGATTCGCACCTGCGAAAATGTCAAACCGCTGTCCATGTTCAAGTCATTTTACATGCATGTCAACTGCCTGCCGTAAGCCATGCGAATCGCACGTTTGACATGGTCCTGCAGCGAAACTGTATCAGATCCATACTATTTGAAATAAATCCGTACTATTTTGAAATAGATCCATACTAGATCCAAAATCGCTGCGGGACCATGTCATTTACATCGACTCGAACATGGACAGCGGTTTGACATTTTCGCAAGTGCGAATCGCATACATGGAAACCCCATGATAGAGACATATAGTAAACGTAAACCAACGTCTAGGTTTAGACGAACTGTGGCAGCCTACCTTGTATTATTGCATATTCTATGGTTATCCTCGTAGAATCCTAATTTTCAAGTATGCAAAGGGGGAACTTCATTTGCAGACAATAGTACACATTTCAATTTTAATTAAATTATCAAATTAGTTAAATGACGAACGTTTCTTCTTCATATTCTTGTGGCGTAGAACACTGCTCGAGGATGTCGATTCAGAATTACTCGTATGTTGCGCTGAACCACTTTTTGACTGAAAACTACCATTTTTATGAATTAAACGGGGCCGAGACCCTGACTGTGTTCCCATATACAACCCAGATGTCATATTCACCACTCGGTTCCCCTTGGGGAATTCCCGGCTTTTTCTCTGCGTGTCTCACATTAGCATGCAATTTTCTGTCCCCAGGGACTATTTCCCCGAGGGAATCGGAGTGGTGAATATGGCCTCAGAAGTCCATAAGAAAAAAGTGAACCCTCCGGACCCTTTCTGTGTTCGCGGTGCCTGCGGTTGAAACTGACTAATAGATGCACCATTATGCTTGCAGTGTGGCTTTTTATTCTTTTTCCAACTGAACGCATCGCTGATTCGAAAACTAAGAACAAGAAGCTCCGAATGATCCCTAAGTGTAAAATCTTGGGTTTTTCTAGAGCTAGCTCTAGCTCATGGTGAACCTTTTTCATTGCTTTACCTTTTTGGAGCAAACTTCCGCTCACGCCCCGCCCCGCTAATAAGTAAAATATTCTTATAAGAAGATCTTTTGCTGCTGTTATGTTTGGTGTGCAGCGTATTGTGAAGAGTTCGGGCTGTTCAGTGATGGTTAGTGACGAGAGGACTTTTCTTTTTCAATTTTCGTATTATTTGCATTCTGGATTTCAAAATTAATGATTTTCTATGAATTACATAAGAGTACCCTTGGTTGGTGTTGGTCCCTCTTCTGACTGTTCGCTTGTTTCGGATTCTCTGATACAAGTTCCTTCGACTGCGATTTAGTGGAGGTGGCAGGCATGAAGGGGATACCGTACCTGAAGCAGAATCTTTACATAGTGATGATTATGTTTGAAATTATATGGATAATAGTGGGGAAAAAACAGAGAAACAGAGAAACGGGCACCGACAGCCGGAGAGACAGCGTTACAGTAGCGCCATAGCGCATTCTAGAAAAATACTGCAACTCAAGTTTTTAAATTATCCGTACACTTTTCTCTTCATATTCTTCGGATCTGATATTGAACGTCTTCCGGAAGTGGTCTGGCTTCCTCCGATTCGTTTGCTCTAAATACGGAGTGGAATATTTATATGTACTTCGGTGTTGCTGATTAACATTACCGGTGAAAGCAGGTGCAGTCCAGAAGAGTTAATCCTACGTCGAAAAATGTATAACGGGCAAAATGAACATTTTTTCCCGCCATGTGGACCACAGGAACTTGCCGCCCAAGAAACAACGTTGAACATGTTAATTCACCTCTGAGGAATCAACACCCGAGCCCTGCTCCGCTGGAACCAAATTAACAGGAATCTGGGGTTGGTTGCGCATACTGTAATTGGAAGGATTTGCGTAGAAAGTATACGATATTATACGGTAAGGGTACAAAATGGTCAGTGAACGGGTATTTTTGCACTTCTATTATTGGTGTAAGATTCATTCTCTCCAATAGTGATCATCGTATCTTTACCTCGTATATGGTGCACCAACTGCATTGCTTACCGCACCAGGAGTGTTTACGTTTCTAACCTGAAAAATGGTACAATAGAGAAAAGAGTACCAATTCTGACTTGGCTTTCAAAAGGGTACCTATCCAAAGGGAACCAAATGTCCACCATTTTGTGGGTCACTCACTAATGGTGTTATTTGATATGTCTGTCCCTGAACTCAATACAACACCGCAGTAATACCGCTGCTAGGAATATTTACTCTTATACTTACAAATTGTAGTTAGCTTACGTAGTTCGTATTATGTTATGTTTCGTAGAATGTTGTGGTAGAACAATGACTGATGAGCCCCGGTACATAATGAAAATATATGGACAACAAAAAATATTATTGAAATCACACTCTTACCTTGTTGTGAGGGTTTTTACTCATTCTTAAGCAGCATTAATCGAATAACCAATGAGTTTTGTAGATTTAGTTTAACAAGTATAGAAATAACGAGCTTTGACCATAGTGCCTACTTTTGTTCCCCAGTTAGTATGCTAATTTTATCGATAGTGCCCTTTGAGGTTACATGTTTCAATATTTGTTCATGATTTTATGAAATCAAATATTAACTGAACTATCGTGGAAAAGAGGCCTTGAATTTAGCTAGTTTGGGTTTCAGCGAAATTGAAAAAAGAGCTCATACCGTAGATTTGGCTGTCGAGATGTCTATGCGCCTGCACACTCAACAAGCGCACGTTCTTTTCCTCAAAAGTGGTTAGTCATCGAGCATACTTGTTAGTGCAAATTTGCGGCGAGATTGCGAATTGCGATGCGAGTCGGTTTGTGTTTGCTTCACACGAATATCCTTTTTTTTCTACTTGATTCAGTTATTTCTGAAGAGGTCTTCGCTCTGCGTAACAGTACCAAAGAGTCCACGAGTGGTTGAATTGGGCCAGCTATATTTTTTTTGTCAGAAAGGCTAACAAAGCGTCCCAAATACTCGTCTGTTTTATTCAATGTCTGCTTCTTCCTAGTTATCCCCTTGTTGTTTCTTTGTCACTCTCTACTGGATTCGTGTAGTTTCCGACGATAATATTAACGGCATGTTTTGCAGGTAGTTTTGTCGAAAATTTGATGGAGGCCACTGCCGAACACGATTTTTCGGCCACTGCGGAAGATGAACTTAGCTTCCGAAGAGGCCAAGTCCTCAAGGTATGTAAAACATAACGAAACGATAATTGTTACCAAATGCTGGCTTTGAGCGCACTGCATTTTGTTTTAGAATAATAGAGACTTTGTGTTGCAGTATTGTGACTAATTGTTGCAGTACTCATGCTTGTATTTGAATGCAAGGTCCATGTAGGAATTTTAAAATAACCAGTTTTTTTGTTAAGCAAGATTACTATTATCTTAGATTCTGAATAAAGATGAGGATCCGTATTGGTACAAGGCTGAACTGGACGGCCAGGAAGGATTTGTTCCCAGCAACTACATTCGAATGCACGATCATCCATGGTTTTTTTTTTGTTTCTTGGAACTATATTCCCTTTTTAATAGTTAAACTACAAAGTTTATATTTAAATGCCACCAACAAGCACACAAACTTTGTTCCGTTAATTCGGTTTATAGAAATTGGTTTCATTTCGAAGAATTGTTCATAACACGTGAAACTCACTCGTCATTGTGCGGTTTTTTCGGCCCTCGTCATAGATTTTGTCTGTACAATTTCATCGTTCTCCTCTATGTTATGCTACAACTTTCCAATAATTTTTATTATCACAGGTACCTCGGTAAAATTTCTCGCAAGGATTCGGAGGCTCTATTGATTACACCGGGAACTAAGGACGGAACATTTCTAGTGAGACAATCCGAGAGCAGCGCTGGCGATTTCTCAATTTCTGTCAGGTTTGTGGTTTTTCTCATTTTATTATTAATAAAGAATCATTGTTTATTGTGTTTTGTTGTTGTAAACACTAACGCAGCTTAGTTGGATTCGAGCCACTCTGTAAAGCCATACATAGCCAAAGAACAACCTAAAATTGAACTGAAAGTTTTTCATTTGGTCGTGAAACATGGAGTATTTTCAGATGTCTTTCCCAAAAATGTCACATTTCTTTTTAATGTATTTTTACTATAAAATTAATTATTGCCTTTGAAATCACCTTGGTGTTCTTCAAATAGCTCAAGCCCCCTCATCTATGATTTGTTTACCCTTTACGTGTTTCAGATTCCGCGATCCGCACGGGTCTGGTCCCGGAGTTCAACATTTCAAGGTAGTTTTTATTTCTGTTTATGTCCGATATTTATTACCTGATTATTGATTATATATTCGATCCGCAGTGCGCACTTAAATAAGGAACATAGTTAATTTACACAGTTTTGAGGGTTCAGTTTCCTCACAATTTGTTGCCTTGCCTTGATATAGACTTTGAAAACAGTTCTAAACTTGGGTTGTTGGGAATTTGGGAGTGAAGCATGATGAAGTTGCAAACGAGTTACCTTATTATTATACCGACCTAATTTGGCGCAGTAGAAGGCTTCTTGCCGTTTTAGAAGAACCGTGCGTTTTTCCTACAAATTCATTACAATCTGAAATTCTCTTCCTCATTCGCTGAATACTATAACCATTTTAATTTTTAAAAATTTGTATATGTGTATACAAACTTCGTTTATCATCTTGCTCTTACAATGTACATATTTAATATTGTCTTAGTCTAGGCGTCTAGGTCTTACACTGTGCATATTATTATAAACATAAACATGGTCGATTATTGCAGGTGTTGCGGGACAATGCGGGCAAGTATTACCTCTGGGAATTGAAGTTTAGCAGTCTCAACGAACTCGTGCAATATCATCGGTATGTGCTTTTTATGCTCTTCGGCTTCCCCCATAGGATTGTTTGTGCCAAATGAAAAACAGTACGCAGTGTCGTAGTAAACCCGTAATCCGATTCCATGATATCTTATGTATACTAATTTCAAATAATATACTCAGACTTTGCTGATTTGTAATGAATGCAGGAATGTACTGTTTTTGTTAATCGGAGTTTGGTTCAAGGACTCTCGGCTTTTGGGTATTTAGCTACCTTATGCTACCTTATGGTTTTTGGTTTCAGACAAATGATTACAGTGTTACAATTCTGCTAATTTCAAAAGATGTATATCCATAAATCTCAAGTTGTCTAATGAGCCAGTAAGTCTCATAAATACCAACATTATAAAAAAAAATTCAGAACGGCATCTATTTCTCGCACGGACACCATCCTTCTTCGTGATATGGAGGTTTGTTATTGGATTTTATATTAATTAAATTTTCTGACAAACATACTTTTTTATTTTGGCGTCATATTTTTCATTTTTGTGTATCATTTTCCGTCTGTCATCCTCATTCATGTTTTCCGTTTTCCAGTCGCAAAGTTGTATGTATGACTGAGATATTAGGCATCCTAGCTTCTCGCGATATTTCTGTGACCACCGTGACCATTTCGTGATATTGACATTGTGATTTGGTTGTAGCTAGATTAGAAATCGGAAAGGTCAAGATTATGCAAGTGCAGACTTATTTTATTATATGTTTATTATTTATTTATTTATTAGTTTTGTTCAGGTTGAGGCTCAGTTTGTGCAAGCGTTATTCGATTTCAACGCTGGCGAGGAGGGCGAATTGGCCTTTAAACGAGGCGAGATCATTACACGTGAGTATTAATTTATCTTATTATATAAAGGAGAAGAGTTTACTTTTTTGTTTGTGTGAACGGAACGAAAATTAGAATATCTAAAGGCTATAAAAGGAGAGCCGAAGTCCAGTCTTGAGCAAGCGAAATCCGAATCTTATTTCATGATTTTTCAAGATACGTTAGAAACATTTCACACAAGTGTGCTTACTGTTCCTTCATTAACTTTGCAAGTCGCCTCAGGCGGGGTTAGCCGTCTGGTATTTTAATAATTGGATTTATTTTGGTATGTTATTCTCGGTCTCGGAGTTAGTTGGTTAGTTGGGTTTTGCCGTCTTTGGCAATGCAAAGAGTCGCATGTTTCAATTTAGGTTTATAAGTTGGTCTTGTTGTCCAAATTTAATCATGATGTGTTTTTTTTGTCCTTCTTATTAGCGTGGCCTTCTTATTATTATTGGGAGTGGTATCATTGACATTGAGATTTTTTAATTTGCATGCATTCTCAAAAAAATGTAATGGATATGTAGATTCAGGGTTGGGCTTTAGATTTATTAAAGTGTACACGGGTTATTTTTTGCTTACTTTGTATTTCTAATTCTAATTTAGTGCTCAACAAGGACGACGAAAACTGGTGGGAGGGTAAATTGAACAATAAAGTGGGAATCTTTCCCGCTAATTACGTTTGTCCGTTCAACAGGTCGGTCAATTAATATGCCCAATTTTCCCCCTATTTCCAATTGCCTAATTAGCCTAATTGGTATTTAGCAACATATTATTGATGATTTATTTTATCGTATGGAAATCTACTCTTTTTCGTTTGCTAGGTTGGTTTTCTAGTTTCATCAAGCTAATTAAGCAATACAATTTATCATATATCACAAAATGTTCCCGCTCACAGTTTGCCAAATGTTTTCATTTTTATGTACAGAAACATTGCCATTTTGAGAGTTCAGTTTCACTTTCCTTCTTGTCTATATTATATATTGTGCTTTTATTTGTATCATTATGCACAGTGTGCTTTTGTACCATCAGAAATGTAAGTTATAGTTTTAATCGGCATATGTTCGCCAGGTACTGTAAACCGACTGATGATTAATTGACTAGGATAAATGAGTCATTGATATGTAATTATATATCGTTTTCAAATTGATAGTTGTTTGACTGCACTCACAGTGTTCTGAGCAAAACTAGGACCGTGATTGATAAGTTGTATCTATCTCCAGCGGTACCGATTAAAGCGATGCGGCGCGTGGTTTTTCAAGGAATGCTGGACGACTCAATTTTCCAGTAGTGTATGTAACTTGCGCTCCTTTCTCGGCGCCGAAGTCGCGCTTCGCAAACCACGTGCCGTTCCGCTTGAACTATATATAGCACGTAACGGTGTGTCAGTTCGTTTTTGTATTCAACTGAATTTGAATAACGATGTCTATTGTGATCCCATACTGTGAATTTTTTGGTGCACCAACTAAATATTCTTAGTTCTACCAAATTGCTACTTTCGTATTTATTGTATCGTTTCTATATCACGAATTTAGTTCCAACCAATTAGAGATACTCAGCATTTGCCTATAATTAGGTTCTGTCACGCGTTATTGTATTCTTTATAGTGTTCTGTAAGTTGCATTCCCTATGACAGTATTATGTGCTCTTGCTCTCTGCTATTTTCTGATAAGCCTAGTTTTACCCATTTCCGCCCACCTTTAAAGCTTTTAATTTCGATTTAAGAACTTTGATGATTTTAAGCTACTCGCGCGCTCCCGCCCGCCGCCGTGAAAAAAGTTCTCAGGCGGTGGTTCGTCGTAATTCAAAGAGTTAAAGCGAAATGCTAGCCCATTTGGAAGATTTGCATCTGATAAGCAAATCCTATGTATCCTATGCTAATTTTGTACGATTACCGTGGACGATCGTACAAAATTAGCATAGGATACATAGGATTTGCTTATCATATGCAAATTTTCCAAAGGGGCTAGCATTTCGCTTTAATTATCAAAACAGTATGTCAGAATATTATCAATTCAAAAGTAGCGCCTGAGTCCGGGGATTCCTATTTTTGAAAGTCGTGGCTTGTGCGGAAGCGCGGGGGGTTGATTTTGCAGCCCAATAAGATTTCATTTTTTATTATTATTACAAATCTTGATTTTGCCACAATGGCGGGGTGTAGTTTTTGTGTAAGATGGCCATTTGATTACGATGTATGTGTGTGTTTTAATTCTATTACAGTCATGTCTGATGTTTGTGATTCGGCATTAAAGCGAAATACCGGCCTTTTTTTTGAAACGCATCTCAAGTACTTGCATTCCTATGCATTTATGCAATGTGGGGTCTAATTGGGGTCTAGTTTTTATTCCAATTTTTGCTCATTTGCGTATGCTACATAAGAAAACTGGTGCACGCAATGCGTTTCAAAAACCGGCCGGTATTTCGCTTTAATTTTGCCATTCTGATAAAGTTAGTTCTCGAACTCTCCAATCCCTCCCAGTGGAAAAGTTATCAAACGCAAAAACTACACTCTTTGAATTGCTAGACGAGTCGATAGAAAAGACCAGTAGTCCTTTTTCATGTTTTTATTTTATTTATGTTTTGTGTTGTGTGACACTTTAAACTAATCTAATAAATGTTTATTATTATTGTTGTGAATCATGGAACGGTTTTCATATGATGAAAATTAGAAGAAAGTAGCCCAGTATAGTTAACTAGTGAGTGAATATAAGTTCAGTGGGAAAGTGTGAAATTGTTTTGGTTGAAAAGTGGTACGGACTTTGACCATTAGGGATTATCGTTAGTGTTTTGAAGAAACGGTGACAAATGCAAATAAAAATGCTTATTGATTTATGAATTAGGTGACTTCAGTTTGGGTGACGTGATGGGTGATAGATGATACGTGCCTGAAGTAAGCCCACATTCAGTTCCTCAAAAAGTTTTGGAATAGAGGGATTTCTCATCCAAAGCGAATAGCTTTATGGCGTTTTTCCATAGAAGTTGGTCACGGTCGGTGTCTGAGAATCCAGTGTATTCCTCGACCACCTGAAAGGAATTAGTTGTAAAGATTGTTCCGATTCAGCGTGAGCTTTAAGAATAATAAGAAGTAAGTAATAATAATAATAAGAATAATTAATAAGAGAAGAATAAGAATAAGAAAAAGAAGAGAAGAAGAAGAAGAAGAAGAAGAATGAGAAGAAGACAAAAGAGAAGAAGAAGAAGAAGAGAAGAAGAAGAGAAGAAGAAGAAGAAGAAGAAGATGAGAAGATATTGAGAGAAGAAAGAAGTAAGAAGTTAAGAAGAAGAAGGAAGAAGAAGTAAGGGAAGAGGAAGAAGAAGAAGGCGAAAGAAGAAGAAGAAGAAAGAAGTGAAGAATAAGAAGATAGAAGAAAGAAGAAGAAGAAGAAGAAGAATAAGAAAAGGAAGAAAAGAAGAAAGAAGAGAAGAAGAGAAGAAGAAAAGAAGAAGAAGGAAGAAGAAAAGAAGAAGGAAGAAGAAGAAGAAGGAAAGAAGGAAAGAAGAAGAAGAAGAAGAGAAGAAGAGAAGAAGAACAAGACGAAAAGAAGAAGAGAAGAAGAAGAAAAGAAGACGAAGAAGAAGAAGAAGAAGAAGCAGAAGAAGAAAGAAGAAGAAGAAGAAGACGAAAAGAAGAAGAAGAAGAAGAAGAAGAAGAAGAAGAAGAAGAAGAAGAAGAAGAAGAAGAAGAATAAGAAAAAAGAAGAAGAAGAAGAAGAAGAAGAAGAGAAGAAGAAGAAGAAGAAGAAGAAGAAGAAGAAGAAGAAGAAGAAGAAGAAGAAGAGAAGAAGAAAATGAAGAGAAGAAGAACTAAGAAGAAGAAAAGAAGAAGAAGAGAAGAAGAAGAAGAAGAAGAGAAGAAGAAGAAGAATAAGAAGAAGAAGAAGAAGAAGAAGAAGAAGAAGAAAGAAGAAGAAGGAAGAAGAAGAAGAAGAAGAGAAGAAGAAGAAGAAATAAGAATAAGAGAAGAAGAAGAAGAAGAAGAAGAAGAGAAGAAGAAGAAGTAAGAAGAAGAAGAAGAAGAAGAAGAATAAGAAGAAGAAAAGAAGAAGAAGAAGAAGAAGAAGAAGAAGAAGAAGAAGAAGAAGAAGGAAGTAGAAGAAGAAGGAAGAAGAAGAAGACGAAGAAGAGAAGAAGGAAGAAGAAGAAGAAGAAGAAGAAGAAGAAGAAGAAGAAGAAGAAGAAGAAGAAGAAGAAGAAGAAGAAGAAGACGAATAAGAAGAAGAAGAAGAAGAAGGAAGAAGAAGAGGAAGAAGAAGAAGAAGAAGAAGAAGAAGAAGAAGAATAAGAATAAGAAGAAAAGTCAGAAGAAAGAAAACCTAAGAACTAGTAATTCCCCTATAATAATAAATAATAATAAACAATAATAATAATAATAATATAATAATAATATAATAATAATAGGTTTCTTGGTTGGCAATCAATACAAATAAAGAAAGTCAACCAAAGGGTACCCTAAGACCCCGCGCCTCACAACACGAAAGTACTTACTAGGGACCAAATATATGTATATAGATTATGTTCTGAGCTGGGGCTTGAGTTGTTAGACAATAAAAATTCACCTTCCCGACTTGTAATTCTCCAAGGGGAAATGGATAGTCGGTACCAAGGCAGATCTTCTCCTGAAAATATATGCATAATTATGTAAATTATTGTAGTACCCATTGTTATACATAAAACTGATAAAACATGAATTCTGGAAGATATCTTCCGTTGCTTATTAGAAGCCTTACAGTATACTAGTCAACGTTTAGGAAAAAGAGAAAAAAGTACACAGTTCTTTATAAAATTCTAAAGCTATATATTCCGAGGCTCTTCGAAAGGGAACGGAACCTCTCTCTGAGGTAAATACAAATTTTGTGGGCATTTGTTCACGATTTCTCTCATGAATTATGTTTGCATACTGTTCCTACCTTCCCAACAACCGTGAGTAGAAGTTGAAGTGCGTTCGGATCGTGTACGAGGGAGTCCATCCAAAGTTTGCCATCTAATTCAGAAGGATTTGTCTGACAGTCAGTAGCACACAGATCGGGGCGCACGCGGAAGCTAAAGAGACATAAGTGATGGTTTCAATTTTCAATCGATGGTTTATCCTATTGTATTGTTTTCCATCAATGTCTAGCCTAATAAGAGATAGGGTCATGACTTGGATGCAAATATTGCAAACCTGTATATTGATGTATTTCTTTTTTTTTTGTTCGCTTTGTATGTCTTTGTGTATTTTATCGACAAACTGTGCGTGTACATTTTTGTGTGCGTAATAAATATTATATTATAAACGTTTTCTCTAGGTGCACATTCATCCCCGTCACGTGGTTTAGATTTACTAGAACAAGGGATACGTGTAGGCATCGTGTTGACAGCGAATTCTCGTAGATTTCCAAATGCAAACTTCCAAATGCAAACTTCCAAATGGTCGATATGCCGAAAACTAAGAAAACCGTGTGACCGAGTCAGGTTTCTTGTCGTGATAATTGCATAATTTGAGTATTATACCCATGTGCGACTCGTCCTCGGATCTGAGGATATGCTCCTCCTCCGTGAGCGAAACAAATCTTGAGATTAGGGAATTTCTGGATCACACCTCCCATTAGGACACAACAGATTGCTTGGGCTGTTTCGGAAGGCATTCCTGAAAAAGGGTTCTTTTTTTCGAAAAAAAAAAAAAGTTTATGTCCTACCCTACAAGAGAGCTAAGCACGTAGGTCCAACCCGCTTGGGTTCAAACCTCCGTGAATTCAATCTCGCATATGTATGTAGTCAATCAATGTTTAATTCGTGGTGTATAGTGAATCTGTGCTTATAATTGAAAGGCTTGATGACATCTTCGCTCGCCTTTGTAATTGCATTCACTGGTCACCTTTTTGTAAAAAAATGTTTATGTTAATTCTTACCGACCAACCAGGGCATCCAGTATTTGCCCAGTCTCCCATCCCACATGTGCATATCCCACGGATGGACGAATAGAGCGACACCCAGGTCGGAACACAACTGACAATACAGATATTAGAGTAAGCGTAGGCAAGTACAAGTGCAGGATGCAACGAGAAACTTGGCGTGCAAACGGCAACATTACGTCGTGCGGCGTGAGATCGGCGGGCAAATTGCAGGCCATTCCCGTTCCGCGTGCATTTTTTCTATCCCACTCTTTTCCAAGTGTTACCTGCCGTTCTCACGCGGCTTGCATGCGGCATGCTAAATTATGTCAGTGTGAGGTCAATTTATTTTATGTTTGCTGACGCTCACACGCCAAGCAATTCAAGAGGAGAAGATTATTGTTTAAGATATTCAACATTATTGTAATCCTCTACCTTATAAAGCGGGTCAAAATCTGGATGGTCGAGGTTCTTCTCGCCCACGTGACTTCCGATTTCGAATCCTTTGAAGCCCATACCGACACATCGTTTCACCTCCTGAAATTTAAAGTGATGTATGGAATCGTATGATCTACGTAAGGCCATACACACAAAATGAATAGACCAGGTCTAGTACATAGACCCAAATAGCAACGTATTAGCACGAGCAATAGTACGCAGTTAGCACCAAATCACACGCTAATAGACACCAAACTGGACACAATTAGCTCTCTTTTGGTGCTAACTGTGCACTATTGCTCGTGCTAGTACGTTGCTATTTAGGTCTATTGGTTTTCCATGAACCATCCTATTGAAATTAATGTTTTGGCATCTGTCGTTCAAGTAACCATCTGTGAATCATTGCCAAAAATAGGGTTTATTTCTGTTCTACTAGATCTTTGCGTACTAATGTTCCTATTTACAGTACTTTAGTGTTCCTGATTACCCAGTTTTTGATGTAAAGCGTGACATCCCCTGTGTTGATTTGTTTCCCAAAAAAGTGTATATGTGTTGCCTTTTCCGGAAAGAATTTCTCCAATCAGTGCCCCGGGAATTCAATCAAAATTTTCCCGCGTCCCAACACGCAAAATACACGGAAATTTGTCTTCGAATCGTGTTAACCGCTTTGGTGGCATCTTTTGCAAATACATATGACGAAACGAGGTTTTCTGAATTTGGATGAGGTAAAACTAAAAAGCATCCAAGAAAGGTTAAAGCGAAATACAGGCCGGTTTTTGAAACACATCGTGTAAATCGTGTCATTCCTATTCAGCTTATGCAAATGAGCATACATTTGAATAAAAAATCGAGCTAAATTCGAGCAGCTTTGCATAGGTACGTAAGAATTCAGTTGTCCACGATGCGTTTGAAAAGCAGGCCGGTATTTCGCTTTAAATATGTTATAATAATACGCACAAGAACGACCACACGAATTGAGATACTTCTCACTCATTGTCGAAGAGAGGACTAAAATCCGCTACATTTTGTGATTTTGTGAAAAGACAATTTAGAAAATGTCCACGGTCACTACTCTATGACCGCCGGTGCAGGTACTATCGAATGTTTAATGTTGTCGTCTTTAGTGCACATGAAATACCGTACACCTTTTAATAGAAATAATCCAATAATTAGCTGCATCAGGGCTGTTTCACTACCTTTCACCTACCTGTGAAGAAATTCGTCACAGAAAAAAATAAAGTCGCCACGGTAAAAGGCGTGGCCCCTAGTTCAAGTAGGCGTGGTCAGGAATGTGTCTCTGCTTCTCAACCCTCTATCACCCTCTCGTCCTTTTCAAGACTTTAAAGGCACCAACGAGGATCAATGGCCTCGTGCTAGTGGAACGAAAAGAAGAGCATCATTCCCGGACGTCGACTAACTTTGTCAAACTACAAACTACAAAAACTACAAAGTACAATCAATATTCCAATTGTACGCAATTAGCCGTGACTTCGACAAGTTTCTGAGAACTGCAGCTTGACCTTGAATAGCATAATTCCTTATAAAATCTTAGCAGAAGCCTACAATCATATTTTGAATGCGACGGGTGCCCCACTTCCCCAATAAATCTTATTTCTGCACGGTTTCTGCAATTTGAATTATTTGAATTCCCGGGGAAAGCCGCGCATTCCTACGGTGGAAGTATTCATATTGACGTCATTTTACACTTCTCTGCCTTTTATTTCTCGTCCTTTTGGACTTTTGGAAGAAGCTTATAACGGCCAGAAAAATATCGGACCGCAGATTAGCATACACAGCGGCGGTAACGCGCCCCGCTGTCTTGTGTGTACTGTAGTTTGGACACGGTTTACTACCAATAGTGAAGCATGTTACACGTGCGATATTTGGCTCTAGCCGCTATATTCCTGGCGTGCAGTGGACGGTGAGTATATTATTATATTTCAAATTCATTTTACACAATATACGTCGACAATGGGTACCAGATGCTTACTTATCTAGCCCAACTAAAGGTTATGTTCCGTTGTCGGATGGTTATGAGTCGAAATCTGCATTTTGAGCCAACTTAGTTTCCTTTAAAATTCTACTTCCTTAATCGAACAGTAAACTAATGCGTGATTCCAAAAAAACTTCTGAGATAATTTACTCCCAATGCCTTTTTTCGGAAAGGGGTAATTCAAATTTCCCGTGTTTGATTTACCTTCTTTCGCTAGCCGAAATCCAACCGGGGAACTCATTCTCTTTTTATTTCACTCTTGATTAGAAATAGATTAGAAAATATTATATCAGTTTGTTTACGCTAATGGCTTATCTTTTCCACCTCCTTTCAAAGTGTAAAATGTGCAATTGGACGCTGCGCACGCTAATGACTTGGGTGTGTATCAGGCAATTGGTTCGTTGTAAGACGACGCGCCTACTTACAAAAACTGAGTTAATTTCGTACATTTTAGGATTAATTGTTCACATCCGATGTGCTTGCATCCTGTCTTATAATTGTAATGGCCAGATAATTGTGAGGCATTGTAACCTTTTCGATTAATACCTATTTCAATAATAGCTAGAAGTCTAGGTCTAGAAGAGGATATAATCCAAATCCCTTCCTTAGATATTCGCCTTTCCAGAAGCACGTTACTGAGGTCTGGTTGGGTTGTTTGGGGTGCTCACCTCGCTAAGGGATGCTAATTTAGAACGTACTAGCCAAGTGGTCACGAGAGCCTAATTATCCCTAAAGCAATGCCCGGATAAGTATACGCCGGGGGCCTATGCACGAACTTACTCAGGGACCAAGTAAAGTACTGTCTCTATGTGTATTCAAAAACGTTACTAAAAATCTTTCCCCTTTGTTTCTCCGAATCTCTTACTCTCTCGCGCGCACTTTTTCCATTCTTCTTTCGGTTTGGGGGCCATGACTTAACATGCAAATTCGATATATTTGCACAAAGAAAAAGGGAGGGAGGGGGAGAAGGGAGAGATTTAAAGTTTTAAAGAGTGAAAAAAGACATAGTGATGGCGAGAGTACAAGCAGTGAAGCCAAACCTACATATAGATAGTGTACGAAAATGAGTTTCTACTACTTTACAATAATTACAATATAATCATAACCTACATGTTAATTATTACCTTCGTGCAACCATAATAGTAAGTTGAACCCTGAAAAAATCTATTCGTTCAAAGGATCTTATTTCATAGTAACGGAACAAACAATGGGAATATCGAATACATATGAAACTAAATATATAATTTCCGAAATTGGATATTCCTAGTCAAAATACTAAAAGGAAAAAGGAAAATCTGAGTTGAAATCTGTAAGAATGGAAGAGATATGAACAAAAAATGGAGGGGAGCTCTTATTCTGCTTTTGGTCCGATAATCTTGGGTTAGCTGTGCTCATCCACTGCTAGGCTACAGCTAGAGTACCGGTGACCAAAGTACTCGGTGACCAACGTAGCTAGTACGGTGACTCGGTGGCCGGTACTCGGTGACCGAAACATGGCAAACGTTAGAATCAGCCGCCTATCTAAATCTTTTGTCGTTTAGAAAAGCGGTGTACCGTCGGAATTCGCGACATTTGAAACGATTGAGTAGGAATTATGACTGGGAATTGGACGAACACGGCGGATTGAGACCGATGACAGACCCGGGAAAGGTGGGATAACTTACACACATTTGACACCCGTTGACACCTATCAACACAGAGTTTTGCTTCTTGACAACCTGTGACACTCTAATTTGCTAGCAATGGTGCCTGCAGATAATAAGTCGAAAGTGTTCATATTTCAACTTATATTTATATTACGAATTGTGTCAATACACTCGGTAATAAGTCACTGAGTTTTCCGGTTCTTATATAATATAACCGCCGTTGAAGTAACAACTTCAGGTAATACGATCGACTCGTCAGTGTTCTAATGATAGTTACGTACTGAAGACGTTAATGGAAGACTACAACGAACATAAGATCCCCGGGGGAAAGGTGGGGTTTATTCCCTTATTCAATACTAATAAGTTTACTTACAACGTTACTTAAAGGAGGAGGCTCACGAGAATGAAGTGCTCAAATAGTTTCCTTTTATCGAAGGATAATGGGTTTATCTTCCAAAAAACAAGTATTATAAGGTTCAGCGCTTTAGTTTGGAGGAATTAATTAATCTAAGAATTCGAAGTCAAATAAAATAACCTATCGTATGCAAGGTAGACTTCAAAGCTAAACATGCAAATTTACAAGTCATTTTGCAAGCCAGCACAAAATTTGCATGCCCACTATGGAAATCAACTATTTTTTACGATCCAAAATTTTGATAGAATTCATAGTTTTATATTGATTTACTCCTTCCAGTTAAAAGCTTTTGCATTGTAAACCATGTCTTTCGGAACTTAATACCGTCATCTTTCGATAAAAGGAAACCATTTGAGCACTTCATTCTCGTGAGCCTCCTCCTTTAAGGTGTCCCAAATTTACTACATAATTGCACAACATTTTATGCACAGACCTTGAATTATTATTATTATTATTACTTTTTTTTTTGAATTCTAGGTGGAAGTTACGGTGGAAGTGTGGGTGCAAGAAATTACCACTATTTCCGACATTACCTCGGATTTTCAGGTGATACATAACTTATTACTTACGTGATCCGTTTTAAAATATTTCCATTATATATTATGCGCTCTTTATATTATCTTAGTTATTTTTAATGCTATTCTGAATTTCATATGTTTTTGTAGAATAAGAAAAAGAGTGATGTGCCTTCATAAGGGAGCAACTGTCATGCTAAAAATTGACATCTAATTCTTTATTGATTGCTCGTTGTTATGTTAGAAAGGAATGTGCAGTTGGTACAAAGTTTCCACAAAAACGATAAATGGAAGCTATAAATTCATATTCATATCTTCTGTGCGGCGTAGTGGATAAAAATTACTGGTCCTCCAATTGCGTGGGTATTAAGTAGTTCTTTCGTTGTAGAAATTGTTTATAACAAGTCATTTATGGTTTATACATAGTAGTATATGATAGTTCGTCCGTAGTGGTTAATGACAGTTTTCAGTAGCACTATTTCAACTATTCTTTTACTAATGCTTCTTGGTAGTACATATTAGTAGTTCCTCTGCGCCAACACTCTCTACTCCTTTTGATGGACCATTTTAATGGAAACAAATTCCTCTCCGATTCATCAATGCCCTTTGTTTTTCGCGTTTGGAATAGGAGAAGCGTTCCGCTTTAGTAAAGGAAAAAAAAAGACCAAAAGAAAGAAGACCCAGTTGGGCCCTAAGGAAAGGACGGGACAAAATAGGAAGAGAAGTCCCATATAAGGTCCCAACAATGCACACTTCAGAAGTGGGGTTAAAGGGTTGCATAGTAGATACTTACGCTGGCCTGTATTTGAGTCACCGTAAGTATGCTACCTATATATGATTGCCTGCCTATATAAATAATGGTGAGCCACACAGCTGGTGCTATAATATTCGTGAAACGTGATACGTTTCTACCGTGAAACCCTGTGCTTTGTTAAACTAGAACTTGTAACTTATTTGTTATTATTACGGCAAAACACATACCACTGTCTTATGCTCTTATACCATTCTGTCACCTTTGGGGCATTATATTCATAATTCTTTTCAAAAATTCTCCATTGATAGTGGGCGCTCAAGTGGAGCCACCTTTAAAAGGAAATATGAATTTTTAATGTGCGCGACTGGGACCAAGACCCTATCTGCTAGACATCTATTTTCTTCAATGCAAGGAATATTTAATGTGTCTGAAATTCTGAAATATTTTATTGAACGAGTTATGTCCTTATTGTTAGTCTAATCAGTTTTATGTGATGTTTCAGTGGGTAGCGGTTCTGTAATTCAGGATCTACTGAATTACTAATTCAGAGGAACACATTTTAGAGTTATTCTTGAATTCTAAAAAGACCAAAGAACACACACGCAACTTTCGCGTTTAACCATTCGCGGCACGAAAAGTTTGCTTGTGAATCGCGTGACAGAATTCAGAGAAAAAAATAATATTTTCCAGGGTTTTTTGACATTTACTGCAAGAAGTATGATTTAAACGACAGACACAAGATCTAACATTTAACGGGATTCAATCCCATGATTTTTACACTGGGAGCGGATCGTATGATGTTAATTCTATTCTAAAATACAGTAACTTTAACCGACGGATATCTCATAGCTCCACATGATATGATGAAGCTAATTACATTCAAAATCTCACATTTAAAACTCGGCTTGACAGGGCTTACTTGTTCAAAACAAATGGGGAAATAATATTGGTCATCTAAATCCCCAATATTTTAGCTCGACATCTACATTTCGGAAATGTGGACTGATCCAGCACTACGGTTTGAAGATCTGAATCCTTGCAAGCAGAATCTATCGCTAAACAGGTTCGATTTTTATTTTATTTTTATTGATAAAGAAAAACTCAAATTTCGGTGGCATGCTGAAGCCATATTCACCGCTCCCATTCCCTCGCCCGGCGAAATATTCCCTGGGGACAGAAAATACCATTCTAATTTGAGACACGCAGAGAAAAAGACGGGAATTCCCCATGGGGAATTGAGTGGTGAATATGACCTCTGACATATTCCCACTGATCTTAATTATGAGCATTTTGGGAGAAGCTCAATCGTTAAATTCTCTCTACTTTTCAATGGTTAGTTTCATTCGATGATTATCAGCTGAGAGTAAAGTTTGCCTGGGAGCCGTCGCGTGTGCATGCATTAATGGTGAGGGGCTTGTGCATCACTCTTGCTCTCGGCTGCGTTTATATGTGGACCGTAGACGGCTATCGCCGCCTAAGGCGACTACAAATACTTCGCAAATGCTACTTCGATTTCGAACAGCGCATATTTATATGAAACGTCTGTAGCGTATATTCCAACGTTTATGTTATGTAATTACATTGCGCTTATTTTGGAAATGTGCGGAGAGTTGCCTACGCATACCAACTGTCTAAAACGTAGAAACGTTTGTTGTTGTCGTAATCACAAATAAAATCACCCGGCCTCAAACTATTCTCCTTTATATAAAAGATGTAAGTTACAGTATTCCCAAGTCACCGTTTTATTTCCCTAGAAATTAGCCTTAGCTTTTAGTGAACTGCTGGCCGACCTTTGGACTCCGAACTCCTGTTTCATCAATTCCAAGACGGCCGCAATCCATAAGAGCCCTTTTGACAATATATTCCTGCTCATCTACTCGAACGGATCTGGTACGATTTATTAATTGATTTAAAGCGAAATACCGGCCGGTTTTTGAAACAGAGTAGAGTAGACCAGCACTGCCATGTAGCGTATGCAAATGAACCATAAATTTGAATAAAAAATCGAACTAAATTCGAGCAAATTAGCATAAGTACGTAAAAATCCAGTTGTCCACGATGCTTTTTAAAAACCGGCCGGTATTTCGCTTTAATGGTTTTATTGTATATGGCAGGCTACAAATACAGCCGTCAACTCTTCTGATTGTCAAATTATAACTGATACATATCTTGCGGGCACAGGCACCCACCCATGGGTCTGAGTTGTGTAATGTAAATTAATACATTTGTAAATGAATAAATTCACAACATCCATACAATTCGAAATTGTATGCGTGACTGTCACTCAAGCAAATCCCTGATGAATTCCCTTGATCGCTACAAAATCTTAGTGAAAAAATGTATTATTATACATGGAAAGAAACGCGAAACGTCCTTTCCCAACTACTAATGGCAACCGATTTTGTTTGGGCACAAGACTAGATACAATTTTAATAAAACATTTTTGAAAGACTAATATTTCACAGGGGGATTTTATTTTATTATGATGAAAGACGTTAGTATTATCTCAAAGCGAAACGTAAAAATTGTCAGCAAAAAAATAATTTATGTATTATTCCAGTTTGGACCAACTATCGATTGAAACTCCAGGGCCCATGTGCCATGGACTTGACCCGGTTCCCGTTTGATAATGTGACTTGCAGTCTCACTTTCGAGAGTTTCAAGTAGGTTTTTGTATTTTTTTTTTAATTATGCAACTTATTTTCTTGTCCTTCCTGCCTTCTGAGCGCGTACAGTGTATCTTTTTGGGTGAGTTGTTTTATTTTCTTAGCATGGCTGATACAGTTATTTGTGTTTTTGCAGATATTCATAAAAAAGCGGCTATGCAATAAAGTCGCTTGCAAATTCAGAAAATATTTCCTTCGTAAGAAATTCTTCCGTTCTTTCAAAGAATAACGCGCCGACCTCGTAAATCTTCTAAATGATTTGCGCCAACGGCTATTTTGGATGAAAGTGATTCGTTTGAGAATTTCTTTGGAGTGAAGAAAAATATAATCCAAGGAAAATAGGAAAGTAATAGAAAGGGAAGGATGTGTATTCTAGTAGGATGTTGTCAAAGGACACATCCTTTGTCAACAGTTGTCAAAGGACACATCCTTTGTCAACTGTTGTCACAATATGGCGACCACGCCTTATCATATTGAAATTACGACGCGTAGGAGCTTAGTATATTGTCTCTACAATTATATTTGTCTTTGTCTCTTCTCACTTTTCCTTCAACAGAAATCGTCATGACTCTGGGGCCGTATTCACCAACACGCAGGGAGCTCTGCCTGGCCTCCCCAGGGAGCTAGAGAATGCGTAGAGAGTGCGAGAGCAGAAGAGATTCAGAGCGCCCGTGAACCGAGGGAGGGCTCCCTGCGTGTTGGTGAATTGAATACTGCCTCTTGTCTAAAGTTATTGTTAGCAATTCTGAATGTTCACAACCATTTTCAAATTCAAAACTCTTCTTTCAGTTACAACACTGACGAAGTGGAAATGAAGTGGAGTCCGCTTGGAGTGAGCAAAATGAGAGAAAAGATGGAACTCGCCGACTATGAACTCACCGGTATTGATAAAGTGAGGAATACTGAGGTGAGAGTTCACCCTAAGTGAGGAATACTGAGGGGAGAGTTCACCCTAAGTGAGGAATAATAATAATAATAATAATAATAATTTATTACGCACACATAAAATTCATGAGAAAAATATATGCAACGTACAGTTTTGTCGAGTAAAGCAACAGTCAACAGTAGCACAAATACAAAAATGAAGAATAAATAAAGTGACACATTATACAGAAATCTATGAAGCTAAGTGCGGAGTTTCCTCAATCATAATAGAAGTTCTATGTACAAATGAATGCCTACGAACCATTTTAGTTGCTCTGGGAATAACGATCCTACTCCTGCCCCTACGGGAAGAGTAAGCAAAGGGTCTGAACTTGAACATTCTCTGCAAGCTCGCACCACATTTCCCAGCTAAAATTTTTCGTAGCATTTTCGCATCTGCTCTTTTTCTACGATTCACAAGTAAATCTAATTTCAAAGCGTCATTTCTTACACTGGGAGGGGGCGTATCAGCATATCTAAGTAAATGAGATCGCATAAAAACACGCTTGGTAAACATTCGTTGAATTCTTTCTAAGGCTAATTTGTCTCTCTGCTTGTGCGGGTTAAATACAACGGAACCTGATTCGAGAATAGACCTCACATATAAACAATGAGCTAGAACAAGGATCTTTGCTTTGTGAGTTTTTAGTGTACGAAAAAGGGCAAACATCCTCTTTCGAGCCTGGTTACAAATAAACGACACATGCCTAGAAAAACTAAGATTTTCGGTAATAAAAAAGCCTAAGTCCTTAACTTCAGTTACCTTCGAAATTACAGTACCATTGCAAATATAGTCTGGTTTGGGATTTCGAGCACCAATATATAGTGCTTGACACTTGTGAGGTGCCAACGACAATTGAAAGCTAACCGACCACTCATAAACAAAGTCTATTGATTGTTGCAAGTGAACAACATCATTAGCTGATTTGATTACTCTATAAATCTTAATATCATCAGCATACATGACAAAGTGAGTACCAGAATTTCGTAAAACCGAAGCAAGATCAGATGTAAAAAGAGAGAACAGAATAGGACCAAGAACTGAACCTTGGGGCACACCACTAATACAGTTCATTACTTCTGAAGTGTGAGAGTTCTCCCTATAGCTTCTCATTCTATTGTGAATAGACGCTTTAGGCCTTGATACAGAAAAGCTCAACCTGATATTGATTCTGAGCAGTACAAGCCCTTTGTTTGTGTGTTTTGTTTGGATGTGTGCTACAAGTTTAAAGAATATTATGGTATCTATAATTTTAGGTTGACACTTATTATCGTTGAGCAGTAGACATTCATATGTTGATGAGAATTTATAATTCTTCTTTGCTAACGTTTTATTCTAGGAATACCCTGCTGGGTATTGGCATGAGCTCACGATGATGTTTCACTTCAAAAGACGGGCGGGATGGTATATCCTGCAGGCATATCTGCCAACCTATCTCACCATATGCATATGTGAGTTATATTACGGTTCTCGTTTCTTTATGATTGTCAGGTTTTTATGGGTATTTCTGATGTTGTACAATCCCTTGTTATTGTGTACCTTGGGATCTATGGTGGTTTGTGGCTTATTTAAAAAAAATTTTTTTTGACAACTGAAGAAATGCGTTTCATAGATGCCATAAAATACTACAACCGTGCGTCGTTCGATGAGGTCGCTGCATAGTTTCATTTGAATTGATGACGTTTTATCAGCATTTTTTATATTGTATCACAGAACCACACGCTACATTTGTTTTGAACTCCTTATGATTGATGCTAGATAGAACGGGAGACAAGCTTCATGGCCATTAAAAGAACCGGCCCACGAGAAAAAAGTTTTCCTCAATTTACTTGCGCATAGTGTGCGAAGTTCAGAAATATTACAGTGAAAACAGCATTTCTATACAACTAGAACTCGCAGAGTTATCCCCCCGGCAAAAAGTTCGGCCAGTACAGTAGGCCGAATCAATTTATCAGCTTGCTTGAAAAAGGCATTTCCTTATCCCACTTTTGAATCAATAAATCAATAATTGATATCTTGCAAAATATTTCGCGAGGTCCAATGACATCAACAAACGCGGCTAAATTCTCGGCACATCTCATATCTTTCAGATCTTTTCTGAATTCTGAACCTCTTGGTCAGCCTGAGTAATCTGCATTGAATCTACTCTTTTTCGCCTCCTAACTCTACAAAAAAAATCAAATGCAAAATCGTATAATTTGTGTATCTCTAGTATTCTGTCTCTATACCTCAATCTCTCCCTATCTCTCTCTCTCTCTCTCTCTCCTCTTCACGTCAATATACTAAACGTTGGTGGTCTTTTGCTTCGGAGGTGCACGTTTCCCTCCCTGGGGAATTCCCCAAGGAATCGAAACCATGGAAAGCTGGCACTGAACTCGGAAAAGAAATGGAAGTGACACGGGGAGAAACCATGACAAAACGTTAAACGTCATTTACATAACCACGGTTTTTAGCAGAGGGAGAGGGGGGAGGGTGCTTATTAGAAGAGAGAGAGAGAGAGAGAGAGAGAGAGAGAGAGAGAGAGAAAGAGAGAGAGAGAGAGAGAGAGAGAGAGAGAAGAGAGAGAGAGAGAGAAAGAGAGAGAGAGAGAGAAAGGGGACTTTGCAAGCCTGAATTATCTGTCGGTGGGGAGGTTCACATCTTATTATATAAAGGAGAAGAGTTTGAAGGCTTGGATGTCCGCAACGAAGCCCTTTCATCAAGTTTTCGGCAATACACAATTTGGAAAGAAAAGACGGCTGGTATTCTACATATCACTTCATGAATGAATTACAAAAATTTTTTTGCGATTGTTCATTAATAATTATCTTTCAGCTTGGATTTCATTCGCTCTTGGATCAAAGGCTATCCCTGCACGTACAATGTTGGGTGTGAATTCTCTGCTGGCAATGACTTTCCAATTTGGAAATATTATTAGAAACCTGCCGCGAGTTTCATATGTAAAGGTAAGATCTTTAATAAATAAAAGTATGGCAAAAAAAGAAAGAAAATAAACCAGTGTACAGGTGCCAATTCCGCAACCACTTATGTGTTAAATACATAGGAAAGTCGTACATGTGTCAAACAATTGAGCAAAAGCAATATACGCATACGCATACCCACGATTTCTAATTTCTACTTCCGTTACACGACCGCACTAAATGACAAAATCATTTATCTTATCACATGTATATAGGCGTAGGTGTTTATTATAATTCGAAAATAAAAAAAATACTACACTCAGGCTATCGATGTGTGGATGTTATCGTGTATGACTTTCGTGTTTTGCTCGCTCTTGGAATTGGCCTGGGTCGGATTTTTATCAAGAGATGAGGAGGTAATTTTTATTTATTTCCTATTATCTTTCAATTGGTTACAACTAAAAGAATTTCTCCGTGCCGCGCCATGAAACTAAATATATTGGTCAAATCTGAGGCTTGGCACAGACCTCGGCAAGCTTTAGTACCAAGTTAGTATCGACTAGACGTTTGTTCTCGTCACAGTACTGACTCTAGACCAGGCTTGGTATTACATTAGTGTTTACTAAGCATTTGCTTCAGTCGAGCCCTCCGCCAGGACCTCCTGACCCCGTTCCGCCTCCCTTATATAAAGAACCTTCGACTCCTATTCAACACTACAGTGCGACCAGCACGTTACATAGGTACTTGTCATTAATAATATGACTAGATAACACTTGGCGACCCTAGAAATGAGAAACCACAATAATACAAGTGCTTACGCCATTTCTGGTTAATAATTGTCCAAAATGTATAGTTAGAAGACCGTTGAAATCCACAGTAATTGTGGCGAAATCCGCGATTTCGCATTTAAAATTGAGAAATGCTCGCCATTTTTGCAAAATGCGGGTTCCCAAGCGAGTACAGTTGTTTCAGGAGAAAAGGAACTGTGTGTGAGGAGGAGAGTGCCCTTCTTTCCCTGGCCAGAGACAATGATTACGGATATATACCACCCGGGTTCGGACTTAATGGAAATATTGCATCTGGTAAGCTTCTTAGGTCTGAATGGAATTGAACCAACAATATATTCATCTTGAAACTATGATAGTGCGCCGTGCACCTCGCCCAGATATCGCCAGACAGTCGCGAATTCACTTATTAGAACTATCGACGCACACCTGTATCGATTTTTGCCCAATCTTTGTGCCAGAACTTCGCGGCACACCACGTTTCATAAGTGAACAAAATGCCCATTTCAGCTGTGCAACGTTCACTTGGTGCTCATTGTTCGTGCGAGAGTCGACGTGAGTCACAAGGTTTGAATATTGAGATGGATTCGCCACAACAAAGCCCACAAAACCAGTATTTACTTAGTCGGTGAGTTTTTTTGTTTCGAAAACGTACTTGTAATTACATGCAAAAAGAAAGACCGGAGAACATGAAAGTAACGAACCAGAAACAGGGGACTTGCAACTCAGATCGAACCGATTGTCACGTTTTTTTTGTTAGAAATATCCGTATTAACTCTAAATTACTTTAGCAGACAACGACGGGACCAAATCGCACTTCAAATCGATAAATTAAGTGCAATTCTATTTCCGTCGCTCTTCTCATTATTCAACATCGCGTACTGGTCGGTTTTCTTACATACATTGTTTTGTCTGATTGATCTTTGGAATTTAAATACTGAAGGAAGAAAAATAACGCTGTTGACTGATGTCGTCCCTTAAGCTAAGCTGATAGGTTCTCCGGCGCGCAGCGCGCAAATGCGTATCCGCGTCGGCGGAAAAGAGATGGCTTTTTAACATGGGAAAGGCGGAGACGCAGAAAAGAGTTTTCTCTATGTGTCTCGAATTTTTCAATGTAAATTTGCAATCTTTTCCCGCGGGTGCTGCTACGCATTTGCGCGCTGCGCGCCTGAGGACCAGAGTAGGGAACTGCCAGCAATTGTTATGAAGCTACGTTCACAATTTATTCAAGGAACTTAAACGGAAGAAGTTCTGTTGCATACGTTGTTAACTGTTTAGGTACCACTACGTGCTCAGGGATATGGATCTTGAGGAGTAAGGAAATAGTGACGTCATTGTTATATGAAAATTGGAGGAATGGGAAACTGCATTTACGTACTTCTGTAAATGTTCCCCCGTAATTTTTCGGTTAAGTTTTTGTTCCAGCTAACAATAAGAACCAAATGAGAACCAATAACTTTGTATTTGTATGTCCATCCTGGAGACCTTATTTTATTTTATTCCATTTTACCTCGATTTGTGCATTTTATTAGATTTTGTTAAATTCTGGGTTTACTGTGATATTTTTGTAAACGATTTCTATCGACACGTTTCCTTGCGGTTACTTCTCTCGATCATAATAACATCCTTAATCTTTAGCTATGATTAGCGTTCTACTATTTTTTTTTTTAATAAACCCATCTACCATCCAAGTCTAACTCTACTCGTAATATGGCTATAAAAGATCCTCATTCAATCTATGCTAGGCGTTTTTGTTATAAATTTGTGCTCAATGGTGTTATCAACGATCCCGGTTTCACTTACTTTTTATGTTTATATTTAACAAGTAACTATTATTTTTATTTGCAATAACCTTTTTATTTGCTCTCTCTAGGTTGATCTCCTCATCTTTGTTCTCATATATATTCTGCGTTGTATTAAATAAAGGTTAATTTTTTAATTTTTTTTTTTCAAATTTGTATAAATTGATAGCTGAGAAACTCTGGCAAATATAAGTCGGCCTTATTATAGTTAGCTGATAGGCCATCGGGAGGCGTGAGCTCAAGCTGATCACACGCCCTTGACCATGATTTCTGTTAATATGGCGAGCTCTATCTTAGTGACAAAACTTACGCGCTACATTTTTTCATGTTCGTTATAAATGTTATGTTATTTTTCTGCGTAAGTTACAGTATACCCACCTGAAGAGCCCTTTGAATATCATTCATTGGCAAAGTTCCAAGCGGAATTAGGCGATCTGGCGCGACTTGACACTGGGCCAGAAGATCGTCGTTCACGAATCTCGCAACTTCTTCTGTGTCAGCCGGTTTTGCCTAGAAGTTTATATTATTCATTCTAGAAAGTATAATGTCCATGGACCTGGCTGCTTCGAGGTATACTGTTATCAAAAATTCTGTAGACAGCGTTGTACACTCTTGGTGTGTCTCTGAAGATCTCCGAGACGTATTTCTTATTTTCTTTATTTAAAAAAAAAGTTATATTCTGGTTTTCGGTAAACTGCATAATATACTATGCCGAAAAGTAGTTTCAGAGGTCAGAGGCCAAAGCCAAATGTGACGGGTAAAAACCATATAGCAAAAACGTCTAGTTCCTCAAACATTCTATGCAAAAAAAGTGTATGTGCATATCCTGTCGCATGCTGTTCATGAATAATTTAAAAAAGTAGTTCGTCATCATTTTTTGTTGATTTTTTTTATTTTCGAACAAAAGAGGTATTTTACGACCGTTCGAGACTGGAATCGTTAAAAATTTTGTTTGCTAATTATTTATTAGTTGACGTCGGGAAACAAAAACGTATATGGAGATGATGGGAGAACGAGAATGCTCAAAAGGAAAGCAAAGGTTGGGCGGAGAACTACGACTTGACACAATTATGATTTTTTATTCCTAAGACTGGAATGTTACACCAGAAGTGCAAAGATTCAGATAATCATATCAGTGCTACTCAGTTCCTTGACATAAAAATCAGAAGGTAATTACCTCAGTTTTGGTAGCGCTTTGTTTTCTTTATGAAAAAGACACGTCTATTGTCTATTGACGTTCGCTTTCAAATATTTCGCCAGAATATAAAGTTCCTTTTCAAGAAAAGTTTTTTATTTTCGTGCGCATCCGACTGGCTTGCATAAATTTTTTGAGAGTTTGAGATTGAGGTCTTTTGTGAGAGGAACGGGAAGGCTTAGCGAAAAGTGTTTCAGCCCTTTTTTTGGGGAAAATCATTTGGTTGGTGGCAGCGTCATCCAAACTGTCGGAGGTTTGAAGTTTAAAAAGTATGACATCCTCTTCTTTACCTATTCCCACTCAAAAGACAATCGACCTAGGAATAATATCAAATATGGAAACTTACCCAATACGAGAACATAACGGGAACAGTAGAAAGACACTGCACGTTCACGTGAGACCTGTCCATATCTGCCAGTCTTTCAGTCGTGTCAAAACAATTCTTTTCAACAACTCTGAAATATTGTACGGTCTTATTTTATACTGTTCATATTGTGACGGATAGTATGCAAGGTGAATGGTGATACACATATTCACAGCGTACAGTAAGTGCGCCACAGAAAACATACTGTATATTACCGGTGTTCAGTCCAGTGTCTATATGAAAATTTGCTTGTTTACTTGTTGATTACAATGTCAACTCATTCTACCTGAACAGTTTTCCATCCTTGATCATCTCGGTGGTTCCATCTTCTTTGTGATTCAAATGCACGAAACCGCCGTAGCCAAATTTCTGAAATAATACAAGTTCCAAGGATGAAACGTAGCAAAAAAAGGTTGTATTAAACAAACTGGGGAGACGACACAGTGTCTTGAAAACAAAGCAGATTCGTAAATCTGTATGTTTATCCAATTTTATCAGATGTTCCACGTAATGAGCAGCAACATTATTATCACAGAAATACATTCCGTGGAACGGAACGATATACTTGATGCATACGAAAGTATAAATAAAAATACCTTTTCAAATTGTGGAATGTCGCGTGGCAAAACATGTGCATGAACATCGATTTTCCTGCGGTTTGAAGCTGTAAAGTTATAAAGTAAGAAGGCAATTACATTGCTACTGTGAGGAGATTATATTGAACGGCTTGCTGAAATAAAATATTGCAAATGAAATTGATTTATTTCCTTTTAAACTCTATATAGCACTGCTTCGTGACAATACCATAAATTAATGTTTAGCACTAAATGCTCGATATAATTAAGTCAAGAAGCAGAACTGCAAAATTAAATCTAAAAACATAATAAATACACAATATTACATTACCTGCCGTGAACATGTTGCTGCGAAAAAATAGCGGTTATTGACCGAACCGCTGTTGATATCGTCTCAATAATAGATTGATGGAAATGATAGACAAAAGTGAGTGGGGAGATTGCACAATTGAGATAACCATCGCTATGATTAATGGGTAAAGGTAAGCGTTGGTAAGTGTCGGTAATCTACCTTTGGGACCTCAAGGGATTTACGTTGTATCTTTAGTTCTCTAAACCTCTCTTCGTCTCTTGATCTCTCGCGAGTTGGCATCCTCGTACCTCCACTCTTAGGGAACACGGGTAGGTGTGTTACCGAAAGGTGCCATTGGCAACAATTAGTAAAGTACTCAAGGAAGGAAGGAAGAATAAGGGCTTATATTGATCGGAATCTATACATGGCTATCAGATTAACCGTTTCTCTTCGACTTTAGCTACCTCCTGAAATCCTAAAACATAAACGTTTTGTCCATGCCTCTCTTTGAAATAAAAATCCATTTTTTTTTGTTACTCTATACCTAAATGACGATGAAAATTATAATTTGTCGAGCTATGGATTATTCGTGCTCGACCTAAAACCATTGAAACTTCTCGGATTCTTATAATATGAGTAAACGCTAGGTCTGCTCCTGCTCCCAACCTATTGTTCATTTCATGACATAATATTGGGTGTGACCCCCAAAAACTGTGTGTTTACATAACCTCTGCGCATTTCTTGAACCGTATCAAATGGATGCCAATGCGTGTGGCATTTTTACAGTGTTCTGCAACTAACGCATATTATATAATTATAGTCCTTTATTAGTCTCATATCTAAGATTTACTTAAAAACTCTAATAATGTCTCTAGGAGGCCTCGATCTCTTACTATTATATTATATACAGCCTGTATATTTTGTTTTTTGAAGTTTCAAGAAACTATAATATGCCGTAACTCGGCTAGGTTCCTCAATCTATGACTCAAGACTGGATTGCCTTATACCCTATACCACCTGGTTTCCCGGTATAATTCGCGTCTTGGGAGTATTTGCGAGTTGACCCAAAAACGCTCAATTTCTATTCAACCCGCACAATACCGTACATAGACTGGATACTACAGAGCATAAGGAAGACTACTCACAGGCTTATGTTTTTCGGTCTTATTGTGTACGCATTATAACAGAGATCTAATATAGAACAAAGTTTGGGTCGATCTCGAAATATTAAGTTTTTAGCCGGGTTACGATTTTTTTCGCCTAACAGATTAACATTTTGTGTACTCTTCTAAAGATATAAGATGATATCAGAAATCATATTCCAGATTGATCTCTAGCTAGACATCCCCGTTTTTCCTATCCATCCTGCTTGCCGCGTGCTTGTTTAATCACGTTTTCGTCCGTGTGCGGACACGGACACGGCCCTGACGCTTCCGCCTTCCAAATTAATAGGATGTCCTGCGAGTGCGCGGCTCGTATCGCTCATCAACACAAGCAAACAAAAAATTGTCCATCCTAGTAAAATTTCTTCAAATGTTTTCTGGTTCATTAAGTTTTTTCCATTCTTATGTTCTAACCGTAACCGTTTTATGGATATTCTATATACTAAGTACTACGTTTTGATGCATTTTTTTGTGGCACGCCCCCCCCCCCCCAATATAGTACTATAAAGTTAAAGAATATCGTTTTGTATCAAACATGAAGCAGCCCACTACTGTCCACTTTTCCGATTAGCATACCCTCTGACCAACTGCAGTTGCTGTCCATATATATCAACATATTATTTGTTCGGTTATCGCGGTCGGATGGCGGCGCGCGCGTCAAAACCACGCGTTAATCCTTTGGACAAATTTTACACTCCCGAGTTTAGGAACACCTTTGACATGGACACCCTCCCTTATAAGGGAGATTGAAAATCACCGAATATTTTATGTCAATACAATCAATACCTGAGACTTTTTAATGTTTTGTATGGTTTTAAAATTTAATGCAATCTCATGAATAATTAACGTTTGCAAAGCTATAGTAAGCGCTCTTGTTAAATATACGATGACCATTCATTGCCTACATTGCATTGCGGAAGTATGAGACTTTTTTTGAAATTTTAAATTTCTGATATGTTTACGAAAATCTCTAAATGATGAACGAACGCTGCAAGATAACAATGTTTGATAACAACTTGTGATTGACTCACACAAATTCATAAAAACACAGCTTTTGCTGTCAGTTTCCTTGTCAGAGTTATGACTAAACAATTTAGGAACAGTTTCCCGACCTACAGCTGAATTATAGCTGTACCTATAAACCAATGCAGCTTTCTATTCTAAGAAGCTGCACCAAACCCTTTATTTTTCTACCTAGCAATTGATTTTATAATATTTATTTTCTACATATTGTAGTGTACAATAATGCGTTCTCAAAATTTCTATTGCTGGTGTCTGAACTCATATAATTAAAGTTGAAAAAATTGTTAAAGCGAAATGCTAGCCTCTTTGGAAAATTTGCATATGATAAGCAAATCCTATGTATCCTATGCTAATTTTGTACGATCGTCCACGGCAATCGTACAAAATTAGCATAGGATACATAGGTTTTGCTTATCATATGCACATTTTCCAAAGAGGCTAGCATTTCGCTTTAATCTATAATTGTTTTGCACTAAATCCAGGTCAGGATCGGGTTTATTTCCTAACATAGTTCTTAGGGGTCAACTTTTCCAATTAGACCCTCTCGCCCTAGTTTCGCACCGGGCGCGCACCCCCAACGAGTGCGTCGCCAATTAGCCCATTATGCCAATTACACTGAATGGGCATAAATGTCTCCGTAAAGTCGTTCGAATGATTGCCAATGTTCAGGATCGGATTTTATACTCGAAAATAATGAATAGCTGTTAAAGCGAAATACCGGCCGGTTTCTGAAACGCATCTCAAGTACTTGCATTCCTATGCCCTATGCACTTATGCAAAGTGGGATCTAATTGGGGTCTAGTTTTTATTCTAATTTTTGCTCATTTGCATATGCAGCATAAGAAAGCAGGTGTACGCAATGCGTTTCAGAAACCGGCCGATATTTTGCTTTAACTGTTCTATTTCTTGGAGGCCCGTCAATATCGTTATAATTTGTAACGCGTGCTGCTCAATTAATAAAAGTGAATATTCTCTAAACGCACAATATTTGTGTAGCTCCCCCTTCATCCAGTTTTGAGTGTTATGATGTTGTTATGAAAACTAGTTTCACAGTCAGCATTGCTTTTTAATCCCGTGTTTGTTATCATAGAAATATGTAAAATATTCGGAATAACTCATACAGGGTCTACCATTTCCTATGATCTATCTACAATACACGTCTACCCTTTTCGTATAATATTTTTATAATTTAAGTTTATCTTTGTTATTGCGCATTATTGTGATGTTCACTCACTTTTTTCAACATTTTCAAGTTAGTTATACAAAACAAAAACGGAAAATCCCTATGCTCACTCCAGACTGTTTTCTATATATTTTTCAAGTTCCGAGTCCAAAAATAATATTTATAGCTTTCTCGTCTTGCTTTTCTTGAAGTCCTTTTCACGTTTACAATACAGAACATTTCGATGTAAAATGGGTGAAAAGAGCTTGTTTCCGATAGTGCAAACACTATCCAATTTCTCTATTCCATTACATGCTAAACCGCCCGACATATCGGCATTGAACCAGGGGGTTTAGAACAGTTTTATGAATAATCTATGCAAATTTGTGTGTCCAAAAAATATTATCCTCATGTAATTTGCATGTTAGTAAGAGACATATGTTTGGGCTGCACATTGTTGTACTGTGGTGGATTGAGTAAATTAAAAAAATATCAAAACAGACAGAAGTACGGATACTACGCAGATTCACATCGTAGATGTTTGATGTTTTTCACATTAAAAAATTTAATGTGAAACTTAAACTTCATTCTCAGTGGGCCATCTGGTACGCATTAGATTTAACATTTACCTGCACTGAGTGAGAGACACTCACTTTCAACAGGGGTTTTCGGTTCAATTTTGTATGTTTAGAACTAAAATTCGCAATTTTTGTTTTTCCGAATAATTCTTGAAAATCACCATTATTTACAAATTAGAAAAATCACCACTGAGGTATTTTAAAAAAGTAAAACATAACTAGCAAAATGATCCATTTTGATTCAGCGCCTTTCTCGAGTAGTTCTAAGTTCTAATTATCGTAATTATCCTAATTATCCTAATTATCGTACTTTTCTTTGACCTCAGTGCTCTTTCATTCCCCCCGCGGGTCTCTTGTGCAATTGAAATGATAAGTGTTTATCCAGACATAGAGAGTCCCAAATCATATAATATTGATCCTTTTAGTATGGAAGGATCTTTGAGATTTTAAAATACATTTTAAAATTATTGATCTTATCGCATATTTTTGTTTCTTAGGTTAGAACTATATTATTGATCTTATTCAGTGGCATTTACTTTTTTAGTACATTTATGGCATCATTGGATTTTCTGTTTTGTATATTTATCGATCTTTTATAAATCTGTATCTGTGGTATAGCAGCATATAAAGTAATAAGATGCGGTTTTTCGGTTAAAACATCTACAAGTACGATATAAGACTACGCCTTTTATATCTTATACAATTATACTTATGTTTGATTTTTCTCTATTCTATGGTTGACTTTCTTTTTCAAATTTTTCTCTTTATATTTTCAAATCTTTATTCGTTCAGAATCTGCTAGTTTCTCACGTACTTTGTGAGTAGAAACGGCCATTATTATTTGTTTTTATGCCGAAAAAAAAGAAAGCGGCTCCCCTTTTATTATGAAAAACAAAAGTTACATTTTATTATTGTTTGAGGTGCATGTTGTTTCCTTCTAAAATAAACATATACAAACCCTATTTTCTAAGGGATGTAACCTTTTGTTAGCCGTAATTGTAGGTAGCACAATGAGCACAATTAGCCCATCACCACACTTTGTACAAAATTATAAATTTAGTTAGTTTCTTTTTCATTTAACATGTTTTTATCCACTAAAAATCCCCACCTGCGTAATTCTACACAACAGCTGCAGAACAAAAAACGTTCAGTTTAAAGTTTGTCGGATGAATAATATTTCATGCGGGCACTATTATGCTAGATACAGTTTTGTTGAGTGTAGTAGTTCGCACATTATAAAATTGTATCCTGTAGTTTGTAGTATGTACATACATACGTTGCTTTCGGCAAGGTTTCTTTTTTTTTATGCACAAGATTGACAGAGCGTTCTTTCCTATTTTATATTATATTCTCTCTTCAACTCCAAATAATTAAAGTGAAACACAGGCCGCTTTTTGAAACACATCGAGAACATTAGCATTCTTATATTACTTATGAAATGAACATAAATTAGATTAAAAAATCGAGCTAAAATCGAGCAAATAAGCATAAATGCGTAAGAATTCAGTTGTCCACGATGCGTTTCAGAAACCGGTCGGTAGTTCGCTTTGAGCTTTTTTTTAAGTGTTCTTCTAGAATATAAAATATTGGGTATAAAAAATGCATGTGCTTCTGCGACTTCTACCTGAATGTAATTAAAGAATTTGATCTACTAATTGAACAATGTCGCAAACGATTCTGTGCTGCGTCAGATTCTTTTGAGAGCGTTATTAAAGGGAGAGGCCCACGAGAAAAAAAGTGTTCCTCAATTTAATTGCACATAATGTCCGGAATCTCAGAAATATTTCTGTGATAACCGCATATATTTGCATCGAGAACTCGCAGAGATATTCTATGCTAAACAGTTCGGCCAGGCACCGTAGTCAGAAAGGATAAAATAACGTTTTTTATTTTATATCCGTCCGTTAGCATTCTTTCTCTACATAGTGATTGTTAAACGAATGAAGAACATTACTACCATTATAACAAAGCATTTACAATACTGCAATGCCATAAAAGAGCAAAAATTGTTTCAGACTACTGTGCCTGGCCGAACTGTTTAGCATAGAGTATAGCTGCGAGTTTTAGGTGCAAAGAGATGCGGTTTTCGCAGTAATATTTCTGAAACTCCGGACATTCTGTGCAAGTAAATTGAGGAACACTTTTTTCTCGTGGGCCTCTCCCTTTAATGTATCACTTATTTTTAATAATTAAATATTAGCTTTCACATAATAGTAAGAATATATAATTGCAAGAGACGCTTTACTCTGATCAGATCCGCTTTTTTACATCTAAAATACGCGGAAATGTTGACCTTTCGACGCACATGGCTTCTTGCAAATAAAACAAAATTGATCACTTACCAGTAGATTCTGCATTAGTTTTCTTGTCAAGTTCCGTTTGCTCTACTTCTCTCTCTCTCCCCTCTCTCTCTCTTTCTTTCTGTCTCAACTCTCTCTCTCTCTCTCTCTCTCTCTCTCTCTCTCTCTCTCTCTCTCTCTCTATCCTTCTCTCTCTCTCTTTCTCTCTCTCTCATCTCTCTCTCTCTCTCTCCCCTCTCTCTCGCTCTTTCTCTCTCTCTCTCTCTTTCTCTCCAGTTCCCTCTATCTCGCGCACTCCCCTTCCTCTCATTATTTCGAGCATCCCATTATCTGATCCTTCTGCTTTCGCCGATCATTTTAATCAAATCAGATCGTGACTTTCGCCTTTACATGTGTTCCTCTTCTGAACTTCTTGTGTTCTCTGCGCATCTCTCTTTTTCCTAGCTATCACCTGCACTCTTCTCTCGTAATGTTAGGCCAATAATATCTCGTTCATGTTTTTCTCTTGGTTCTCTATCCATCCCCTTGTCTCTAATTCTCTCTCATCCTGTGTCATGATCTCTACTTCCACCGAAATTGGCTTGATATACATACATCATTTGAAATTAGAAGCAGATAATTCTCTCTTATTTGCGCTGATTTCTGTATTATGTTCTGTCATTGAACATGATTTTGGTAGAAATGATCAGTATGCTAATTTCACGGTTGCTGTATATTTTTTGTCTTTCTAGTGTAATAATCAACCGTTTTCTATTTATTAGGGTAAAAGTTGTTAGAAAGATTTTGAAGTTTTATAAACATAACGAAACATAAATCAAAGATGTTGCGTTTCCTTCTCTCATTGTTTCTCGATTTGAATGGGAAGATGAGATCATATCTACAGATCTTTATGTTGCTCTTCATAATAAATCGAACACATGTCATTTTGGCTCTGAAGTGAGCTTTATGTAAAGAAGTTCCGTTTTAAAGCGGTATAACAGCCGGTTTTTGGAACATATGCTGGACGATGTATTACCATGCAGTGTATGCAAATAACTGCGCGATACGGCGCGATTTTTTTTATTCTCATCATAATCATTTGCGTATGATGGATGCTTGGAAATCAGTTATGCGAAATCCATTTCAAAAGCCGAATGTTATACCGCTTTAACACTGTTGTAATGAATGATAAGCGCATATTCGTGTATTCAGCTTTTGTGTGTAACTTATAAAGTTACATTTACGTCTCATTATTGCTTTTCTAGCGCCTTCTAAGGTCTAAGGGTTTGCTTAAGTGTTTGACTTAAGTGCTGGATCCTTTGATCATAAAACCACAGGCTCCGTTTTTTGTTGTTCTTTTATCACCCGTGCGAGCAAGGTATGTAAGCAGAGCGGAACCAAGAGAACCTGCCAGTGCCTTGCTTTTACTCCCGCCAAACATACACCAAAAAAAGACATCTCTGATGGCGCACTATCACCTTTTTGTGTTGTTTGATATCTTTCCCCGATACCCCCACCCACACCTTGTGAAAACATGTTTTCTTATTGGAGGAAGAGAGAAGGTTCAGCAGGTGATGGGGGCTTTTGGTGCTCGCAAGATTTATGGAACATATGCAATTCTAACTTTTTGATTTTCAGCACGCACTTCCACAGATTTATTTGTAATTTTCTATTGTAATAATTAATTGTATACTGTATAAATTACATGTAGCGCATTGGTAGATGTCTCAGTTTTAAACCTTGAAGGCACATATGTATATCATGTGGGTTCAACAGTTCAACACCGTCGCTTTACAATTAGATAAAATCACCGTTCATGGCGCATGTTATAGATTCCGAATTTTACCTTTTTAAAATTAGGAGGAGGACTTTTAGGTACATGTTGGCCTATCTTAAATTCCTATGCTAATTACAAATCCCAAGTCTAAGTCCTTTTTTATCCCTAGGAAAGGAAGAGTGTTTGGTTTGAGATCCCACCCCACTTCAAAAACACCAAAAGAGCTTTTCGCTGTGGGAAACCGCGCCGCGCACCCGGGCGGACGAAGGGGGGAGCGGTTCTAGCTTCACCCAAGGAAATTACCATTCCCACACTCAGTTGGGAAGTTTACTTAACTTTTTTGATTATCTATTTTTGTATAATAGTACATCGCGGCAATTTATAGTAAAGAAATTTGTATTGTCAGCAAAGAAAACTATAAAGAAACAAGTCAAGCTAATCTAGTCATTTCCACATATTTTTTCTACAAAGGAATATTTTTTTGCTTTGTTTATAAGAACAACTACGTGACAATGCAGAATCTTCTTTGTTAGCGTGAATGTGAATGCCGTTGCTTTGCCTTTGTTTACATTTTGGGACCTCTCAAAAAAAGCAGGAATTGTCACAAGGATTCTCATTTGATTGTTTATAACATCCTCAAATTTCGATTTTTATATTAATCGTTAAAGCGAAATGCTAGCCCTTTTGGAAAATTTGCATACGATAAGCAAATCCTATGTATACTATGCTAAATTGTACGATTGCCGTGGACGATCGTACAAAATTAGCATAGGGTACATAGGATTTGCTTATCAAATGCAAATTTTCCAAAGGGGCTAGCATTTCGTTTTCAGCTAATGAAAAACAGCTATTTGTCTTCAAGCAATACTAGATCTGACCCTTGTTATACCATCTTATCTTATTATATAAAGATTTTTTCTCACAGTCACAATGTCGGAAACGAAATCCATAAAACGTTTCAAGGATTTGGTATAAGCAGTCCAACTTTTCGCAACACCAAAATAAGCAAAATGAGTTTCCGTATCTTAACCATAGGCAATACGTTTCAGACTTTCATATAAGTATGCCCATTTTTGTGAGGCTTTGAAGTGAAGTATCGCCTGTGCAGTTTTGGAAAGTCGCCTCAGGCGGCGATAGCCGTCTGGTATATCAATATTTCTCTGTCATCTTTATTTGCATTTACACTATTATGAGTTGTGTGCTCTACACCTACACAGTACAACCTAGGCACATATATTAATTTTCCATCTTACGCTTGTGTGGTGATTATTATGTTTTTTTCTGTGCGGCGTTGGTGCGGCAGTGCCGCAGCTGCCGCAGTACTTTCGTGGTGCGGCCCTGATGCGTTTACCTTTACTTTTCAGTTTTACCTCATCTAATGGTCGCGGACACCCCTCCGCGCCGACAGCCACCTTCATATGAAACGCTACAAAGAGAACGCGAGCAGGTAACCAAACTTTATTAGATTTTGTATTTTTTAATATTTTATCAGATAATTTTGTGTGTTCATTGTGCGCAAATCAAAAGTAAAGCTGCTTTCTCGAGTATGTTCATTCTCCTCAACTTATTATTTATGTTGGGTTCCATCCGGCTGGTAGCAGTCTAACAACAAGGTGGCGCAGTGGTCTAATTCTAAGTTGATTTCTCGGCATCGCGGGCACTACGGCTCTTAGGTTCGGCTCCTTCCCCTGACGGACCATCAATCTAAACAACAACATACATCTAGTATACCGAATTCATCTCACTGAATGTAGGACTGTTTTTTTGACTTGCTCTGCCATCCCGGCACTCTAGCCTCTTTGTGTGTTCTTTCCTTAATCGTTCAGTATGTGATGTGATTTGTCAGTGTTTGTCTATCCACTTGACATATCCTACTGGCTGTGCGGCCCTGCGTGTCTGACAGTCGTTATCCGAAGTCGAAGATCATGACTTGCGCTGGCCCATAGCAAAACTTATGCCCAAGCATTTTCGATGCGTAGTTTTTCTCTCTCTTGCCTTACACAACTCTCCCTCTGTTAGCAAAAATGGTTTTTGAAACGGAACGTGGACAACTGGAATTCTTAAGAATTTATGCTAAGTTGCTCGAATTTAACCCGATTTTTTTTTATATTTTATGCTCATTTGCATATGCTGGTGTACTCGATATGTTTCTAAACCCGTTTGTTATTTCGCTTTAAATTAAAAGTTACCTTGTTCTTTAGTATGCGTGGTAGTCGGCAACACGAAGAAAGTTAGTTGTATGCATAATACTCTTTTGCACGCATAATGCAAAACAGTAAAAAGGAATTCAGTCACCCAGTTAACTTTATTATTTTTAAATAAAACCCGAATTTGCGGTTTTATGGCGCGTTTTTTGTACCACTTCTCAAAATCTCGAGATTGGCCGAGCACTTCGCTAATTTAACTTGGGTGCACCAATTTTATTGATGTACCATTATTGAACCTCTTCCGCATGCTCTTATACATATAGTCGACGTCGATTTTGTTGGCTTCCTCCATCTCTACCACTCCTCATAATCTGGAGACTGGCCGCACAGTTTGTGCAACTTTCTTTTCAAAAATACTGTGGAATTTATTCGAATTGTGGATTTGAACGACATTGTACCAATGATGTTGGTCTCCATCCTTAAATGTAAATAACCCGGGATTACCTTCAAATGGGTCACATTATGTGCTCACTTTCTAAGCTCCTTCTACCACTTTTGTTTTACTGTTTGAAGTTTAAACATTTCACGTCAGGCATTTATGTCCAATTTTTCCCATACTTGTGCTTTACGGTTTAAAGTCTAAACCTTGTTACTTGATTCGTAAATAGTCGAGAATATGAATAGTTTGGTATATGAATAAGGAATTTTGTGGGGGAAAAGTCAACCCTCTTTTTCATATCATAAAGATCTTGTTTTGAACAACTTTCCGAATGAAATTGAACATTCAGTTATAAAAACACAAGCATGTTGTGACTGGAGACATCTGAAATTGATATAATTGGTATAATAATGATTGTCAAAAATAGTGGTCGAATTTTAATATATCACTCTTTTTTACGATTTGATATTTGCTTGAATGAGGAACAATTTTGTCCTTTTAATTTTTTTTAGCTCATTGTTGATGAGCCATTTTATACGTCTACGTACACATTATGAGTAATAAATATTTTCTTTGCAGAAAAACATTGATAACCCAAAAAAGGCGGCAACGTTACTGGTTTCCTGTTCGTGAATCTGAGAAGTAATATTTATCGATTGATTTTCTAGGAGGAGCGGATTCGCAAACTTCTAGCAGAGATGCGACCGCAACGCGCCGCCCTTCGCGTCGCGGTTGACCACGGTAGCCAATCATCGCTGCAGGTGAAAAATCAATCGACATTTTATTTTATTTTTAGTTTTTTTCTCAAGTTTCTTTACTTAATTAAGTGTTTATCTGCTGACTGAGATGAGAATGTATACGGATTCAAAGTTAAAGGGAATGTCAAGCCGGTTTTGCATGTTGAGCTCAAAAAAAAAGAGCTTGCGTTTTGAAGGTAAGGAAAGTGAAAATAAAAATAAACAAAAACTTTCATGCAAGAAGAAAAACAATTTCAAACCCTCCAAAAAACTCCTTCAGTATGGGATCCGAGTCGTGTGGACAGAGCTAAGCCAAATCGCTGTCCACGGGACGGTTTGAATTACCGGCTCGCCGTAACGCACCCGTTTGCGTGCTTTGCGGCGGGTTTTGTTCACATTTATGACAAAATCTCAAACATTTTATTCTGGCGGCATTTTTATGGGTTTACTGTATTGGGCGCCTTTCGAGATTTACTTCTATGTTCCTCTCCGACCCAAAGTGCCGACCCAACTAAAGCGAAGTCCGACTCTGGGCGGTCCTAGTTTCCGCCCCGGGTCGAAAAATTTGAAAAAGGCGTGCGAGTTGGGTCGGCAAAACCACTGTTTGGAGTCAGAGTTGGGTCGGCAAAACACTGTTTGGAGTCGGCACCACCGTAATTTGTACAGAAGCGTAGCCCATAAATTACACTACAGAACGGGAGGAAATGTTTATTGCGAATAATACATACACAGTATATGACTAAACATTCAAATTTGACGGAGTTTTAACGAATCTTCCATTGTCCAGTGTTAGTATCAGGCAGCAGAATGCATCTTTGATGTTGTGAACTTCCATGGAGCTGGCCACCAGTGTCTAAATGTATTAAATTAAATAGTAAATGAAAGTATGATACTTCTGCGTCATTCTGCGAAGATTACAATCTATTAGTAACATATACTTCTACGGCTGAGTCTATATATAGTGCCCGATGAGAACCCTAAACTTACTTACTTTATCGTGTTTCCTTCCGTTTGTTTGCTTGCTTGAACGCGCGCCAGTAAGTGAAGCAATGGTACCTGTGATAGCAATAAGTTAATAGAGGAAATAATAAAGGAAATAGAAACAAATTAGAAAAAAAACAGGAAGTGCAGGACTTCAAAATTTTGAAAAAATCATCGTGAAAAATGCGATGTGCATGCGGAATTGCCGCAAGCGCGCCAATTGGGACGGACCTGGGTCAGACTTGGGTCAGTTTGGCTGGCATGCGTTCACTGCTGCTGCCTACTGTACTGCTGCACTATTTGTACTGCTAAAGGGTCGGCACTGCAAATTTCAGTCATATTTAGCGTCGGCGGTGGGGTCGAAAGCCACAATTTGGGCGCGCATTGGGTCGGAGATTAACAGAGTTAGTCTGCGCCAGGAGATGCGTTTCTGCGCAGAATCCCCCTTGACATGCCCTTTAATATTTTTAGGAGGTTCCTGGTGTTCCACCATTCGATGCCCCACCACCGTACCCCGAATGGATGGACCGTCCACGGTCTCAGCTGACTAGTCCTGATTCTTGGCTATTTGCCAATCCGAAACCCACCGCGAAACACAGTCCTGGATGGAGTCGGAATCCAAGACCATTGTCGGTAGGTGCTTTGCATACACCTTTAAAACCTGGGAAGACGTTCGTTGAGTGGTGACTACTGTAGCTGATGAGTGATAACGTTTTCAAACAAAATATTTTGTAGCGTAATCATACGGTATACTTAATTTTGCGATTAGCAAGTAAACTGATATTTACGTCCGAACCCGGTTCACGTAACCTCATTTTGACCGAATTTTGTCCACAAGCTCTGACTTTCCTCGTGCGCCCATCCTCCATTCATTATCTTTGTTTTGAATCTCTTTTGGATTCTCTTTCTTCTCTCTTAAATTCTCTATTACTGCTTTCCAGCTGCCCTGTCCCTTTGTAGACCACAGATGTTGCCCGTCTTTTTATTTTTGAGACTTTCTTTATATATTATTGATTTTAATTGATGCGCTCGTTATACTTTTCTAAAGTGATGGAAACCGCGTTGTGGAAACGTTGATGGAAACCGCGTTAGCTTGTGTCTTCTTCTTTGGGCCTGTTTCTGACCGCAGGACTGGCTATGTGAACCTGCCGCAGGGCTGTCTATGTATACCTATACCTGCGAATTCGGCGCAAAAAATTAAATGGCTTGTAGTCTCATTCAAAAGACAGATTTTCAAGTGATCACAACAGTTTTCTAGCTATTTAAATTTTTCTCCATCTCTGGCTTTTCTATTCAAGGTTGGATTTGAGATTCGAGGGTTTATTTTTCTGGATTGCTACATGACCAACATACTTTTTTGCACTAAAAATGCGCCCCAAAATCGACCTTGAAAATCGAAGTGGTACTAATAATAAGGGAGTCTCTTATTAGAATCGGGGTCACCACAATACATAGGTGAATATTAACTGTCAGTTTTAATGGGTCAATTGTCAGTTTGGTGGCTGCCACCGTAAATCAATTCTACCGAGTTTACGCGCATGCAAATTTTGGTCGGAAGAGATGCGCGGCCTTCATTTAGTCACTGTGTTCACTATACTTGGGTACTGTAACCAAATTACCTTAGAGCTCCCTTGTGAGCTTTCGTGGGAGCGAAAATCTTCAGGGAGTTCCCTGAGTATTTTTCCCAGAATCACTAAACTAGACACCTTATTACACGAAGTATGACCCTGGAAGCGGTGTATGTGAACTTTTCAAAGAAAACGTTGAATTAAATTTTCGTTTTTATTAACTAGCAATTGTTTTTTAAAAATAGTAAAAATGTTCCTAACATTTATTTACTTGCACTTGTATCACCAACGTGAATGATTTTACTACCGACAGTCGGTAGCATCTTTAATTTATTCTATAGAGTAGAGTGTGCTTCAAAGTTTAACATAGTTAAGAAATCCTTCTCCATATTGTATTCTGCAGCAACACTATGGTTTTTGGTATTTTTTGCATAAAATTGATCGATTTGACCTTGAAAAGGGAAGAATTATCGAGCGCACAAAATGTGGTAAAAAGGAACGAAGAAAGAGAATACCGAACTGACTAAATGACCCAATTTTGGAATTTGAGTGAAAAATTAGCTAGTATTGTTTTCGCATGAGATATACCTGTTCAAAATTTTTGGCGAGCAAAATCATTTTTTTTCGGTGAAAATGACGAAGAAATAATCAATGTTATGCAAGTTTTTCATGAAAAAAAATAGGGAAAACTATTTTAACGTGAGCCTTTAAAATGAAAGTATACTGTAGACTATTTTCTTTGGCTATTTTCACGTTGTTGAAGCTTCATTTTGCTTGATTAATTACAAAAAAAAATTTCGTCACTTTTCGCACCCTTAGGCTTTAGCTTTAATGCGCATGTGTTATCCCCTGTAGACACATCGTATTGTATATGTCTACAAACACAACCAAATGTAATATGCGTGTATTTAGCATGGATTTAGCATCCGTGCAGAACTGGTATTTTTATTCGACCGCACGGTGCTCAGTTCGTCTTGCTCCTCGTTTATGGACAACCAGTGTTGTATTTCGGAGAGTATTATAGGGTGGTACTAGTTGGGTTCTCTCTTTCTCTCTCTCTCTCTCTCTCTCTCTCTCTCGCTTTCTGGGAACGAACGAGAGGGAGAGACCTAGAGAGAGGTAGGGAGGGAATGCGGGAGGAGGCTACAAGAAGAGACTGGTAACCTTGGAGCGCCTCTTTTGGATTATTTTTTCCTCTTTATGCATTGAACACCTCGAAACCAACTTTGACCATTTTTCAGTTCGAAATTTGCATTATTCCCCTGCCCCGATGCCCATGCCATGTATGGCTATGTAGGTGGTGACTTGCATAAACTAGTTTTGGTACTTAATTCTCTTAATTTCTAATTGCTAAGAATTTCGTTTATTTCAAGTGGAACTCTTTTGGGTGCTCTCAGGCCTGCGCCTTGACTATTTTCCCGTTGTTTTGTTTGTTTACAAACCGACAAAGTGAGCTTTTTTGACAAGAAAACCTAACGCGATGTTTGACTCTTTAGCTTTGAAGTAAGTAGAGACTTTCATAATCTCAACTGAAACTGATAGATATTGGTCAGTTTATTTGTTGCACATATCTGTTTAGTTTAGTTGCAAGTGACATGAGATAACATAAACGTTACCTGCGCCATGTTTCTTATTTGTGCTGAGATCTATCTAATTTTGTTCCGGAAAACCTCGCTCTGGACTAAAAAAAGTTGATCACTAAGAAATAAGAAACACTTTCTTTGAATAAGAAGTGTTTTCTTCATGTCGGTCGCGATCAACTAATTCTTCATTTGGCAGTATTTTGATACCACAGCTACAACAACCTAATTATTCTCTTCCAGACCGCTCCTCATTCGCCCGCTGGCCGGTTTTTATCGCTAGAAGTCACGGCTGAATCTCCCGGGCCGGCACCCCTGCGGCAGGCCGTTTCGCCCGCAGCCCCCCTCCACAAGCCTACTGGCAAAGTATGCTGTTTACACTGTTTACAGTATTATTCAAAAATTGTTTATTGTGATTTTTTAAGCTAAATCGCAAAAAAACTTATTTTGAATTTAAGTTCTTACGTCAAAAAAAAAACGCGGTGCAAGTGCATTTGGTCCAGCGTGGCTTATAATTTTATAATTAGCCGAATTTACAGTTCATAATTTTAACATGTATATTCATAAAGACGTATGACGTGTGCATATAGATATATACTACTACTAACTAGCACCTTGCTAGTTTGTTAAATTTCTAGAAGATACATTTTCTATTTTGAATTTTCTATTTCTATTCTATTTTAGTCAGACGACCGTCGTCACGCACCCTCATCATCAGAAGTTAACGGGAACCTTCTACTAAGGGAAATGCTTCCAAGTGACACCCTTGTTCTCACCAAGGGAGTCTCCCAGACGAGAGGGAACCCTCCCTCGGGGAGCCATCCCACATTAGGAGGATCCAACAGTATATCGGGGAAATACAGTAAGCATTACTATCACTTGTTTACTGATCCAGGCCTTTTTAATTTACCAAAAATTTACAGAATTATTGAAAATCAAATAAGCAATGTGTAATCACAAAATTAATTAATTACTAGGAAAGTGGAACAATAAAGAAACTTGGACACAAAAGATCATAAGATGCGTGGACAGACAAAGAAATGTAAAAAATGATATTAGCCAAGTTTAGATACAGTCCAGCCTTCGACTCCTGTGACCAACAGACTTTCCTCTGACGGTTTTCGGAATCAGAATGGGAACTCGTTACCAAATAGACGACCGTTAAGAAGTAGCAATAGAGCTTTCACACAACCATTGGTTGCGCACAGGTAACTTTATTCTTTATTTCTGGATTCTATAATTCATGTAAACGGATAAACCTTTTACCCCACAAGATGGCGCTCCCTTATTCAAAGCTGGTTCAACATAGTGTTCAAAGTGTCAAAGCACGTGACTTGTTCCGCAGAGTTCCTGAGTTGAGTAGACTACCAGTTCAAATTTCCCGATTCTTCAGCAAGGGCTGCTGGTTTACCCCGATAAACAACATTATTAGTTAACGTTGCTTCTAATGGCTAATATGAATTACAGGCAGTATCTCAATTCGTCTGATGACGACCTTTTGGATTCTTCCCGTAAAACAAGTACTTTTGATCGTGGATCGGGACGACAAGCCTCATTTATGGCCGCCGTCGCAGGATTCGATGCAAATAATAGTTCCACCAACACGAATACAAATAGTATTGCTTCGACGGGAGAGCATTGTGGGTTTTTTATTTATATTTTAAATACATTATATATAGTTCTTGGCCATTGAGACTTTTGACGATCGGTTCCCTTGAATATTTGAAGTGTAGATAACTCGGCGTTGGTCTAATGCAAGAATGAGTTCGGTCTTTGTAAAGTCTCACGTGTGGGGGACATAAACAGTTTATCTGAATTCAGACTATTGTTAATGAGATTACCGTACAGCTCCCCTCCCGCCCGTGGCCCGAAGGAGTAGTTTGCGTGCCGCACTCGAGCTGTTTGAGGGCCAAAAGAGCGCGGAGGCTTTGCCAATCACGCCGACGCAATCCGAGTTGACGACTCCACGACGAAAGACTTCTGGAGAGAATTCGACGGACAAGAGGCGAGATAGCAGGCAACTGTTCAGAAAATGGGAGAGAGGTCAGTGAAATCAGTGGAGCACATCGAACTTTATGATGATTTTCGGAGGTTACCTTGCCCTTGCGCGAACTATTCACGTGAGATTGATTATCAGAAAAAAATAGTTATCGTCAATAATTTGTATAACGCCTTCTAAGCGTCATGCGGACGCGCACGCGGGAAACAATATAACACAGAGTCCGCAAAACCAAAGTTCTACTAATTACTAATTACTTTAACATAACATAACATAACATTTATTACGACACCAAAGTATCGCGCAACTTTTGACAATATTATAAGGCCATTAACAACGAATAAATGGATAATAATAATACAAATAAAACAGATGAAAATGCACCATCAAAAATAAAATAAATGACATGTGTTTCAACAAATTTACAGGAATAGATCAGGATTTTTCTCAATCATAGGAGAAGTCTGTAACCATCTGTAATTATTTTAATTTCTTCAGAAGATGACGGTGAGGCAAATTGCTCCCGTGTGGTGATGCGATCTCCAATAGTTCACACGAGGAGGCGGGACCATCGCTCAAGACGTGCGACACATATTGGTGAGCTAATAAGTTACATAAATTTGCATATAATACATGGAACGGAGTTGTTCATCATACATGCCGATTAACTTAATTTTGTTTTGTCAGAATTACAAGCCAAATTCTTGATGTTTTATGGATCCTAACAAGCTAACAATGCGTTTCTTGATTTTGATTTTCTGTACTCTCTCTCTCTCTCTCTCTCTCTCTATCTCACTCTCTCTCTCTCTCTCTACCTCTCTCTGTGATCATATCCCTCTCATTGTCAGCCCGGAGCGGCTGTTCTGTTTCAAAACTCGCTGAGCATTTCAACCCTTTGGCGCCATTTTTCCCTCGATGCCCTTTGACTAAATGGTCCAGATCGACAGAGCACAACATTAGGACCATTCATGCTAAATGAAAGCACAACATTTGCACCGTTCTCAGCCCAGATTCGCCATAACTTAGATAGCACTATTTTTCACGAAAATGGAAAGTTGAACAAGCTTTTTTTAAGTTATTGGTTAAAGCGAAATACCGGCCGGTTTTTGAAACGCATCGAGTACACCAGCGTTCTTAGGCAGCTTATGCAAATGAACACAAATTAGAATACAAAATCGAGCCAAATTCGAGTAAATTAGCATAAATATGTAAGAATTCAGTTGTCCACGATGCGTTTCAAAAACCTGCAGGTATTTCGCTTTAAAGCTCATAATTTCATAATCGCTTTAAAGCTCATAAAGTTTTCTCAAAGCTTTGATCCATTTCTATTCTAGCTTTGCTAACATATTCGTATGTCTGTATGTCCACTCACGTAAATCAGTGTAATATTTGTTAGTTTCCATTTTGTTTAATCATCTGCTCTACGTAGAAATTTGTCACATATATATGAATATATGGTCCTGTTGTGCGTGTCATTTTCGCTTTTTTTTCGACATTAGTCAGATGGACAGAAATGGGGCAACTGAATCACTATTTTTCATCATTTTGTCTATGAACATTGATAGTTTTTGTGATTATTTTCCTGTTGGTTTTGCATAATTATTAAAGCGAAATACTGGCCAGTTTTTGAAACACATCGAGTACACCAGCATTCGTATGCAGCTTATGCAAACGAGCATAAATTAGAATAAAAAATCTAACTAAATTCGAGCAACTTAGCATAAATACGCAAGATTCAGTTGGCCACGATGCGTTTCAAAAACCGGCCGGTATTTCGCTTTAAATCGAGCCCAGTTTTCGTACTATGAACTATGAACCTGGAACGCCCATTATTCAGACTTTTATCGTTCATACATTATAGATTATTTTTAATTTTATGGGTAAAGATTTTAGATAAAATTTCGGGGTGAAGATAAAGATATAAGGGCAGATATAAATCGTAGTTCATTTCTTGTTTACATTGTGCATTATGTGTATGTTGTTCCACAGCAAAATGCAACACATTTTTCATGGGCCTGTCTCTTTCCATTCTAGCCTCGCTATGTTAACCTCTTATGTTCATCTATATCTATCTTCATGTAGTGATCGAAGTGGGTTGCATTCATTCATTTCCAAGTACCGCCCGTCTTCCCTTCAGGACACTTGAGCAATATATAGGATGCATCCTTGGACCATACTATTGACATACTTCCACTTTAGTATCAAATAAGGAGCGTGTTATTTTGCGAGTTCAGTGCTTGAGACCGATCTTTATTCTTTTTGAATTTATATCTTAAAACATATTTATATATATTTTAAAAAAAAATTCTGGGGGCCTTCACCCAAAGTCTCTCTCTGTGTTCCCAGTTCAATATTTATATCTATTTTAAAAATAATTTCTCGGTGGTCATTCCTATTTCCCAGTGAGAAAATTCGTAAAGCTCGACAACTTGGGTCTATATATCGTAGTTATTTTGAAGAGTTTTGCTTGAAGTGTAATGACGTCATGGCTCCTAAGAGCCCAATGGTAATGGCCTTTTTAAACGATCGCTCGATGAGATTTTGAACGTTTTACTGTGCTGCCACCGAGGGGATTTGGGAAACTTTTTTGATGTTTTGATTTTTGAGAAATGCCTCTACTTTTATCTAATCGATATAGGATTTTAGTTTATTTATATGTGAGTTAAAGCGAAATACCGGCCGGTTTTTGAAACGCATCGTGGATAACTGAGTCCTTACGTATTTATGCTAATTTACTCGACTTTTTATTCTAATTTATGTTCATTTGCATAAGCTGCATAAGAATGCTGGTGTACCCGATGCGTTTCAAAAACCGGTCAGTGTTTCGCTTTAAGTAGAAATTGTAACTTATGCTCGGAAGATTTTCCCTTTAAAGGGTCAGGCCCATTTCAAATGACCCCTATTTTTGATGATTCCATCTGATTCTCCATGTCAAATAAGTACGATGCAATATTTTTCTAATTTTCAAGCGCAAAATCCACACAGTATTCAGCAATTTACCCCTGCCAGTCATACCCAACTATTTACCGCATTTGTCACGCCCCTTCGCGCTAATTGGGCAATATGCTCTATTGGGCGTGGCAATTGCGATATCGGCGAATCAGCGCGAATGGGCGTGCCAACTGCGATGGATAGCTGTGTATGACTGCTCACGTTAAATTGCTGAATAATGAGTGATTTTTGCGCTTGAAAATTAGAAAATTATTGCATCCTACTATATTTGACATGGAGAATCAGATGGAATCATCAAAAATAGGGGTCATTTGAAATGGGCCTGACCCTTTAAAAATTATACTTTCAGGAAGCCCTAAATTTGCTGCGTTCCATATGGACGATGCTGCGGCGTCCACTAACGGTGGGTTTATTTTTTTTGTTATCTTAATTTTATCGTACCTTTTATGGATCTACTTTTTGATTTTATTTTCGCGATTTTTGCCCTCTTGTTTTTATTGAACAAACTGAGTTGTGTGGAGTTTTTCCACATTGATCTATTTATACAATATCAGAGTTCTTTTTTTTTGTTAAGCTCCTTCTCTCTCTGTCTCTGTCTCTCTCTCTCTCTCTCTTTGTATCTCTCCATCATTTTCTGATATACTTAAATGAAGAAAGAGCGTCATTTGTTCCAATTTCATGTGTCGTCTTTGCAGCAGAAATTTCTGGGAGCTATTCTTTTGTAAAGTGGAATCATGACTTTACTGTTAATAACAATAATATTGTATTAGTTGATGCTGGAAGGAAATCTCTCTGGTAAGGGTAAGGCACCATTCAAACGGAATTCCGAATGGAGTAATACTTATTTTGAACTTCTGAATTGTATTTCTGAGACAGTACCTCACCAAAATCACTGTAGTTCAACTGATTGATTTTGCAGAGATCATGATCATTAACAAATTGCAAAACTAAAATAAAAGTGAAAACAAATAAGAGAGGTGGAGAGAATCGAGAAAAAGAGAGTCTGTCAAAGGTACCGAGAGAGGGGTCCTGTCAGAGAGAAGAGAGAAACAGAGAGAGAGAGAGAGAGAGAGAGGTATGTTGTGCTTGTTCTCTCTTCTTTTCTGTTGTGACTGCTGTTTTTTCACATCTTTCTGCCAGATTATTGTGGGTATCCGTCCCGTTCCGATTGTGCTTTTCACTTTCTTTTGATATCACAATTATATCCTCTCGGACCCAAATAGTATCGATTTTTGTGCGATCATTAGCATAATCATTAAAGCGAAATACCGGCCGGTTTTTGAAACGCATCGAATACACCAACATTCTTATGCGTCATACGCAAATGACCATAATTTAGCATAAAAAAGAGATCCCAATAGACCCATTTCGCATAAATACATAAGAATGCAGTTATCCACGATGCGTTTCAAAAACCGGCCGGTATTTCGCTTTAATAGGTATAGTATTGATTATCCCTGGACATCGATAAAATCAGTTTGTTGAGCACCATGAGAGTTCAGTGCCTGAGAATCTAATGCACATTGTTGTTTTTCTGCTTATGAGTTGTTATTTTATATTAATTATATGATACACAAAAACGTCCACTACCCAGTGTAAATGGTCCTTGATGTGGGTTACCTGTGTCACTTAAGCTAACATAGAACAGGGGTGGCCGTTTACGCAGCTGGAGGCATGCTATTGTCAGTCATTGTCTGGGCCTAGGGCTTTGCAAAACAAAACAATTTTCCAGATAGATACTCGTCCAGTTAACTATATTTATTGTTATTAATATTAAGTATTAGCTTATAAGTTACTTTGAGTGCAGTTATGGGGAGTGTCAAGGGGGTCCTTAGTTTCTAGCCGGTAATAAATACCCTTTGCACCATAGTCCATAGTCCATAGCCGCAGTTTTGATTTGGAATTTAGGTGGGACACACATATTTCACGATCTATTATCATTCCAAAGGGTGTCTTTTACTAATTCATAGAAAGTATTTTTGGATCGGGTTGATTTAATTTCCGGTGAACCTTTTAATTCTCCTTTATTTCTGGCTTAAAAAAAACTATTTTAAGAACTGGAACTTTTTTGAGCGAGATAACATTGTTAGCTATCATGGGAAAAAACTAAAGAAAATAAATACATAAATATTCTTGGGCTAACTCTTATTATCTACTAAAGAAAAGTCCAGTGATGCTTTTCCATGCTATGCTCTTCCTTATGCTTAATGCATTTGCATATGGTACCCAGGTGACCCGTTCGCCAATACATATATGGCCGTACCAAAATGGTGCGCGGGCTATGCACCAATTATTTATTTTCGCTTCTTTGCTCATGCACCTGCCCCCCTCGGTCACAATGGTACCGTTCTTTCAATTATGGTGCCAAGCTTTTAGCGATTGACACATTATTGTTCTTTTATGCGTGTTAGATATTTTATCAATCGTAAAAAGGGAGTAAAACTTATATAACGTTTAAGCTGATTAATTGTTTTTTTTTCTGGTATGATATTTTTTTTTTTTTTTTTTTTTTTTTTTTTTTTTTTTTTTTTTTTTTTTTTTGTTTTTTTTTGTTTTCATTTCTTTATATTACTTGCTCATTAACAAAAATTTGTCTATGTTCGTCTGCCATCGAGGTATGTGCACCTGGCACTCTATCTTCCTTGGTGTACGGTCTCGGTGTCGTAAAATTAAATGCTCGTTCTGTCGTATGTATGTAACAGAACATCGTAACGACTATTGTGTATGTCGGAAGACAGATTGTGAGCAAATCAACATGATCATACAACTTCCAAATGCAAACCTTATTATATTATGGACGTGTGATGTCCACCCTTTGTTAGATTCAGATATAGATTATGTAAATGACTTGTTTAACTCTCTGTGGCTGTATCCCTTCCTGTCTCTCTCTCTCTCTCTCGCTGCTCTCTCTTTCTCTTCCAGCTTGCGGTTGACCTCTGTAAGAAACTCTGTCGAATAATATTCTCATAGCACAGAAATGGTGTCTCCCAAGCATCCCCATAATTAGCATATGTCGTATATTTCGGTAGAATAGGCGCAGCCGGTTGTCAGAAATAAGGACAAGACAGTACACACCTGCTAGACTGTTTTTCAACTTTCTTGTTTACCGTTGGACAATTTTTATGAAAAAAACTAGAACCTATAATGATTTCTTTTTTTTATCATAAATTAAAAACCCAGAAGAAGAATTAGAAATGAAAACACAATTTACCCAAGATGCCCAAAAACCTACACATATGACCTTAGCTTTAATTTTTATTAGAATAAGAAGAAAAGTAAAACGATTAATATTAATATTAGCTCATGGGTATACATCTACGTTAAGATTCTAAAATTCTATTTAATTCTATACATTTTGGGTACTTTTGTTAGGTTTTCTGTTGGCTTAGAATGTTGTTTATTCATTTGTTTGTTTATTTATTTGTTTGTGTGAAGGGGTTGTCGCATCCAAGGACAGGTGCCATTCTAATTTCTAATAGTAAGAAAGAGGACTTGACCCGAGACAATCCGATCTTATGCTTATGGGCTCTTCCGTCTTACATGGAGGTTATGATGGATCACCCAAAAAAACATGGAAAACGAAAAAAAAAAAAAAAAAAAAAAAAAAAAAAAAAAAAAAAAAAAAAACGAAAACTTTTACTTCGATTTTCTTAATTGATAGCAGTTACATAAAGTAGGTTTCAGTGAAACTTCAAATTTTCATGTCTTTTTAATAAATGTTTATCTTCATTCTTGATTTCCTATGCAAGATCATGTGTTAACTTAAGATAAATACTGGTCTTATTTCTAGTTTTTTATGCTTCAAAATTATCTCCTTCGGGAAGTTTTCTCTTTCTATTTTTTTATTTCCAACTCTAGGTTCCGTGTTTTTTTATCTAGAGTTCCACACCAAGTATAGTTTCACTTCAGTGTAGCAATAAGGAAGCAATGTTTTAAGAGTTTTGCTTTTCTTTCTCTGTTATTAACTACAATGCTCCCCCAATTCCGAATCTTATTGTTTGTGCTATTTTTACTGGCACCATGCTTCTTTACGAATATGAGTGTTTTTTTTTCTCGCAAATATTGAGATTTGCATATATGAATTAGTAATGAATTGGTGGGCTGGATATACATAGTACATAGTCTGGGGTCTGGGTTCGTCCATCTGATCTATGTTTGCACAATAGCACATGAACCCATTTACCTGTGTGTTTGTAGAGTATGTTGTGTGTTTATATGAGAGGGTTTTATTGCATCACTTCAAAAACTGTGCATATAATCTCCTAATTAAGTCATTAAAGCGAAATGCTAGCCCCTTTGGAAAATTTGCATATGATAAGCAAATCCTATGTATCCTATGCTAATTTTGTACGATTGCCGTGGACGATCGTACACAATTAGCATAGGATACATAGGATTTGCTTATCATATGCAAATTTTCCAAAGGGGCTAGCATTTCGCTTTAAAGACTTTACCCAACTCAAAGCTGTAGTGGAACATTCTCTAGTGTCCGCACCGTGCGTTTCAGACACAATACTGGTTATTTACCTTACCGTGTTAACTTATCTTTTATTCCCAGGTATGAGTTCCTCACTTACGCAATACGCTCCCTGTGCCAAAGAAATCTCCCTTTGGTTAGCTTTGGCCCTTTGGCCCTCTCGGTGGGAAAGTCAGAGTTTGGGTCCCAGTTGGTATATTGTTCCAATGTAAATGAGATCGAATTACACGCTAAGCATCCCCGACCCGGGGCATCCGGGAAAAGCAATCTGTTCCCGCGATTCCCAATGCATAATGTTATGTCCGTATGCTAATTAGTTTGACATTCTTAAGACCCATAAATGGGCATCTTGTATATTTGTCCATGACTTTGTTCGGAAATTTTCAACGTTTTTTGATATTTCGAAAGGTCAACTCTTTGAAAATCTCAATGTAATCCTTTTATATCAGGCAAAGATTCCAAATAGTTAGTACTGTAGCTAGTGGTTTTTTCTCCAAGTTCTGGATACGGTACTTGTAGTTAACTTTAACACGTTTTCATGATTATTAAGGGTAGGCGAGAGAGAGAGCGAGAGAGAGAGCGAGAGAGAGAAAGAAAGAGAGTAAATTCTCTGCATGTTTGCATACCTTTTTTGGAAGCTCTTATCCTTGGGTCTCGCAATTTCTAAAGTGGGTGAGTTCGCGCTCTGTATGTGTTGGGTTAATCTAACGAGACCACATACTGACAAGAATAGAGGTTCAGAATGAAAGTCAACTTTTCACATTGTTTCCCATTAGGTAGATTTCTTGGCTCATATTTATTAAATTTTTCTGACTGTACCACGTCTATATTTTATTTTATTATATAAAAGAGTAACTGTAGCGTTATTTGCATACCGATGTGCGTTACGGAAATGCAAATTTTCGACAATTGTTCCGCGTGTTCGGGTATAAAAAAGAGTGTCGCAGCTCAATATCGAAGTATGCATATGCAATTGTTTCCTATTATGTGAATTTCTTATGATACGTTTGAAACTTTGTATATAAGTATGCCCGTGCTAAACCGATCATATTTCCATGTAAGTCGCCTCAGGCGGCGTGAGCCGACTGGTAATATATAAAAGAAACATGTTTAGTAGAACCTGAAGCACGAAGAAATCAAACTCTTATCCATTGTGAAGCCTCTGGCGTTCCAGTTAATACGCTTTAATTAAGAACTCAAATTAATCTTGCAAATGTAGTAGCCCGGATACTCGGCTTTCTATGATTCTGCTTCTGTTCATTAACTATTAATTAGTTATTGCAATTAGCGTCCTCTAGTTAATAACATTCCGTCAGTGAAATATTGGGCGAGACAACCATTGGTCTTATATTGCAAGAAAATTTATAGCCGTATTCTTAATTAGCTTCAGTGGAAGTTGTCTGTTCTTTATTGTCATTGTCACGTACTTCTTACTACAACTTACTTCCTTTCTTTGCCAGTTTGTCATCTACTTTTCTCTGTTTGCACCAAGTACATAAATTTTAATTTACTGTTTCTCTAGAAAATATATGAAAGATTATTTCTCATGTGGATTCATTTTACTCATTTTGGCACTTACATTACCTGCACTTATGGAATGGAAATTTGCATCCGTATCGCATCTGATGTTTTTGAAATGAACCTTTTCAATACAAGATCACATTTTGGCGTTATTTCCTTAATTTTGAATGATATCCTACCATTAGTTATAGGGCCAAAAACTAGTATAATCCGGGACATTCGTTTGGCGACCCATCACTGTGGGTCTTAACTTTTTGTATGCCTTTTTCCACATACTAAATGGGTCTCCGGAGACGTCTGTGAAACGAGAAATAAAGGAACAGAAGACTGCTTATTTATGTATGTTACTTTGGGTTTCACTGATAAACTAGGCTATATATATATATATATATATATATATATGATGTTTTTGTCTGAAGATAGTCCCACGTGCTTTCCTGACCTCTACTCGCGTCCAATATCCTTCATCGAATGTCTAATAAAGTTTAAAGCAGTATTGTACCTACTTTGGGAAATTTGCAAAGGATACGCATTTTCAATGTATCATATGCAAATTGTTGGTGCCCGTGCGAAGCTATGCGTATCATATGCAAATTTCCCGAACTGAGTGCAATACTGCTTTAAAACTCATTTTCTTATTATATTACATGCAATGCTCATTTTCTTATTATATTACATGCAAATCGTGTCCCATCACGTGCCAAAAGGCTCCGAATGTCACAGGCTCAGAATGTCCAGCACACGCTTCACAAACTGACAAACAACGTGCGATATCGCTTTGTTCTTCTCTTTAATTTGATGTTTTACATGACCTAAATTAAGATGTTGTGTTCATTAGTCATCGGACTGTGTCTGTTCTGGTCTTTTAGAGCTGTAACACGATTCTCCCATGTTATGATTCAGAGGAGTAGAGAGAGAGAGAGAGAGAGAGAGAGAGAGAGAGAGAGAAGGAGAGAGAGAAAGAGAGAGAGGAGAGAGAGAGAGAGAGAGAGAGAGAGAGAGAGAGAGAGAGAGAAAGAGAGAGAGAGAGAGAGAGAGAAAGAGAGAGAGAAAGGGAGAGAAGGTTAGCGCTAGAGTATGAGCTCCATCTCCTTCGGCACGTACTCAATTCTCCCTTACGAATCAGTTAATGACCTCTACCTTCCTATATAAGTTCAAATTTGATACTACCCAAAGTCTGCATCAGTTCGGCATCAATCCACGAAGCGTGCTACTTTAAAGGGAGAGCCGGGAGGGGCTCACTTCGCGCTTTTAGTTTGTTCTTGTTTTTAACAAGTGTGAAAAAATTCACTGTCAGTGATGGTACCAATATCAAGTATTAGGGTCAAGTACTCGTTAGATATATCTATTTTTTTTGTCTCGCTTCCCGGAACATGCAGTATGTGCTAGAGTAGGTCGACAGATAATAATAAATACGAGGAACTTGAATAATTTAAATCTGTCAAAAATGAGAACAAACTAACAATCTGGATGGATGTAGTAAACCGTTTCAGTCTTGTTCTTCCTCTGTTGGTTTCAATTAATTCTCATTTGCTACTATTTTTCCTTTTTTGTGCGATTTCTGTAAGGACACATTGAGATTAGTGTTCATTATTTTATATCTTACTATTTAATAGATACAATTTCAGGCCGCGGTTCTCCCTCAGCGTGTTCCGTGGACATGTTACGGCAACGGCCGAAATCCTACGTATTAGCTACTTCGTCAAGTTACCCACTTCCGGAGGCACATTCGGCTACGTCGGACACGCCGAGTCCCTCAGTGTACGTTACTTTACGAATTACGTTTTGTTACGATTTTCCTTTTTTTTGTTCTGTTATGGTACTGTAGTGATAGCTTGCTTACCAATTACTCACCGTTTCCATCCCTCTCTGTACCTCTGTCCTCTCTCTCTCTCTCTCTCCCTCTCTCTCTCTCCCTCTCTCTCTCTCCCTCTCTCTCTCCCTCTCTCTCTCCCTCTCTCTCGTTCCATAACAGTTTGTCACTCTCCGTTTCCATCTCTCTCTGTGTACCCCTCTCTCTCTTTCTCTCTTTCTCTCTTTCTCTCTTTCTCTCTCCCTCTCTCTCTCATTCCATAACAATTTGTCTTTCCTTTTGTGAATCGGTGCGCGTCCCTTTTCCTAGTCAATTTAAGGAGAAAGAGCCGAAGAGTGAAGAGAAAGTATATCTCATATTTCGTTTCAGTCAAAGGGCCCGGTCTCGGGGTCCTTGTATTCCCCATTTATGCTCGTTCATGAATAACAATTAGCTTCAACAAGTAATCGAGGCTATAGTTTGGTTTAGGGACGTAACTGCCATATCTTAATCTCAAGGTTTTGCATAAGTCCGATCTCCACCCAGTTTATTTAGTTTATTAGATTAAAGCGAAATACCAGCCGGTTTTTGAAACGCATTGCGTACACCTGCTTTCTTATGCAGCATACGCAAATGAGCAAAAATTAGAATAAAAATTAGACCCCAATTAGACCCCACGTTGCATAAATGCGTACGAATGCTAGTACTTGAGATGCGTTTCAAAAACCGGCCGGTATTTCGCTTTAAAGATTATTTAACAGTGAACAACAGTACCCATTATGCATCTTTGGGAAACCAGCGTTCTCCAGCCTAGAGAGCAAAACGTTTGCTTGCGGCGGAGCCGAACCCGTGGCTAGCTGGGCATGGGGCATGCTACCGCTAATACGAGTAGTGCGCGCAGCAAGCCACCAGCAGTTTTTGTGGTGTACTGCCGCTAACAATTACGCGATACGGTATTTTCTCTTTGATGTTCTTGAGCATTTATTTCCTCCATCACGTACGTCTTATTACCAATTTACGTAACAGATGTTAGGGTTTGTGGATAGGAATGGTGCGTCCTGAAATTTCCGGATTTTTTTTGTCGCGCGGTATGTCGCTTGGTTTTCTGCTCATCTGATTGTTTAGGTGTCCTCTAACTAATATTCGTCTAATTAGTTAGACAATTAATACATTAACTATTCCAATTTGGTTTCAAGTGTTGACTATAGCTTGTCGATCGTCGAAGACACGGCCATGATAATGAGATAATTGCACTTGACAATCCACTGTGACACGCTCGAATCACGCATAATTAAGACTGTCATCGGGCAATTAGAAGGCAGAAGCTCTGACGTAAATTGCAAAGCGTACGTGCGCAATACATTTCCATTGTGCACGAAAAGCTCATTGTACGCTAAACTGTTTGATTTCTGACTATTGTAATACTTAGTAGAATAGTTGACGAGACAGAATCTATTGTAAAGAACAGAAGCGATTTATTTCCTGGAGAGATTCTTTCTCTCTCAATTTCCTTTTATTTCGTTCTATTTTCTCTTTCCCTCTCTCTTTCTTTCTATATTCCTCTCTATTTCCCTCTCTCTTTCTTTCTATATTCCTCTCCATTTCCCTGTCTCTCACTCTCTCTGTCACAATCTCGCCCTTTTTTGCCCTGATATTTGACAACTTAAGCACAACTTTTGTCCCTATTCCTGACAAGTTAAGTACCGCATTTACTGTCTTCCCCACACCCGCCCTCGAGTATAATTTATGGCTTTCGTTATGCTATATGTTGTTTTCGTTTTCCTTATTCCTCCCACTTTACGAGCACTTAAACCTTACGCATCTAAAAGTTTACCGCACTTAACAGAGTTTTATACTCTACATCGGGTTATTGGTACTAAACATTTAATCAGAAACGCTCTCTGATTCTGCCGGTATGACAGTTGGTTTTTGAAACGTATGTTGGACGCTGAATTCCCATGTAGTGTAGTCAAATAATAGTACGCGACACTGTGCGATTTTTCATTCTAATTATTTTGGTTTGCATACAACGGATGGAACTGCAGTTGTCCATCATACGTTTCAAAAACCGGCTGTTATATCGCTTCAAAAGGCTATAGTTAGCAGTTAGCCTCTTAGCCTCTCCGACACTCATCCATCTCTCTATCATCTCTCTCATTTCTCTCTCTCTCTCATTTCTCTCTCTCTCTCTCTCTCTATCTCTTACCCATGATGTATTTTCAAAGTCTATCTCCATATATATTCAGTCCCCAGACGCTAGTTACCCATAGCTTCAAAGGGAGACAAAAGTCTCTTGTTTTTGAATATCTCTTACCCATGATGTATTTTCAAAGTCTATCTCCATATATATTCAGTCCCCAGACGCTAGTTACCCATAGCTTCAAAGGGAGACAAAAGTCTCTTGTTTTTGAACAAACATGTAAACATATAAACTGAGCCCTACGTTCTGTACAATGTTTAAATTTGTTTCTTGTTTGTGATCCCTTTTATGTCTATGTATTTTGTCTTTATATATCTCTCCATATCTACTTCTCTCTGTCTCTCTCTCTCTCTCTCTCTCCCTCTCCCCCTGGTCTAACCTCTACGCCTCACGGTCATCTCTCTGCTAACCCTTTATCGCTTAATCTAAGTCCCTAACTGGGGATACATCTATCCCTTTGATGGATCTCCGGACTAGGATTTATTGCGTGGTGCCACGTTTAGAGTGCCATGTCGATTGTATGCAAATTTGGGACCTTAGGAGCTCTGCTTTATTCTATTTTTCCTTATTATCACTTAAAGCGAAATACCAGCCGGTTTTTGAAACACATCGACTACACCAGCATTCTTATGCAATTTATGCAAATGAACATAAATTAGAATAAAAAATCGAGCTAAATTCGAGCAACTTAGCATAAATACGTAAGAATTCAGCTGTCCACGATGCGTTTCAAAAACCGGCCGGTATTTTGCTTTAAATTAGTTGAGCTCATTTTGTTTTGTTGGGATCTCAGGCGGGAAGCATTGTTCTTTAGATAAATATGGCACGTGTTTGAAAAATGTTCAGAAAAACTGCAAGACCGTGTATATGTATGTGGAATCAGCTTTGGCATATGATATTTATTATTAGGTAGGTAACTGCCAATTACTGTCAGTTTTTGCTGCTTCTGTCCCCTTTCTCCTTGCCTGTCGCTTCTTTTATAAATTTTATTTTTATTTTGGACTATTTGGCATATTGCACATTGTTTTGTTTCCATGTACGTTGGATTCCCGGGGTTTATGTATATTCTTTTCTTTCCTGAACTTTAAAACTGCACGTAATTGTAAGTTTCCCCAATTCTCTAGTTTCCTAATTATGAAAGTGTGCTTCCGTCGTTGACCTTCCCTGGTCAACCCAGCTTATTGTTTTATGAAAATCTTATTGTTGATGAGTAGTTTGTGCCTTATCTTTTCGCCTTTATCCGTAGTGATCCGTCCTCTGTCTTGATTCTAGCATTACGACACTATCTTCGTTCTTACGCATCTTACGTACAGTAACAGACTACCGTATCTTGTAGAGCGTAAAGTGAACAACATTTAATGCATAGTGCCAGCTGGGAACAAATTTATGCGGCAGGTTGCGTTAATAATTGAGTTGAAGAATAAGCTCGTATTGTGAATTGGTGTTGGAGTGTTCATTTGAGCGTGAGATTCGCCAGAGGGAAACAGAGAGAGAGAAGAGAGGGAGAGAGAGAGAGAAGAGAGAGAGAGAGAGGTACGAGGTAAAGAGGAAGAGAGAGGTATAAAAATAGAGAGAAGTCAGGGAGACGTAGTGGAGAAAAACACTTTATTCCAACTTGATCTCAACGTAGACTTCGTAAAGACACCCATCTGCTTTATAAAGTGTATTTTATCTTTTGATTGTGAGTAAAGTCATTGTTTCTGAGGTTCGTGTGCAAGGTAACACTGAATTTTTTAAAGACAGAAGACTTTTCCCAAGCCAATTAGTTAGTAAAAAAAAGTTAAATAATCCTAGACGAGTCGTCTTCAACACTTGTGACAGCACCTGGAGTTACCGTCGCTACCGGAAGCAAACGAAATATCTCTCTCTTTCTCTCTCTGTCTCTCTTTCTCTCTGTCTCTCTCTCTCTCTCTCTCTCTCTCTGTTTCTAATTCCATCATATCTGTTTGAAATGGTCGTCTAATTTTAGTTTTCCAAAGAAAACACATACTTTAACCGTCGTTTGATAAGTATTTTGACAAACTGTGCGGTAAAACGATAGGATTACAATCTGTACACGAGCGATATAGAACTGAATCGTTCAGGTAAAGACCGCACACGTGAATTTTGCCCAATAACAACAATCGGTAGAAGATATATTTTACTGTAGAATTCCATGAAATGTGAAGGTAGACGCAAACGAAGTGAGATATAACATGTAGTTTTTTTTGTAAAATATAATAAGAGATTCATATTTTCTCACTCTGTCTGTCTCTGGCACTTCGCGCAAAACTATCGCTGATGATGCCTCTTTCTGTGCGCGCAAATCACTTATGCAAATTTGTGCCTTTTTCACAAAGAACAATCCTCCAGGCCATTCCAGGCGTTTGATCATCATTGTTTTGTATTTTGAATGTTATTGACTATTGGCCACTTACAATTAGCCATATCAAAGCTATCATACATCTTGAAACATATATGCACCCGCTGATCTCTGCTAGAAAATGAGTGCGTGAATGGCAACTAAGCGACTGGAAATTTGTTGTTTTATTTATTTATTTATTTATTCAATAACACCACAGGGTGTGCATCACAATGAAATGATGAAAAGAAAGTAGTATATAACTCGTCGTGTTGTCGTTGATTAGCAAACAGGTGATTTGATAATAAAACAATGGAAATCAAGCGTTAGTTTGTTCTTCTTATAAGGCGCGGTGATTTTCTGCAACCTTTTTCCTATGCCAAATTTATCGCGCACGTCAATTCGTGATATTTGTGGCAAAGAGTTGTGTTAGTAGTTGATAGTTGAAATTAATAAGAACACACAAACGAACGGTTTCGCTTCTGCATAATCTTGTTGTACGTGTTCTATTGTCTTATTGAGTTTGATTTACCCGGAGAGTTCTCTTTTGCCATTCAAATACAAATACACGATTGTAGACCTTGGTGCGCATCGGAAGAGCATCATTGCCGGGTTTAGTTAATCCGGAGGGTAAATTCAAGTCCCTACCTCTCTCCTTCTATCTCTCTCTAGCTCTCTCTCTATGTCTCTCTCTCTCTCTCTCTCTCTCTGTCTCTCTCTGTATAGAAGAGTTATTCTAACTCTGCAGAGCACGGCAAACGTCCAAAACCACCAGTATCACATGCCGGTTCTTTTAATCAGACTTACGGCGAATTAATCAGTATCAGTATTCTGGCGCTGAGCCAAAGAGTGGTCATAGTCAGGTTCTACATTGATATTGAACGGTCTTGGATACTGTAGTACTGAGCAGTCTTGCTCATATTTCGCTGCCAAGTACTGTATACTTATTTTTCTAAATAGCTATCATTAAATTCAACGTTCTACCGTACCCAACTATTCCAATAGTTCAAGTTTCAAATTAATTATTTGTTTGGTTTAACGCCAAACATAAACTGGATCAAATCCATTCATAATCATAATGGCCATGATATTCTGTCTATTTTACGGAGCATGGTGAGTGTCTTTTCATATTATATTTTGGGGTATAAGTAAGAGAATACTAATAGCAATTTAACATAGAAAATCTCATACTATGAGATGAATAACATGATAGAGAGTAGTATCGCACATTTATGTTGTACCTACATCGCATCGTCGGGTACAGTAGGCTTAAAGCGAAATGCTAGCCTCTTTGGAAAATTTGCATATGATTAGCAAATCCTATGTATCCTATGCTAATTTTGTACGATTGCCGGACGATCGTACAAAATTAGCATAGGATACATAGGATTTGCTTATCATATGCAAATTTTCCAAAGGGGCTAGCATTTCGCTTTAAAGACAAAGCGTTTCTTTATAGAAGAAATTTTCGTGTCAATAAGTCATAAGTCCCAAGTAGCGTTCATGCTTATTACTTCAGCTTTATGCTTTCAAATTTCAAATTTCAAGTAACCTATTCATGTCCGATATGGTTCTGCCACCATTTGAACACTAGTTCAACACCATTCAGATACCCCTTCCCGTGTCCCTTTGTCTCAGAACTTCCATCCCATTCATTTTCCTCTGGAATAGTTTGACCTGAACGGGCGAATTTCCACGTTGTGTGTGTGAAGATGAAATGTTTGAGAGACTTTTAACATACAATAAATCATCTCCAATAGGAGATAGAGAAACTGGGTTCGGGGAGCTTGCGATAGTGTCACACTCTCTGAGACTGAAAGAGAGAGAGAGAGAGAGAATATAGAGAGAGAGAGAGAGAGATAGAGAGAGAGAGAGAGGTTGTCCTTTGCAATGATGTCTTGAGATGAATAGTTGAGATTGGAGGAATAGTTCCCATTTCCTTTTACAAACAGCAAGAACCAACCAAATGAGTTGTTTTGCATCCTTTTTTCAATATTCCTCACTTCTCTACTTTCTCTGTATGAAATACTTCACGATTGTTGCCGTTACTATTCATTGTTTTAAATAACTGTAACTTTTTATACAGAGGTAAAACCTCCCCATCCCGATAGCCCTGTTCTAGCCGCTAGCCCCCCTTTAGCCACCCTGTCGCCACCCGATAGATCTCTTATGGGCGCGCACTAGTTCCCCCACCCTATTGGCGCGAAACATGCGCATAATACAAATATACACATGTAGAGAGAGGAACGAATACTAAAAGTTGTGAGATCGAAAGGGGGAAAGTGAATTCCGAAACGGGAACTGGGTTTTATTCTATTCAAAATATCAAGTGCGCAAACAGTGGACGAGCAATTTTCGGATTTACCTTTCCATCTCCCCAAAAGTGGGAGAAACTATCGTGAACTATCTGTTCCTAGAGTAGAATTTCTATCCGACTTGTTTTTTTTTGCTATAGACAGATTAGAAAATAATCACATAATGACTAGACTAGTACTCGGAATTTTACTTACAACGTTCCATCTTTTTCATTACTTGGACATCTATTAGCAAACAATCAGCCTAGGAGGGAATTGCTAGAGCGCAGGAAATAATTTTTTTGCTCTCCAGTGGCGCCGAACGTGCGCCAAAATGGTCCGCGCACCTCTGGCCCTCTTATCGCATACCTTTTGTACGTTACGATGTCTTGCACTGTTACTTTTCGCATCCAACTGTGATGATGAACCTGGTATTTTCCGTTTTCCTTCTTGTTGTATGTAAAAAAGTGAAACGGGAAGTTTCAAAAGTTAAAGTTGGAAACTAAAAGAACAATATTTCCCCTGTGTCGCTCGTTTTTATTGTGTGCGCATAGATTGGGTGTGTTTAGGTAAAACGGCCTTGCGGTGGCGGCAATTACATTCATTTTCTTGCTTTTATTTGTAGTTTTTTACCGCAGCGACAGCTTTTTTTTTTTTTTTTTTTTTTTTTTTTTTTTTTTTTTTTTTATTTTTCTCTCTTTTTTTTCCTCTAGCTCTCTGTCTTATGGTGCTAACTCTTTCCAAAAAGCAAATACAACATTTATAATTAATAGTTAGTGTTATTTATTGTTACCTCAGCTGCACAAACAGTTTCCGTAATACCATCCAATTTTGTATGCGTGGTGCGTGGGTGTGTTCTACATTTATATCAAGAGTCTGCCTTTTTGAAGTGCTTTAAAATATTTCTAAAAAAAAATGGAATTCCTGTATGTTTGAGAATGTATTCAATTCCCACTACATATCTCTCCAGTTCTTTGTATTTTTGTTTAAAAGGCACGCACCCGCTCTCGGGAGGTATCAAGTTGCATTTTTTCATGTCCCTCCATTTTGTTAAAGGGAAAGAGAGAGAGAGAGAGAGAGAGAGAGAGAGAGCGAGTGTGTGAGAGAGAGGGAGAGAGATAGAGATAGAGAGAATAAACCAGTCCTCATTTCCATTCAGAGTTTGTGTGTGGGATGTTTTATTCATTTTTAAATGACTTGTTTATTTTTAACTTTTCGAAATATTCAGACTAATGTCTAGATTTTTTTGTTCATTTTTAAAGGGAAATACCGGCCGGAAATCGCTTAATTCTTACGTATTTATGCAAAGTTGATCGAATTTACCTCGATTTTTTATTCTAATTTATGTTCACTTGCATATGCTTCATAAGAATACTGGTGATTCGATGTGTTTCAAAAACCGGCCGGTATTTAGCTTTAAAGTAACTGTTCAGGATTTATAGTTCTCTGTTCTCTCGCATAGTCATTTTGTCAATTATTTTCTTATCTGAAATATTCATAATTCTGAACACTTATCGAACGCCATTGCGTTTGTTGAATCAGCAGCTAAATTCGAATTTCTTTCGAGTTCAAATAATTTTAATAGTGATACATATACATATACCCCTATTATTATCACTACTTTCCATTTTTCATATCATATAAAATATTTAATAAGTACTTCTCCATCACGTGCACCGGATTGATAATTCTATTCTGTTTTCTGCAATTTGCTCTTTCCATGCTATTCCTGTTCTTTGATTTGAATGAACCTTTACGTGTGTCGCTATTCTGAATATTCGGACCTTCATTCATTCTTCTGAAGTTGAGCCTCCGCTTTTGACGTCACGAAAACTCGTGTTTTCTCTCCTCCCCCTCCCTTTCCTTTCTCTCTCTCTCTCTCTCTCTCTCTCTCTCTCTCTCTCTCCCTCACTTCAGAGACTCCTGCAACGTTTTGCAATCAGATTCATTTTGCAGGAAAAAATGCCAAGTTTGGCTCGCCTACGCTTTTCATGTATAAATAATCCAATGCATTGTGCGTGATGTGATTTCTAATTTCAAATCTTACGCCGGCCCAATATGATTAGCTTATTGCAGTGACAAGTGACAAGTACCTTTGACAGCGCGAAGTGCTATGGTTGATCGGAACAAAATGACTTTTTTCATAGATATTAATGAAAATAGGCAACTTTATAAACATGAGCGTTCCTTGACATAAAAAGTGAGCACTGTAATGCTGACAATTCAACTCTCTGCTGACTAAGAATACGACTTTTTACAAAAGACGATCAACCGCCTCCCGCCACAAAAAGATTGTTCGGTCGTTAACTGGCGGAACCTTCAATTAGAGGTTTATGGACACAATTTGGGATTTACAAGGAAGTAATTGTTAGAAAAGGTAGTTGTGATCGTGAATAAAATACGCAGTGATATTGTTTTATACGATTCGTACATAGGTTGACAAGGGAAATTCGCATGGACCTCAGAATGGATTTTTGGGATTTTATGTACTATGATAGAATTTGATACGCTGATAAAGCACATTGAAAAGTTACTTATCGTGCGCAAAAAAAAGCAGTAATTGTATAAGCACACCTAAATGAACAACGTTCTGGAGCTGTGAGTTTTATAACATTAACCTTACTTATTTCATAAAAATGATTTTCTAAAAATTGTACTTTAATATAAATATAAAATATGTAAAATTTTTGTAAATGTAATAAAATATGTAATAAAAAGTTTTTGTAAAGTGGACATTTCCCCATGTAGTACGTAATGTATCTGCTACAAAGTGTTTTTTTTCCTCGAATAACGTCCAATAACGGCCTCTCTCTGAAAAAGGGGGTTTGCTCAAAACGGCTTTCTATTGTTATGGCACACTTCCGTTGTATGCGTACAAACATGTGATATAATAAATGCAAACATTGCCCCGAAAAATGATTAGTTTATCTGTTTTCTGCAGTTTTATTAGATTTTTTTGTGTGAAGGGTATGTGCGTATGTTAGCTACGAATGCCAATGATTTACAAATTTGTTTAAAATGTAAACTTTACTTTTACGCAAAACGAGCTTTTCGATGCTTTTTAAGCCTCGTGATTCAGGGTTTTATTTATGTATTTTTTTGCTGAATTTTATCAAGAAAGAAATCATTGCCTAGTTCTCTTTATACTGTGTTATGGTTATAGTTGTTCCAAGCACTCCCTTAAAACGTGTTCTAAATGCAATTGCTTACTTTATATACATCTCTTTTATTAGCGCTACGCGTGCTTATCATGTTCATGTTTCGCTCAGCGCGCGTTTCCTTGAATTGCGCGCTTCGCGCGTTACACAACTAATTCGATCAACCAGAAAACAAGGCTGGAAAGGGTTTTGTTCATTTTGATCACATAATTGAGTGATATTGATTTTAGGTAATTTCTTAAAATTAACCTTATCCTCCAATTTCCAATACCTTTCTTTCGTCTGCATTTAATTGATTTAATTATACATATTATTTAAAGGTACGCACGAAATGCCTAGGGTTTTCAAGTTCCAAAGATTCAGATAGAAATGAGTAAAACTTCCCCATTCAGAGTAAATACGCTTTATACTGATGTTACCTTTGCTTTACCTTCTCGGTGTATTTTATAGCGTCTACTATATTTCAAGTTCAAGATAGTATTTTTTTCAGTTCATGCCGTTGAATCTTATTTCCTATTTTTTATGATTTTCAAAATATATTTTCTAGATCAACTTTCAATATTATTGAAAATTTAAATGTCATTCATGTTCAGGTCGAGAGGTTCTGTTTGAGAAGTTAGTAGAACAAAAATAAACAATCGCCTGCAAAACCATCATCAAATTCTCTTGAACGCGCGCCAATTTGATTTACGGTCCGCGTACGGTAATGCGCGCGTTGTTCTATAGAACGCTCCCATTCTCAGATGGTAAGATGGACGGAAATTTATGTGCGACAGTTGTTCTCTTATCATAATCAACATGTTTAAATTATTTTATTTTGTTTATATAAAGGTAGAATGGGATATTTGATTAAAAGAGAACTGGGATTATGTATTTTCCTTTTTGTATTTGTTTTTTGAGCACAGTCTTCTTTTCATTTCTTTGTTTGGCAAGGTTTGTTATCAGTGAAAAAGCGACAAAAATTCAAATTAATTTACCACTCCGCTGTATTGGAACATTGTTGCAGAGTATCCAGTGCACGCTTATCAACTGATTATAATTGTTTTTTGTTTATTCTGTCAGCCATAGATTCTGGCTTGAATGTTACGAATTTGGAAACTAAACATTTTCACGGTTTTCCAACTTATACATTTTATGGGTATAACTTGTATGGGAAAATTAATTAATTTTTTTCGAACTTGTAAATTTTATGGGTATGTATAGCTCTCACTTGTGTGGGAAAAATGCATACATAACCAGGCTGGATCACTGAACTTCCTGCGCAACATTTTTTATATAATATATTTAATTTTTATTCGCAATTGTCACATTTATCTTTTAGTTCTATCAACATTTCCTACCATCTCTCGACTAACTCATTTCGTTTTGTTTTACATACTAGTTTCTTCAACCCTGATTTGTCCTGTAGTAGATGAGCCTTACCTTGGGTACCTTAGGTATCTCTGTTATCTTAAATCCCCTAGGTTTAGGAATCATAAGAAAATCGTAAGGACATTCACAAAGAAAGTACCATAATAGTATCTTGTAACCGTAATCTTTGATGTCGTAACAAAATTTTCGATTTTTCCCAAAACTGCCCAGCAATTCCGAATCTCTCTCACTTTCTCATGACCTCGATAGGAGGCAGTTCGATTTGTATTCGAACTATTTGTACTTGACTTTTAGCGGTAAATCGAGAACTCTCTCTCTCTCTCTTTCTCTCACTCTCTTTCTACCTCTTTATCTTACTCTTTCCCTCTCTATATCTCTCACTCTCTATTGCTCTCTCCCCACTTCATGTCTGTCTTTCTCGCTCCTCTTTCCCTTTTTGATTTAATTAGTTTGTAATGAATGGCTTTAGAACTTGAACCTTTTTGTTCTTGTCCTCACCTCAGGGTTCAGTTTATTACGCCATTATGCTGCGACGCTTATCCGCAAACGTCAATTTACAACATGAAACAAATACATATATATTTTAGTATTTGCTTGATAATTAACAATTTTATATCCTTGGCTTTCCAGGCGCGCGCCCCTCTCGTTCCCCTCGTGCGAGTCGTTGGATCGCCGCTCCGTGCCGCTCAAAAGTGGCGCGCCCCATCCGCCAGCCACGCACCGTTTAACAAGATTTATACAACTCTTTTCACAACATCATGATCATCAGGTAAGCTGGAATACTGTAGTTGTTAGGTGAATTTGGCTGTTTTAGGTTTATAGTTGGTCTTTATTTCCTTCAATAAATCTTTTTTAGAAGGACGCGGCTACATCGCAAGAGAAAGCGTCTTCGCGGCGGCATCTGCCATTGAAACGGTGGGTATATTGATTATACGATAATGTGATTGATTGTTTAAACAATCACTAATCTATATCACCACTTTTTTATTTATTTAAACTCTGTGTTTATGCAATTTTTAGCCTTTTCTCTTCTTTGCACCACTTCGTATTTTTTTGTATATATCTTACATGCTTATTGTCTGAACCTATTTTAGTCCGGCTACTTCTTTTTAAGGAAGTAGCCAGACTAAAATAGTCATTACTACAAAATTGTCTCTTAGTTTAGCGTTGCCTAAATTTCCTGACCTAACAGGTTCATAACCAGCCGCGTCGTGGTCTTTGTCTGCACTGTACGGACGTTATGCAAAATTAACCTACCTGGTCATTCCTGTCGCTAGTTATTATCAATTACCTTATAATATCTATTGATTTGTTTATTGATTTCCCTTACAGATCTCGGACGGCCGGTCCCACAGGTCGGATACCCCTCCCACCTCCCACACCTGTACCCGCGGTGTGTGTGGAAAAACAGGGACTGCTAATGCACCAGGTTCGTCATTTAGTATTCAGTTGAAGGTTTGCTTAACTCTCTAGAATCATGCTGCAGTTTTGCGACATCAAACACATTATATTATGGGGCTGAGTACACTTTTTGATTCTTGTCATTTCAATATTAAGCTGTCATTTGTCATTAATTGTCGTTATGCCCATGTTTTCAATAATAAATATAAATTATTGTGAAGATCATTTATTTAATTGTAAGAAAAACCATCAGCTTCAGAGCTACAGTATCCCTAACTAGTAATAAACACCGCTTATCTATATCCATGTCATATTGCTTTAGGAGCACCCAATGGGCACGTCGGCGAAAAAGCAGCGAAGTAGTCACTGGGAACAGCGGTGGGCGGTTCTCGCCGGCAAAAATCTATTTCTTTGCAAACAGCTCAGCAGCTATGTGTCCGAATCAAAGGAAAAGGTGCATTGCTTGTTTATTTACTGTAAGCCTTGTAGCAGTTTCATGGTTGTGACAAAACAACGCATACAACATAAAAAAACGTTGATGCATGAACCTTGTGCTGATATAGCAAATACGAACAAATGAAATAGCACCCAATTGTCTAATAATTTATTACGCACAAAGACAATCAAAGGTAGCAATTTAACGTGCATATTGTTTTATCCAGAGCACTGCATTCGTTGAGGAGGGTGCAGGTCATCAAAGAGCTACAGTATACAGCTTGTTGAATGGCAACGATTACGGTATCGTTCCTTTAACCCTCAACTTTATTTGCAGATGTATTCGGTTCCCTCGGACGCACAACAGATTGACGTCGATTCGGCCATTGTCGACATCGCCTACGACACACTCCGCGCTGACGAAGGTATTGATTTAATTCGGGGATATTTGGTGAACTTTCTGCCTTTTTATCGGTTCACTGTTCCATCCGCCAGCCACATAGTTTTGTTTCGGAATTACTTCAGAAGATGTTCTACTATTATATACAATATCTATTTGTCTTTTTTTATTGTAAGCGGAGGAAATTATTAATGAGTAATATTTAATTGAATCTGACAATCCGGTCCATTTTTTTAATGTAAAAAGCCGCCTGATCGTTCTTTGTGGTTTGCGTCAACGGGCGGCCGCCTGTTTAAATAAACCAAAGAGATTTTTGTGTTTAAAATTATGAATTGAACGGTTCGACTTCCCTTTTATTGGTGCCGATCTCTGAGATTTTCCGATTTTTGAAATTAGAAAATGACAGATTTTGACCGAATTTTTATCAACAACATAGCGATTTTGATACGTTTCAAATATTGTATTTAATGATGGAAATATTTGTTT